>JAULSY010000129.1:0-94983 GCA_030512305.1 Cercophora samala
ACCCCCACCCCCCCCCCCCCCACACCACCCACCCCCCCACCCCCCCCCCCCCCCCCCCCCGGGGGGGGGGGGGTTTCACTCACCAATATTAAGGCTAGTAGTCACATCACCCTCGTACCAGTCCCAGCAGGTGGACTTGATGTTGGTGCTCCCGTCCTTGTGGGTGTTGTGGCAGTTATTCGATCCGGCCCAGGCGTTGCCCCTTTAAGTATTTTATCACACAAAATCAGTTTTCTTTTCTTTTCCACGGCTGGAGGGAGAGGCGAGGGGGCAAAAGGGGGGGGGGGGGGGGGAAGGGGGGTTTGTGTACAAAAACAAGGGGAAGGGAGGGAGAAAGAGGAGGGAGAAAAGAAAAAGAAAGAAAAAAAAAAGTACTTACACATTGGCCGAGATGAGAGCTCCGCTCCATATATTTACCCCCACGCACAGGTTCATGTCCTGTCTCGTCCTCCAGGGCGTCCCGTCCCGCTTGGTGCACGTCGCGACGACGTACTTTGGGTCCTGCCAGGACCAGGAGCAAGAGGCCGCGAAGCCTGCCGAGACGAGCTCGACCGGGAGGGCGGCGAGGGCGGCGAGGGATAGGGTGGAGAGTGTGAACTTCATCTTGGTGATTGGTGAGGTGATTGGTGAGGTGATTGGTGAGGTGATTGGCGAGGTGGGGTGTCTTGTGGTGTTGATGATGATGATGGATGAGCTTGATGGAGGGGGAAAAAGGTGAGAGAGATGGACTGGATTTATAACAAGCAGTGACAGGGGACTTGCCATACTCCGCTTTGAGCGGTCTGGTCTCTACCAAGCGACTTGTACAGGGGGCGGGATGTTGTCGACTCCATCGGACTACGTCGTTAGTGTAGGCAGCCGGATAAGGAGCCAATCGCTAGACACCAGATGTAGAAAGCCATGGTCAAGAACAGCCCACGATACTGCTTTTTCGCTAGCAATTGCAGAAACAATCCATTGCTGGGTCTATTGATTTCTCTCTTGGTTACATGGCAACATCGTGGTTCCCGTCGGGGTGTTTGGATTCTTTGACGCCATTCCGATTGGTGGTAGGATAGTGGCATTTTCGTCTTCACATATCCCTTCCACGTTGGTGCGCATTCAAAGCTTGGTTTAGAACCGTTTCTCATCTTGGTAAAGGCGCACGATTTTGCGAAAGTGGCATTGCCCGCCTGCGGGACCACATCGTCTAGGATTTAGATCAAGATGAAAATCAATGCGCATGCTACATAATTGGTATCAACGGCCTTCGCTAGCAATGGAAAACCAAACCACAAGAGTGCAATCAGTAATACAACAAGAACGATGAACCCTCCGCTTGAAACTCGTGACTAACCTCTGCCTCACCGCTGAAGCAAGGCCAAGGTCCCCAGTCCCTCGTACATCCCAAAGAAAACTTGAAACAGCATTACAGTTCAGATGTAACTGTTCATCACTTGCTTATACCCATCCCCGCCTCTCAGATCTCGCTCAAAGTTCGCATGCACATCCAACACCTGTCGGATATGGCTCATGCACAAGGCCTCGCCCTTATTCACTGCCAATGCCTGCGCCGTCCTGACCGTGTTCTTGATCTGTCTCCCATTCAGCTCTCTCCGGGAAAGAGCCTCGTAATCGCTGTCTGTAAACGGCCCCAGCTTGCTACCCTCGTGAGCACGGACACGGTCAATGAAAATCTTGAAGATGGCCTTCCGGGCCTTTGGATCCAGATTGTCGTAGCGGAGCGCAATGTGAATACGTGACTGGAAGGCATCATCAAAAGTCTTGGAATCATGTTAGCAATCATGTCTCCCAGACGGCAAGAAGCAGGCACATACCTCTACCCGGTTGGTCGTGAGGATGAGAATGTTTTGTACGTATTCAACCTGCTTGAGGAAGATCGACACCAGAGCATTGCGGTGAATGTCGTGCATGTTTCTCTTCTCGAGGAAGACATCGGCTTCGTCAAGCAGGAGGATAGCACCCCAGGCGTGACAAATGTCGAGAATCTTCTGCAGCTCGGTCTCAAGAAAACGTGAATCGGTGCCAAGCTCGCCAGCCGAAACCATGTACAGCGGACACTTGAGCAGTTCAGAGATCCCCTCCGCCGTCAGAGTCTTTCCAGTACCAGGTGGACCATGAAGAACAGCTATACGCTTGTCAGTTGAATGCAGCAGGAATAAAACAAAAAGCAAACAACTTACCGACGAGGCCTCTGCCCTTGCCTTGAATGACATCGTCAATACTCTCAGCTGCATGGTACTTGTGAGACTCTACCAGCGCCTTGACGATATCCTTTGTCTTGGACTCGAGGACCAGCGAGTCATATGCCGTCTCGTTCCACTGGATCTCCTTGACACCAGACACGGTAAACTCGAGCCAGAGCTTTTCCGCAAAAGAGAAACCAAGCACTACCGGAGAGGCAATCAAATAGTCCTCCTCACTGAACTCGGGAATCTTCTTGGAGTCCTTGGCGCCACTTGCCGATACATCTTTGTTCTCCCCCTTCTCTCCGTCCTTGGTCTCTTCAGTGACCTCCTCGTTCTGTGCAGTCACCTTTTCCAGCTTCTCCCCGGTGCTATTTTCAAGAGGGCCGCTCCGCTTAGGTCTGTAAAGACGCCGCTTGTACGCTTCCTCGTCGTCGTCATCAGAGCCACACCCACTACAATCCGACTCATCAGAGCACTCATCCTCCCAGTACATATCGTGATCCTTGGGTCGCACCATTGAGATGGGGTAGTTGGGATTGATCCTCCTGTGAATAGCAGGGTCGACCATGATCCGGCCATTGATATTGACCTTGACAACTCCCTTTTTCTTCTTGTAGTACGCCATACCCTGATGGCTCTTGTAGTACACACCAGCCAGCGAGACGAACTTCTTGCCTCGCTCCACCAGCTCCTCGCGCACCTTGGCTTCGTTTTTGTGGTAGCTGAGCGGGTAGCAGTTCAAGCTCGTGATCTTGCGAGCGCCTCGGAATTCCATCATCTCTTCCGAGACGCTGCCATAGCCGAACTGTTTCCCGTCGTACTCAAAGTACTTGCCCTCCAGATAGTAGTAGTCGCCCTTCATAAAGGAGGAGTGCTTCTCGGCAATATCGACCTTGAACACGCGAGGCTCGTCGGGGGAGCTGTAGGTGTGGGCGAAAGCAAGAGTGTTGGGTTTCCAGAGGGCCCAGAGGAGGTCGAAGGTGATAAGCCCGTTCTTCAGCATGGGGTACAGACTGTCCACGGTCAGCTCCCGAAAATGACCTCTGAGGCTCCAAGACGCTTACCTCTTCTTGACCTCGGCATAGTCCTTGTCGAGGTACTTGATCAAGACCTTGAGATGTTTACGCTTATCCTCGAGGCGCTTCTGCTCCTTCTTTTGGTCACGCTTGCCACCCTTGATTTTGCGCCTCTTGAGGTCCTTCAGGTGCTTCTTCAAGTCATCGAGGTACCTTGCACACTTGGGGTTAGCCACAGTCATCAAGCCCCAAACACAACGCAACTTACAGGAAAAGCAGATTGGGATCCAGCTTTGGAGTGCTCTCTACCAAGCTGAGACCCTTGACATTGCCCATCACATCCCGCAAGCACTCGCGTAAGGGCTTGCTCTTAATGTCAACGATTGTAGCCTTGTACTTGCCCTCCCAGTCAAACGTTCGGCGGACATGGAACAGAAAATCATGGTACTGCGAGTCAACCGAGCCCTCCGCCGTGTCCTGGAGCTTGTAGTTGTGAATTGCACTATCCCACACCTGATCCACCCGCTTGTAGTCGAGTTTCGCCGCCTCTTCCTTCTTCTTTTGCTTCTTCCTCTCCTTGGCCAAACGTTTGGGGTCGGCGAGAAGGTTGGGATCCCGCATGAGATTGGAAAGGCCAGCATCCAAATCTCCCAGTCCATAGTTGCCCCTCCCGCCCGGGGTTTGGTTAAAACGAGACCCTCTCCTAGAGTTAAGGGGGGGGCTGAAGGTCGGGGCCGCACCGCCGTCATAGTCGTCGTTGGCGTACTGGCGAGGAGGGATAAAAGAATAAGGCATCGAGTTCTGCCTTTGATACTGCATGGTATGAGGTGTAGACAGCGGAACACCGATTGGCAGCTGTTGCTGCTGCTGCGAGAATTGCTGTTGTTGGGCGATCAAGAGCTGGATCTGCTTAATCGCCTCCTGTGGGCTGATCTCGTCTTCTGAACCGCCCGCGCTATCGGCCTTGGAAGTGTCAGAGTCAGACCCGCTGGAGGAAGACGAGGACTCCTCAGATTTGGCAGCCTTCTTGGACTTCTTGGTTTGCGACTTTCTCTTGGATCTGCTAGCCTCGTGGCGCTTCTTCGTCACTCGCTTCTTCTTGGACTCGCTCTCGGACTCGGAGGAGCTATCGTCGTAGTCCGAGGCGGAGTCGGATTCGTGAGTGTCGTCATCGGTGGCGCTCTCGGCGGAAGATGGTGAGGCATCGGTCTTCTTCTTCCGGCTGCCCTTCGATGATTTCTTTTCAACCTTCTTTTTGTCCTTTGGCTTACCATTAACTAGCTTGCTAGTCTTCTTGTCTGTCCCGGCGGTGCTGCTTTCAACTGGTGGCTTGCATTCCTCGCTGTTGGCAGAGGCCGGTGAGTTGCCCTCGCGCACTTCGACTGAGTGCTGATCTGTTTCCATGTTTCCTATGCCTCTGTTACTGGGTAGAACTGCTGTTGGAGAAGAACGAGTTTCCCAGGTACTGGCGGGGTGAAGTGCAGAGTCTGAGGGCCACCGGGCAAGCGGCGCAGAAGGAGCAGAGGTGAAGAACCGCAGTCAGAGAAGGCGCCTTGTATCGCAATACAGTTGTGCAACCAGCAGGCGCAAGGTGGATGGATAGTCACAAAAATCAGCCCAGACCCGCGGAAGGTCCGTATTTGACGATCTGTTGTCGCCTTGCCAATGGTCAGACTGATGGCAATGACTGTGCGAGAGAGTAGGCGGACAAAAGAGCCGGTGACCCAACTGCGGGCTGCCGAAACAGACGGGTCTAAATGAGCCAATGGTTTCCCACACGCCGATGCACAACTGCAGAACTTGTGCGAATGCGACTGAGTAGACGGAAAACGGCGATGCGACAGACGGGGAGACACTCGTCCACACCGGCAACTTGGAGACGGCAAGCTACTCACTGGTTCCTCACTGGTTCAAGAGGCAGACTGTGTGGTGCGTCCGATGAGCGGCACCAAAATGCTGCCGTGCTCGCTAGTCGCCGCCACCTCACTGGATGATGAGTGACGAGGGTGATGCAGAGTGAGTTGTTCGGCAGGACAGTCTGCAGGACTCGGTGAGATGTTGAGAAAGTCAAGACGTTGAGGAAGTCGAGTTTATTAGTACGTTTTTCCTAGACGTAGAACAGCAGCCAGCGCCCGGCGATGTTGACGACGAAGGTGCCCGCTGGTGGTGTCGGGTGGTGTGCCAAGTCCAGCACGGTGTGTGACTGACCCAGACCACGGCGATGTTTGGTCGAACTGTTTCCGAGCTCCTTTCCTTTCTCGACCTCCGAGTTGGAAGAAATTCGGTACTTTTGCTGACCTGGGCCTTGATATTGCCCTCGGCCGTCGTGGGTTATGTTGAGAGATAGGTTATCGATAAGCGCTTTTGACGAATGATGCAAGCCGACAGCCGAGAGGTGCTGCAAGCAATGGGGAAGAAGTCTGCAGTAGCACACGGAGAGATGACCGGGGGCGGAGAGGCACCAAAAAGCGTGGGGTTTGGCATGCAATAAATATTCGAGAGCTGATGTGGTGGGGAACAAGCATCCGTTGAAGGGGTGGAACACTGTTTGACATCAGAAGGATATACGAGGAGCTTGAGAATAACGTCAACATGTCTCGGATCGAGGCGGCATCATGTCCTGGGTGTCCGCCTGCTTTTAAATGCCGACCTTCAAACAGACCGCCCGAGGTCAAGTCATCCAATAAACATCATCCCCGTCCCGGACAAGTTTGACCAGCATTCGCAACCATTAGCAGCTTCGTCGTACTTTATGTCTGATAATAATCTCTAATTGGACACGGGGGCTGTTACTGTTTGCCAAAGAGCGGCATCCTGGACGAGTAGAGCCTGCTTTGCCGCCTTTGTACGCGTGGGAAGAGCCTTGTTTGGGTAACAAGAAAGCGGATTGGCAACACCATCAGATCAAATTGTAGAGATGATGTGACATCCATGAGGCGAACGCTGCGGGATGTTGGGTCTGCTGACAGGGGTCACAGAAGGAAAGGCTGCTTGGAGCACCCCACCTGCCAGCAGAGCCAAGACCCAGCAAGGGAAGCTCTACCGAAAAGAAAAGAAGACAAAGTCGAGCTTCAAGGACGGGCACGAGACGGGGTGCATGGACAGACCACATGGACGAAGAAGCTTATTAGATGCTGCCTCTGGATCCACACATGGAAAGCCTGATAAAGGAATACAACGTTTGGCCAACTGGCTGTTGGAATTGTGCATATCATCGGACTCATCCGAGGCACCAGTCGAGTCGATAGAGAGAAAGAACAGAGCCTCAAGATGACAGCCAAGACTGGGTTTCTCCTGCCAGAGAAGGCAACCAACAAGGCTGGCGCAAGTGTTGCCTTTCATCATGTACATACACTGTCATTGTTCGCCACCCATAGGATCCGAGATTTGGCGTTGGTAGCGATATCCGAAGCGGACTTTCTCGTTAATTTGGGGAACTGCCTGGTGGCTTTTGCTTTTGCGTCCCGACGAATCTCCGCAAGTTGCTGATTTTTGTTGGGGTTGCCACACCACTTACTTCTGGATGAAATAGCTCTCGTCTTCGTTGCCCCTCTTTCTTTCCAAGGGTCTCACATTCGGCCACTGAGCATCGTACCCAACACCACATTGTTCCGTGCCCCTGTGAACTAGTTATCCGATGTCGCCGTGTTGATGATTCGACAAGTGGCCTTCCAGTAAACGCCATGATGTTGGAAACCGTGATGCCAATCGGGCATTAGGTAGGCATGGAGAGCCTGCAAGTAATTTGTTCCGTGCCTAGTGCTGCAATCATGTCCCAACCCGCCAGCACAACGTGAAGCTTACGCAGCATGCCAAACGCTCCACCTGAAACAAGAGGTCATAAATGTAACGACTAATCTATTCAGGCACTCAGTCAGGCGGGCCAGAATGAATGATGGAGTTGTCGGGCTAACAGGTCGGGCGCAGCTGGGGCCAGTCTATGGCGCCAACACGGTGACATCTCGAATCCAGATAGGCTGCTCGGTGTGCTAAATAGAACACACGGCGTCGTTCACTTCTTGGCTATTCAGGCCACCATTTGTTGTGCCGAGATGCTGACTTCTGTGGGTTGCTGGAGACTCAGCAAGCCGTCGGTAGAGATGGCATCCTTCGGCAGTGCCTGAACCGAGGAGACCGAGTAGCTAGCCCTGTGCAATACTGCATACCGAAATCGGCCACTGTTCGCAAAGACTACATCGTGGAATGTTGGTGTGGTGGTCTACTCCGGGGCAAAGCGAGAAACGGCCTTGCCGAAACACAGGGTGACCGACCTGGCGAGTACCACGAACTTGATAGATTGGGCAATGATCCCGTAACAGGACTCGTATGGAGCCCATGAGGGATATCACCACGACGGGAAACTGCCAGAGACTCATTAACTTTGCATGTTGTGTAAGACCAGCTGTCACTGTTGGGGGCGGGTTGAGGCAGTGTGCTGTCGTCGCATTCAATTGAGGGGTCGAAATAACGTTAGGGTTGCGGATACCACCGCGTAAAGACTTTGTTGCATCGAGACGCATCGGTATCTAACCCCAGATTACGGGGAGGTCGTGGCCGGTACATTCATTTCGAGGTCTGAACCTAGTTGGAACAAAGAGAGATGGAAAAGAAGATACAGAAAAAGAGTTGCAAATTCCAGGGCAGGTCTGCCTGGGGATGGCAGCCTGGAACACGTGATCTGATTGGCCAATTCATCGCCCCGCTTCAGTGCCGGGATGCAACACAGCAAACATCACCACATCACCAGCGTCGACCTCGACCACACAACCTGCATCAACTATGCAACTATCCCAAGCCACCATCTATCCGAATGTCGAGCAAAAAGAGGAAGGCGCTCGATGATCTGGAACAGCCTGGTCGCGTCTTCCCACCACTTCCTGCGCCATCACCGCCCATCGATGTAGCGGCATCAGATGCCCACTTTCGGCATCTGTATGACCGGGAGCTCGACTTCAAGCAACTTGCTGAGAAAGATGTAGATTTTGCTGCTGTGTATGCTTATTTGTGTGATCCATCTCATGATTTCATCCGCTAATGTATATGTGTATAGACTTCAGGAGAATGGCAATCTTGATTTCACCGAGCCGAAGGCTGTTATGCAGCTCACCAAGACGCTGCTCTCACTCGACTTCAACCTGAAGCTGGAGCTCCCTGATGACAGACTATGTCCTCCAGTAGGCTTTTGCTCTTCACTCACAGTGTCGATGTTCGCTGACCAAGTTACAGGTGCCAAATCGACATAACTACATCTTGTGGCTTAAAGAGTTAATCGACACTTCGTCGTACGAACCACCAGGCCGACCAGCCTGCGGGCTCGATATTGGAACAGGCGCAAGCTGTATCTATCCCTTGCTAGGGACCGCCCAGCGCCCATCGTGGCGATTCTTTGCAACCGGTAAGTACTGCCTAAGTTGGTAAACAAGGTAGCCAGCGCCAACTAACAACATCCAGACATTGACGCCAAGTCTTTGCAATATGCAAGGAGAAATGTCATGTTGAATCAACTTGAAGGACGCATTACTGTGCTGGACCGCAAGCCAGAAGATCCGCTGATCCCTCTCCGTGGCAGGGAAAGTGAAAAGGTCAGCGGTATCGACTTCACCATGATGAACCCTCCTTTCTACGAGTCTGAGGACGAGATGCTCTGCTCAGCCCAAGGTAAAGCACGGCCACCACATTCGGCTTGTACCGGTGCACCTGTCGAGATGGTTTGTGAGGGTGGCGAAGTTGCTCACATCAGCCGGATGTTGGAAGAGTCCCTGGTGCTGAAGGAGGAGGTCCAGTGGTACACCTCCATGCTTGGCAAAGCTACCAGTGTTGAACTTTTGGTTGACAAGCTGAAGGCCACCGGTATTGACAACTATGCCATCACAGAGTTCATACAGGGGAACAAGACCAGGCGATGGGCGCTTGGCTGGAGCTTTTGGCCGTTGAGACCAGCAGAGCATGTTGCCAGGATAAAGAGCAGCGGCTGGAAGAAAGTGTCGCCACCAGTCTTGTCAATCAAAATTCTGACTCTCCCTTCTGGGAAATCAGTCGATCATGCCGTTACGAGGATCAACGAGGTTATGGGGTCCATGGAACTACTGTCGTGGAACTGGGACACAGAAGCCAGAACGGGAACGGGGAAGACGACAGAGAATGTCTGGAGCCGGGCATGGAGACGGAAGAAAATGCGGGAACAAGCCACAGGCTCCTCTGTGTCGACTTCAGCAGCGTCGACATCTAGCCCAATCCGCTGCCGGCTTGGGTTTAACATTGCCGTTGAGGTGGGCGTCTCTGCGACAATGGTAACAGTGCACTGGCGGGAAGGGCATGACGCCATCATGTTTGAGAGCCTCGCAGGCTTCCTGCAGGGGAAAATGAAAGATTTGGGGTAGAGAGCCCTGTACTGATTCTGTGCATCGCACTATAACAACGGCATGACAGGAGAGGAAATGGAGTTGAAGTTTGATAGGAAGACCTTCCTCCGGGCAGCACGCCCCACTATTTCGGCCAGTGTGGTACTAATGCGGCAACACCCGCCGTAAATTCGACGGAATCTTCCACAGCGCCTCTTCACATCAGCAGCATTCAAAGCTGCCAAAGCTCCGCGACGTCACTTAAAAGTCCAGCGCACGCGCGCATCCCCATCACCGCCCTCAATTGAAAGCAAAACACACTCAAAATGTCCGACCAAACCCCCAGCTCCCGCTTCACCGCCCAGAACAAGACAACCAACGAGCGCCTCTCGCACACCACGGTTGGTCTCGTCGGCCTAGCTGACTTCCGCAAACGCCGTGCTGAGGTCCTCGAACAACAAGAGCGCGAAGCCCGCGAAGCCGCCGCCGCCATCACCCGCGCGAACAACAACAACCCCAGCAACGTCCCAACGCCCCCCGACCGATCCCAAACCGGCACGCCCGCCGTCCCCAGCGAGAGCGAAACCGACCGCCAACCTCCCCCCAAAAAGAAGAAAACCAAGCGCGCAGCCAAGGCGCTGATATCATTTGGAGATGACGAGGAGGAAAACAATGAAGAGGAGGATGGACCACAAATAACAAAACCAAAGTCCAAGAAACCGACACCTTCCCCCGCGAACGAGTCGACGAGCGAGACGGCCGAAAAGAAGAAAGTAGTCAACACCTCCGCGCCGATCATCCCCAGAGCCCTAACCAAGGCCGCGAGACTAAAAGAACAAGCGGAGAAGGATGCGCTGAGGAAGGAGTTTTTGATACTACAGGCGGCGGTGAAACAGACCGAGATCGCGATCCCGTTTGTTTTTTACGACGGCACAAACACTCCGGGAGGTGTTGTCAGGGTGAAGAAGGGGGATCACATATGGCTTTTCCTAGATAAGAGCAGGAAGGTCGGAGCGGAATTGGGAGTGGGAGGGGACAAAAACGCCAATGCGAGGAGAGATTGGGCAAGAGTTGGGGTGGATGATTTGATGCTGGTGAGAGGGGGGGTTATTATTCCTCATGTAAGTCGCATTCACAAATTTACGGCAGTTTGGGACAGAGTTGTTGACTATTGGTGTAGCATTACGAGTTTTACTTCTTCATTATGAACAAGACCACCGGTCCAAAAGGGAAGAGGTTGTTCGACTACAGCGCTGAGGCACCTCTTCCCACCGGGGACAGTGCGGCCGCTGCGACAGCAAGTGGTGGCGTGCTGAAGGCTGGCGCTAACATCAGAACGCTGGAAGGGGCGGGCGATGATCCAGAATGGACAAAGGTTGTCGATCGGAGGTGGTACCAGCGCAACAAGCACATCTACCCGGCGAGTGTGTGGCAGGAGTTTGATCCTGATGTGGATTACTCCAAGGAGGTGCAGAGGGACACGGGCGGGAATGCCTTTTTCTTTTCGGGAACGAGATGAAGCGCCCATTGGGAATTCTCGCGCAAAATTCCTGGTCTTGTCGATTCCCGCTGTGGTTGGGATTGGGGGGATGATGTTTGTCACGGCATGGCTTTGCCGCGGCAAGGGCCGGGTTGTTTTGGTTGGAAGGGTCAGATCTGTCTCGATTCTGATCGACGGTGCTGGAGCAGCAGCCGGCTCTTATCGCTATTGAGACAGTTTGATTTTCGGTCTTGTTGAGTTCAGCCATTAACCAACCACCACCCAACGCCCGCCAACCCAAGCACAATCCACCCCGGCCACAGGACCAGCAGCAAGATAGTGTTCCCCGACCCAAAAAGCAATACAAAAATCTCAAACTCGAGCCTCTTCCTGAACAGCCTTGACCTCTGCCCGTTCCAGACTTTGGCGTAGACCCACCGGCCCGCTAGCACACCGCTCTCTGCCAAGATTTTGGAAAGGAGAAAAGAGCGGTAGGCGATGGCCTTGCTCGCGACGAGGGAGGCGGAGGCGAGGATGGAGAGGGCGAAGAGGGTGTTGAGGCAGAGGTGGTAGGCGAGCTGCTGGAAGTGGTGGATTGTGTGGACTAGGGGGGAGATGGCGGCGATGAGGAGGTCGGTGGATTGGTTTCTTTGCACGGCGGAGGATTGTTGTCTTTGGAGGGTGGCGGGGTGGGATTTGCGGGTGGTGGCGGCGGTGATGGTGGTGGTGGTTGTGGGAGCGGTGGTGAAGGATGGTTGTCGAGACATTGATCGGGAGGGTGGCCGGAGGGTTTTGGCGGATGGGTGGAGAGGCATGGTCGTTTCGAGGTTGAACATTTTTGATGTTGACCCTGTGGGCTGGTAGATAGATGGTTGGGTGGTGGTGGTTGTTGTGGTGATAAATAGGAGCCGGTGTGTTTGTGTTTGTGTACGTGAGTAGTCACCCCCAACAATTGTGAGAAAAGTATATCACGCAAAGTGCGGGTAGAGAGAGGGGAAGTGTTTATTGATGATATATGTAAGGTGTATGTACGCTTCTCTTCCAATAGTGTGCTGCGATGTGAGTGTGTGCCGTGGTGGTAGGCGGGTATTATTAACAAGAATCGGAAGTGTTGAGGTTGGAGCGGGAGGGAAGCGACTGCTACTTGTAGTTTGACTCCGGAACTTCCCCTGCATCGGAGCTTGGTCTGGAAACATGACGGCACCGGGGGGGACACTAGCGAGGGAAACATCGTGGGTGGATTTGATCAAGAGAGACCCCGTGGACCCCTTCCATCATTCCGTGGAGAACAGGGCAGTTTGCTGACTGTTGGCCCCCACTAGCGAAAAGACTGGAATGTCTTGGCACCTCGTGGAACACCTACTTCGACACGAAGACCCGGCAGATGCTTTCGGGGGGGCCTTGTTACAAATCAGACATTCTCAGGGCCAATTGTTCGCAGAAAACGACAAGAGAGAAAAAAAGACAATGCTATGCGCGCCTTTTTTTGTCTCGTCCTTCTAGTGTAGTCGTCTCAATCGATGCTCGGTTCGAGGGTTGAGTGCATAATGGTCAAACGCAGGACCCCTTACCCCTCTTGGTCCCGGCCGACTCCACTATTTGACGTCGTTGACGAGTTTGAGCCCTGCCGGCCGTTTTCTGAGGCGGGCTAGCCATATTGTCTAACTTTCCTATCCGTAGTGGCGCTAACCGCCTCAGGCATTTACACAAGGGTGCATTGAAAACCCCATTTTCCAGGGCAAAACCAACCCCCATTTCGTGCCAAGTCATGCAGCAATATTTCAACGCACACGTTCAAACACCTTCAAACAATGCCACTATTTCCAGATTGCCTTGCGCAAAGGTTCAATTGCTAGAGGTTCAATTGCCAGAGGTTCAATTGCCAGAGGTTCAATTACCAGAGGTTCAATTGCCAGAGGTTTAATTACCAGAGGTTCTATTGCCAGTGATGCCCGCCCGTGGGTGTTCAACAGCGCCCACGAGACCTATAAGCTAGGTCACTCAACCTCAGGGACTCGCTCACTGCAAGCGGGCACTGGGCACCTAGGTAAGCCCACCACAACTTGAACCACCACGTGAACCACTGCCTGGGATAGGAATCACCTCAGGCGTGTGCCCAGTGCAATAGTCCTTTGCGCCGGCAATAGAAAGAGTTGACTGGCATTTAAAACGATGATTTTCCCATACAAAATGGAGGGTTTCTTGTGCATGCCTGCTCTTCGGTCAATTTTCGACCTATTTGCCGAACACAGTTAGCGCCACTACGGATAGGAAAGTTAGACACGATGGCTAGCCCGCCTCCGTTTTCTGGCTCCCAAGGTTCCAGTGGGTGTGGGCCCCTGAACATCATCACTCCCACCCTTTCCCACGACCCACGTGGGGTGGTTGATTTGAACAAAGACAGGACGGGCTGTGAGCTGTGAGTTTTAGGTTTGGGGGTGCTTGAGTTCAGATGGGAGTAGTGACTCTGTGGCATATTACAAACGGTTTTGGTAGGAGGAATGCCTGGGGAAAGTGGCTGGCGCAGAGAAACTGCGTGTTGGATGGTTTGACAGCAGAGGCTCAGCGGGATGTGGGGGTTGAGGACCCAGTGCCCGGCGGGCGCTGTGCCGTTGACGGCTTCTGCTAGACGTAAGGGTAGAGCTGATGGGCAGAACTAGCAGATAAAATATCCTGAATGCGTCATCATGGAGTTATTTTCATACATGCGTCAAGTTCCAGGTTCCTATCGCGCACAGACCAAAGCCAATGGCCGGATCAAAAAAGCCGGCCACCGCAGGAAATGCCGGGTCCTCCGGGATCTAGCGGGGGGGCACCGAGTGCACTTCTGGTGGGGCCGGGCGCCTTCCAAGAACGGATAGCCAGCTGCGATTTGATTGGCCAGTCTTCCAACCTCACGCCCGGAAGCCCGGATCCGGAGATCGACAGGTTGCATGCTGTCAAACTCTCTTGCATGCTCGATGGTAGTAGAATGCAAAGATATGACTGCGCATCAGATGAATCATTCGGGCACATCACATTACTGCGGTACATGATTGTCAGGGCACGCTGATGTGTTTCTATAAGCGATGACGATGTCTCAATCATTCATGGCTGGAGTGATCGAGGAAACATGGCATTTACATGATTCTCTTGCGTATAAATAGGAGTCTCCTTCTCCATCTTGAACCAGATCTTTTGTGTCTTGCAAGTCCCTCGAGAGGATATGTATAGTTGCAAAATATCAAGCATTAGTCCTAGTTATTCAGCATACTTGTCCAGTAACTTGTTAAATATGAGCGTCCAAGCCCAAGAAGACTCTCCAATCAACTCAGAAGAGCCCGCAGACTTTTTGGACTCGCTCTATTAAAAAAAACAAAAAAGCAAAGAGATCGACTCCCTTATGGAATTGGAAGATTTCTATAGTGAGAGTAAAAAGGGTCGCTCTAATTACCTTAACGATTCAACTCTATTAACAGGAGCAAACAAGCATTGAGACCGCCAACGCTGTCTTGATAAAGACGTATTCACCCTGTGGTTTACTATAAGCAACTGTCCGATGCTGGACAGCACTGGCAACTTACACGCCATTGCTCCCTTCCACCTAGTGTTGTGTTATTGAACTTGGGAAGACAATCCTCGAGCTCTAAAAGCCATGACTATTTATTTACTTCCAGAGATAGCACCGTTAAAACCATCTTTTGGACCGCTTTGGTCCCCTCTTGCGTGCCATGTGAAACCAAGGAACACACACCAGCGATCCATATCGGGGTATCTTGCCCATGGCTTTAGCTGTGGCCTGAGGCCTTCATCCCATACTCCAGAGCAACCGGAGCAACCACAGTCAGAATTTTCACCTTGACAGCTGTCAACAATAGCCCACAATAGCTTTGGTGGTCTTGACAATGCTTAGACCCTCATTTCTGTTAGTTAGCCCGGCGGCCAAGCAGGCATTTTGTGGGCTTTTCAACAGATAAATACCAGCCAGTTCTCTCACTGCTTGAACCCTTCCCTTCTCCATCGTTAACCTGCCTCTCACGTCTTTCTTCGTCACGCACACCAGCCTTTCCAATTCCATCTTTTCGTTCTGATCGCCTTAGCACGTTCACTTTTTCTTCCTTTCGACTTTTGATCAAGCAGTCATCATGAACCCGCACCAATTCTACGGGGTTTACGGCTACGGGATGAGTAACAGCCAACAATTTCTTCCCGCCGAACAGAACGACCAGTTTCTTTCCGCAGAGCAGAACTACAAACCTCTTACTTTTGAGCAGAACCATCAACCTCTTCCCGTCGACCAGAACCATCGACTTCTTCCCATCGACCAGAACCATGAATTTCATCCTATCCAGCAGAACGATCAACTTCTTCCCGTCGACCAGAACCATCGACTTCTTCCCATCGACCAGAACCATGGATTTCATCCTATCCAGCAGAACGATCAACTTCTTCCCGTCGAACAGAACGACCAACCTCTTCCGGCTGAGGATGCTGGATCACCGGAGCTCGACGGCTTGGTCCCGATGTCAGCTGAAGAGATCGAGGAAGCCCTGAGGGTTTGGAAAAAGGAGAGTTTCGAGAAATCTCTCACCTTTACTGGAGAATATCAAGGACAGGTGAAGGATTTGGAGAGCGCAGAGCGATTGTTGTCTGATTTTGCCACGATCAACAACAGGCAAGGCAAGGCCAAGCCCCGTGGGACGAATGATTGCCCTACTGATCCGGCCAAAATTGCTGAGTTGAACCGACAACTATTTACGGCGATCAAGGATTGTTCCAGTGGGCTTGGAGCTACACGCCGCTCGCGTAATGGGGAAGGGGTTCAAGAGAGCATCCATGTGAAACGGGTCAAAGCTCTACCGGACAGCATCGTCGAGGCCTTGGGCCTAAAGATCATTGTGAGTTTTGCTCTCAAAACACACTCCGATACCTTGTCATTTGCATTCCACTGACCTCAGCTTTTAGGACGCCATTAGTAAGACCCAAAGTAGTGACGTTGGGCTCCATGACTATGGCCCGTCATGGGGTTACGATGAGTTCGACACTTTCCAAGACAGGTTCGACGCTGTCAAAGAGTATTTGATGGTAAGTCTCAAGCCTCGATATAGATGGTGGTTGGGTTGGAAATGTGGTATACTGACAATGCTTGATGCTTTAGAACCACAAGTCCGCGGTGAACGACCTGCTGCGTCATGACCCTGTCATGAAACTGTGCGCCGCACCGCTCAAAGAACGAGGGGTAAGTGCTAATCATTTTGAACTTTCTCCCCTTCGTCGGCAGCCAAAAACTGACATTATGCCTAATAGACAAAGTCGAGCAACCTGGAGTTGAACAGAAAACGTAGCCTCAAACATTCGGTTGTCACGGAAGCAATCAACAAGAATCTGGTCGTGATGCCGGAGGTGCCGGTCGATGAGAGGATTGCAGAGGAGAAAGGTCAGGTCAGACAGGCCAAACGGACGAAGAGGGAGAGAGTGGAGGGTATCGAGGAGTAGGTTGGTGAGCGAGGGGGTGTAAGATAGGTAATGTACGATAGAGGTCGATGGCGGTTTTTCCCACTGGGTTTCCCGCCATCTGCGACATTACGTCGTAGGCGAATGCCGGCCTCGAGGGAGGAAGGGTTGATTCATTTGCGAATTCACAGATCAGAAAGGATTATATATTTTATCGTCTTTTTTACTACCGAGTCATTCTGATTGGAATGAACATCAATGGCCTCCTAAATGCATTGTTACTTATTCTTGTGTACCTGACCTCCACATGGGAAAGATCGGACAATACGCGTTGAGTGGGCACAGTCATTACTTATTCTGGGAGGGGATATCTGCTGAACGCTCTGAGACACTTTTATCGATCTCCGGCACCTTTAGCATTGGTCAGCATTAGATCCTAGACAGAGCTAGCTGTATGTGGATCACTGGACTCAATCATCACCGAAGCAATTTATTAGCAAGATGATCGTGCTACCTTAGGCGCCACCAGACCAGAGGATCATAGAGGTGGGAGAAAAGCGAAGTCAGGCAGGCAAAAAGGGGAAAGAGGGAGAGACTGGAGGCAATAGAGGAGTAGTAGTTGAAGGGGGGATTGTAAGATAATCGAATGTATGTTCGATAGACGCTGACCCCAAATTGCAGGCAAATGGTTACTGTGGCGGGGAAGGTTTTGACTGTTGCCAGATAGCATATCATGACCACCTCAGACTGCAGCAAAATATTGCAGAAATCGCGGTCCTGGTAATGGGATCCTTGAAATGGCACGAAGACAGTAACCTCGGCCTTTCAGAATGGGCTCAAGGCACCGTCTTCTCTTCCCGCCTCCCCTCACCCTCCCTGTTCCCACCCCAAGAATCAACACTCGGCGGCGGTCTCGATTATATCGACGGGTCGCCAACAACTCTTCAATTAGCTAATCTGCCAAAAGAAGTAATCTTTCTCTCACATGGCACGTTCTCTGGAAGAGTCGCGCAAACGCTCCACTAACGCATGATGAATGGTCGACCCCTCAAGGTCTCATCTAGCGGACTTGAGGTCTTCGACGTCGCCGCAGTGAAACATGCCGCTCACTACATGGAGAGGCGGTGGCAAGATCACTCGCAGTCAGGGCTCCTCCTAGTTCTCATGACGCGGTGCCATGGCGAGGCACCCTGACAACATCCTACCAGCCCGACAAATGCTGCTGTGAGCTACACCGCGCTCACAGCTCACATCTTTCCCAATGGTACAGTCTCACCCTTCTTCTTTTCACCCTCGCCATTGTTGTATCACAGGGACACAGACGGCTGGCCACTTGAATAGGTCCCAGCACTGGCTAGTCTCTCCTAAAGCTTTGAACAAAACGATAAGAGATAGCAGAGATTAGCCTTGATGATTGCCACAGAGCATCATGATACCAAAGGGCAATAAGAAACCAGGGTAAGATCACAAGCAAAACAATAGAAGAAGAGAAGAATGAGAGAAACTAACGCATCAAAAACTAGAGTAAAGACCGAAAGCTAAAGTAAAACAGCCAGTGGGCTTAGCAATCGGTCGATAACAACCAGCTGATTTTGCTGGGAAACAAAATCAGGCCCAGCCATGCTCTTGGTGACTTTCTTATTCCCTCGCCGGTCTTTCTTTTGACAGCTTCCGATCAGCAAGAGTAAGGAGACGGTTTCCAAGTTGTGGTCACGGTCCCCAGTTCCTTCTCATGGTCGTGCTGAATTGCGAAACGCCATCGAGTCTCTGGATCCGTAATAATAGGTACCGACGGTGTTGTAGGCACGATTGCGAATAGTGCCTACCCAACTGAGGAACTGAGGGTCCACAATCCCCTCAAAGCCGTGTCCCGTGGCAACGCTGGCATTTGGGGGCGCCTCTTGCTGTCGTTAGGGGTCATCGCGGAGATTGAGCCCGCGGTGGCACTTGATTAACAGGCATCTGCAGGCCTTGATCTGTGAGACTGTTGGGATTGTGAGGCGCTCCCAAACTGCTGATAGCCTGGCCAGCCCAGAGAACACCACGAGACCACAGACTGACACCTTTTCCCCTGTCATTCCCCAGCATGACATCGAAGATGTGGCCGTGGTACTAAGTCAGGGGAAAGAGTCTCCTCATTTGCTCGTCACAGTCTTCCCTCTCTAACAGAATTCCCAACTGAACATCTGACAAGCCGAGTTAGTAGTGTGTCGCCATTTCTGTAGTTAGAAGTAGGAATGGCCAGGATCTGACAGCCCGAACAAAGGGTCGAGTCCCCTCGCAAGCTCCTCCAGCTCTTCCGCTGTAAGCATTCTGAAAAAGTCAATTTCACGATCAGGCCGAAGCTGGCCCTGAACGGGTGAAGTTGTCGAGGTATCGGATTGAAAAGCGACGTGAGTAGGAGGGATATCGTGCGCTTGCGCGCCATGTGGCATCTGGAGGTCTTTGGGCGACATGTCCAGTGCTTGAGCGCTAGGCGCAGGAGACGAATGATGGGACGGCAGCGAGATGTAGCTATCCTGATCAAACCAAATCGGCTGAGAAAAGAGGCGTTGCTCCAGAGAAGCATAGTCATGAGCCGCCGGGTGCGCCGCAGCTGTCGGTACCATGCCAGAGCTGTGTTGATTATCGGCGGTTGCAGAGTGAAGAAATGGTGTTGCGTTTATGTCGATATTCTCTCGATCGATGTAGTTGCCAGCATCGTTCTCAGGTAGTGCGTGCGACTGCTGGATGGCTGAATAGTCGCCGTCCAGTTGGGCAACTGCTTGTTGCTGCTGCATGACTGGCGGTTGTTGAGCGGCTGCCGGGCTCTGGTGAACTGGTCGGTCTTCAACAGCTGGCTCTTGGTGCTGCTCTGCGTGTTCCTGGGGGGAAACTTTGCCCCCTCCCCTCCGCATGTTTTTGGCGTTTATTGCTTTGCGCTTCTGTTAACAAGTCAGTCTACGGTACACATTCTAATCTGTTATTTGAGGGCATTGGTGACATACGCTCAGCTCATCAACTGGTCGCCCGACAACTTGCTGAATGACAGACCCCTCTGTTATTTGAACAACAGCTGCCTTGCAAGTGTGGAGTATCAACTTTTTGTAACCTGGTTATACATTCGAGCTAAAGTGATAAATTGTACATACCCGAAGAAATTGGACAGTGCTGGTCCGCCGTGACATGAGGTTTTGGGGGAAACCTCATGCTCTTCATCCAATTTTAGCTGTGGGACTGGGAGCAAGGAGCAAGCTTGATCTCTTTACTACGTGTGCCTGCTTGCCGACGAACCTTCAGAGCATTCTCAAACCCAACCTCCCTTAAAAACGCCCAGGTTACTAGGTCAATATCATACTGAGCAGCAAGTATTGTCCCTTTAGGTCCTTCCCAATTATACCTAGTGACCACCTAGGTTGCTCTGGAGAGGTTGACAGTGTCAAGTGGGTTCACTTCCCGCCGACTTTGGGATCCCTTTCTTTCTATATAAACGGCAAAGTTGACTTTTCCTACGGCTTCATTTTCTCGTCTCACAGCTTCCTCTCAAAGCCTTACGCAACAAATCTTACAAGATGGAGGGCGTTGAGACTTTTGAGGGGCATGTCCCTGAGATCACTACGTGGTTCAGAATCATTCTCTCGCCCGAAAAACAAGTCCTAGTCATGAACGTTATCGGTAAGTGACCTGCTCTATGAATTAATTCGCTTAGTTTATGTACACTCACACCAGTTTCAGAGATTTTGTACTCGAACAGAAATCGGAGACAAGGCACGAAACCGTTCGCGAACGACGAGGAAGTTACTTCGATCGTGATGCAGTTCCCATGGGCTATGGCCATTGTACTCTTCCTCACGCGCGAAGAGCCTGTAGCAGTCGCCAAAGCCATCAACGAGATAAGGGAGTGTGCAACAGAGCTTCGCACCGCCGAAACCTGGCTTCTTTTGAAACCAGCCATGCTGGACGACGGCGATGCGCCCTGGTTCGGTGCTCGGAATCGAAAAGACACAGCTTCCATGGGACTTGATCTTGATCTTCCTGGGCCAAGCCGAAAACAACCCGAAGACCGTGTTGAGCTCCGTCCTTGAGGGGGGCTGCCCAGTCCAGGCGCTAATCACAACCAAGACTAGACGCTTTCCCGACTTCATCAAGGGAGTAGAGCACGCTGTATCGCTCGACCGACAAATCAAGGAAATGAGCGATCCCCCTACGACCGCGCCAGATGCCGAAGACCACCCCGACGAGATCCCTAAAGACCTCACAGCATTCGCGGAACGAGTCTTCAAAGCCATTGTAGACGAAACCAGCATGCTGGATGGAACACGGAGGACAAAGGACGGGCTAAAAGAAAGCGTCTACGTTGAGAGGCTGAGAGGCCTCTCGGACGTACAAATAGGCATAATCTCATGGAAATTGCTGGTAGGTGAAGCCTTTCTCCTCGCGCCGCCGCACCGCCACGCCAGCGTTCGCGCTCGTACTAACGTGGAATAGGGCCATATTATCGACGCTCACCGTGGTAAGTTGGGGTTTGCCCCGAACGGGCAAGATTGGCCTTTTGATAGGTAAATACGAGAGTTTCGAGGACAGATTGAACGAAGTTTTGGAGTTGCTACGGGTAAGGTTACTCAGCAAAGAATTAAAATATACTATGAAAAAGACATGTATTGGTTGCTGACGCTATCTTTTCTTGCCAACAGGTCTCCAAGAGCACAGTCAACACGCTGTGTGAACACGAGATTGGCCGGCGGATCGCTGCTGCGCCAGGGAAGGAGTTGCTTGTAAGAGCTGGCCGTCGGTTTCTATGATCTTCCCAGAAGATGCTGACAATTGTGGTGCTTTGTACTTTCTAGATGAAGCTAAATAATAAGAAGCTGAACAGCAACCGGAGCTTGTTGCATTCAGAGGCGTCTAGGGCGGTCCAATCGGGCCATATTCCCAAGCCAGAGGTCCCAGTAAACCAACAACACGAGCAACTGCGCAAACGGGTGCAAGGGTCGCGAAAAAGAGCGAGACTGGAGGCAGACGACGACGACGACGACCCCGAATAAAAGCCTCCACGATGAGCTTAGGGCTGGGTGAGCATGTCAACTCAAAGTTGAGTTGGAAATCCGGAGTGGATCTTTCTCTGCTTTTCTTTTATTTTTTCACTTCATTTTTAGCCGACCCCGAAGATACCCCTTTTTTTTTTCACTTTCTTGTTTGGCGTTTGGATTCTAACCTATTCTGTTGAAAACTGTTTTCGTTGCTGTCTATACTGATATTTCGCACCCAGTACTCGGTATCACTTTCCCGAAGCAAAGATGCCGTCGTTGCGATGAGAAGAACTTATTCGAGCCCCGACATGACTCTGATCTTCTGACTGTATTCGACTCTCTAATCGTAGATAGGAGGCGAAAGGTGTTTGCAGGAGGTTCGGGTAAGATGGCAGAGGTTCGAGGTGAGTCCAGGAAAAGAGCTCATTCAATCTGAGTCAATCAGAATTTTGGATAGATACCTATGTTGAGAAGCTGGAGATGTCAGGGATTTCTGTCTTCGCGGATGGACACAGGTAAGGCGGCGATGTAGAACTTTAATATGTTGAGTCTGCACTTGGTTGACTCTTACTGCAGTGGCGAGACCGATAGCAGAAGTGACAAGAGTCACAGTGATAGAGAAGAGTCTACCCATCAGCTCAAAGGTCGCAGATGACTAGGTACCTTGGTGGGGGGTGATTGCTTGTCTGGTAAACAAGCTGGGTACCTTAGTTTTCCGGTCGATACATAAAAGGGCGTGAGTAAAATGCTGTACAAACCAAGCAAGGTACAGCATCAAGTAATGATCACAGGCGAATGTGTTGGGTCACCTACCAGGGGAGAAGTACCTCAGGCTCAAGACAACTACTGGGTAAGACACTCGGAAACCGGATTCTACGATTACCACATAAATCACTGTACAATATCTCATGGTATTATAGCTCTTCATTTTCTCATTCATCTATCATTTACTATTCCGTCCTGTGTGGTCACGGGGTGCTCTCAACCCAGTACAAAATGCGTTGTGGCTGGATAAAGGTAACTTGGAAGAGACAAAAACGACAATAGGGACAATAGGGGGATCCCCCTCTGGAGACCGGATCGCTGTAATTGTCGCTGGTGCATCGCAAATCAAGCTATGCCCGTCTGTCACTGCCCCAAGAGCTTCCAGTTGTGGAGGTCACCTAGCAGATTGGCCAGCTGGTCATGGCGGGTGGACACCCTTGACAGGAGATCATCCGACGGCAGGGACGACGTGCCTGAAACGGTAAGTCCCGGTGTTAGGGGAAGATTGCAGCCAACTGCGGCCTCTTCGCGGCTTGCATTTACTTCTGAGGGTGTCTCGACACCACTTCCCAACCTATCTGCGACCTTTCCACTGCCGCAACTATATCAGTAACGAAGCTACACAGAAATATATCTCTTGAAAGGTCGTTTTTCAAATTGCGGCCTGTCAGCGCTTTGTGTGGCCCGGTATCAAGAGTGGGAAAGAAAGGTATCTGGCGGTTCAACCGCGACCTTTCGCCAACTGCCGCAAAGGTTCGATCAAGAACTGTTCCTCCAAACAGCCCAACACTTTTCAACCAATCAATAAGACACATATACCAATAGTCCTGTAGCTCAAACAAAGCATGCTAACCCTTCATGTTAAGGCGCCGAACAATTCGCAGCTTCGCGAGATTGCAACATCCTCGGCGGACGAAAGACTCCCGTGCAACAATAAGGCTTTACGGAGGGAGCAAGGAACGGATGGACTAGTTACCGCAATCTTAGTTTTACCATAGCCTCTTCCCCGTGAGCCATCGTCTCGACAAACGCTTGTCTGATTTTGAGCATTTGGATCGACATCAGCGTGCCTTCATTCTGCGGGTGGATATACTCGATTCTCACCATCTGGCGGAAGCTTCCTTCGCCTTTGGGTGACAGCTCATGGCACAGCAAGACAAACATGGCATTCCTGAACGCAATGAATGCCGCAGACAAGCACAACACGCACTATAACAAGGGGAAATCGCCGCCGTGCCTCAACTACTTGCGATGGCAAAGCATGGAGAGATTTGGAATATATTCAAGATAACTACTTCCCCGTCAAAGCTTACGTATGCCACTAACAACTTCTTTACAGGATATCCAGTGCCCCGATATTTGAAAACAAGACCATTTGAAGCTCTCCAACCTCCTATCGACCTTTTCAATATTTCGCAAACCGCCATCTTTGCCCTGCTATACATGATTCAAGACTAGGAACAACCGAGGAGGTGAAGCGATGAATTCTTGGCTTACTCGAAGGAGGTATGCCTCTTGGCTGGTCGAATCCTTTGACCTGATCAGGCTCTCCAGATTGAACACCAACAGACCACCGCCTTAGATGGAGGATTTCTACCCGGATGCTCCCACAGTGTCAGCCCAGTGCCCACTCCCATTCATTGGTGTGGTGCAACTGTCCAACCATCTTACACCTTCGCATTGCACAGGTAGTAAAATGCTCCGACTAACCAGCCATGATGGTAGTGATGGGAAAAGAGCAATTACTGCTTTAAAGGCGGTGAATCGGTAAAGAAAAGAAAAAGAAAAGAGATAATCTCAGGAGCAAAGCTGACAAACTTTCTATCTTAGGCCAAGAGGTGTCATTCGAGAAATTATAAGAAAACTGAATGATTCACAGAGATATCGGAAAGACTGGACTTCTCTCAAGTCAGATCGAAGCAATCGAGGTTCAACATGTATCATGTGAGCATAGCGTTCAAGCAGAAATTGGAGACTCCTTTTGCAAGAATCTGCATCACCCCGCCTAAGGGGCACTGCTGATCCCTGGGGCACATTTGGAAAGAACTGGCATGGATATGAAAGAGAATAAAAAATGTCACAAAAAAGGAGAAACAGAAAGGAAAGCGAAGAAAGCAGGGAAAAAAGCAATTTCAACCTCCCTACCTAACCGTTAGTTAGTATCTAACAGGTGGTCATTGAGCGTGTGCCTCGTAACCTTGGGCTCCATTTCTGAACGCGCAACAATTCTTTGCATCAAGGATGGGCTCGTGTCTTGCAATGCCATGGCCTTTGATTTCTACACCTGAGGTATTAGCATCGTCCTAAACATCCATGATGAGCGCAGACAACGGGAATCTTAACTTACACCAAGAAGTTCCCCAACATGGTGACAGCGGGCCGCAAATGAGGGATAGGGGACTGACGGGATGGCACCCAGCTCCATTGCCGTCGGGTAGGGCCATGATGAGAGGAGAGTCCTTGGATAATTCCGATGGCAGGGGGTATCGAAATGGAAGAGGTCTAGAGAGTTGTCGCTGTCGGGAAGAGCCAGGCACATGAGGTAATAATGCCTCTGGTGACTGGCAGAGTGAAGGATGAAGGAGAAGGCGGTGGGCTGGGCGGTCGAGGATCCATGGCACGACCGAACATCCAGAAAAGGGGCGGTCCCAGTACCACCAAAGGTGTAAACACAACATCTTGGGAGAGTGTTTGAACCCGATGCCTCATCACGCAGCATGGATGGTATGTGGTGAGGTTCGAGGTCCAAGAGCATCTGGAAGCATGCCCCACTATCGCCTGCCTGATTGGGAAGCTGACCATGATCTGATTGGTCACAGTGGTATCACAACCCTCAGCATTCGGGCTTTCGCAAAGTTCAGCACAAAACGGTGGGAGCTGTTATGAATTATCATATATACATTGGGGGAGAAAAGACATCCTGGCGCCCCATTGCACAGCTCCGAGATAGATTAAATAAAGTTCTGGCGCACAAATGGAAGAACCCGAACTGGTGAGTGAATGCGGCAACTGGCTTGGCGGTTATACCACTACCTATGATGCTCAGCTTGGCGCAATCGGGAGACGATGGACTGCGCCTGGGAGATTGAACAGCAGGGGCAGTTCTGGGTGGCATGACCGGTTGAAGATTGACAGTGGTGGTTCATTTTGAAGTTTGGCCCGGTGGAGGAGGTGTGGTTGTTTTCCGGTTCAACTTCGGGTGTTGCGCTGGACGACGACGGAGTCAGGGGTAATAGGGGCGATGACCACGCATGGTTTGCCTTTGCCAAGCAACCCCCCGAAACATGGGTGGCGAGTTAGCAGATATCCGGATAATCTATTACCATCTTATGGATTCCATATCAAAGATGACAAAGTCCTGCGTGTTGCGAGGATCCTGCCCTATCTGAAGGTGACATGGTCACGGTGCCTTTATTTGCTTGATGGTAGGCCCGACTACCAGAGCTACAAATCGTGCTTCATTGGGTGTTTTATTTGTTTCATGGCCCATACAACTCAATGCTTGCGTGTTTGTGTTCTTGTCATGACTAATGATGCTTATGACCAATGTTATGAGAATCAAACGGACACTCGCATGCAATGAAGATCTTAAGGCAAGCCTTATTAATGACCTTTTCCTGTTGCATGTAAAGTCTCTCATTTGCCTGAGGATCTTCTCTTGGTGATTATATCTATGTTCTGCGAGGTGATTATGTTCGGTAAGTCAAAATCACAACCCCCACAATAGAGAACCGGGCACAAAAACGGCGATACTTGATGGCGCGGTGGGAGAATGGCTTGTTTTTCTATAGTTACAGCATCGGTTCAAACTTTAGTCTTACTTGATTGGCCCTCCATTGGTATTCCCGCTGCACCATGGTCCCCCCCGCCCGTCTGGCTGCTTAGATTTGAGCTGCTGTATAAACTTTTGATTCATCTGATGTAGCTTTCGTTCCAGAATACTGATGTTATTGCCTTTGCTTTTTGCTGGTTTTACTGGAAAGGCTAAGCGCTTTTCTTCCCATTTCACCCAAGAGCTTTTTCTCCCCAACCTCTCCATTTCTGTCTGCTCCTAACCAATAGGCCACTTGAGGGCGAAGTGGTTATTGTTGCTCTTGACTCGCCCTACCTAGCCCACATTTGTCTGACAAAATGAGGAGCAACATCGGCTTCGACGGGCCAGTTTGGCAGTATTCTTTCCCTCCCACGGCCCTCTCCCCCAAGTTCTTTCCACTCGTCACACCTTGTTATCTATCGGGCACCTTTACATCTGACTATATCGGAAAATCGACATTTGTCGTAAGTATTCCCTTCATTATCCTTGATCCCAGTGATGAGATCTTCTTCAACCCAGTCGTGTGGAAGCCTCTCGCGATGGAGCCCAAGTATCTGGATTCTGATGACCTATTTCGCCTTCTGGCCGACATCCAATCACAAGATAGCTCCAGCAACCACTTGGACCAGATCCAGGACCACGATTCCCCTCACCTCAGCCATACTCAAGACAATCTCCATCAGTTTCTGTCCTTCGGCCCCGAGCCTGTTCGCAAGATTGGAAACCTGGTTCATGAGCAGGCAATCCTGGGACAGCCTGATAATTCCCTGCAGGACAATCGTTTTAGAGCTGAGCAGTTTCACCCAGTTCATCTTGCTTTCCTCTGGCTCTCCCGCCCTCCAGCAGCAACTGACATGAGAACGGATCAAGACAGTTCTGTCAGTGTGGGTGAGCGCTGGGGCGATCGAGCGGTTCACAACCAGGCCATGGCGCCTATCAACCAATTCACTGGCGGATTTCAAGCAGATGATGATCTGCCTGCCATCAGACTGAACCGGTCCACGGGTCCGAATCCTCCTGATCAAGCCTATCAAGGCATTATCAAATCGGAGGCGCACTACCATCGCTTGTTCTCAGAGTACATGAATGAGCAAAACCATCCCCATGGCGATCGAATCAAGACCGATATTCCGTCCACGGACCAAGATAAGGAGAAGAAGAAGAAGCTTCTTTACGAGGTTCTGACAGCCCATTATGCCGGTGAAGAGAACTTCCAGACCACTGGTATCCGCGAGCTCCATCCGGATCAAATCGAGTTTGCGGCCTATGGCACTTTGGTATGTTTAGAAGGAAAACCAGTTCGAGTTTTTGAGGAGCCAATACTGACGACTTTATAGCTCTCTGTGATCAGAATGTCCCGCGGTGAGATCGGGGTCCTGAAAGCCCACAAAGGGCTGAACTACAAGGTGTATGATTCGTTCACCGAGAGGTGGGAAGCCTTGATTGCGCTTCTCCAGGTAGGTGTCTCTTGGTTTTCAAGCCCGTCGTAATCCAAACACTTAGCTGATGCGTTCCTCACAGGGCTTCAAGGCTGCTCGATTTGAGCTGCTGACCAAGCCTGGGATGATGGAGAGGTTTGCGGCGAACCCAACCTCGGAGAAGGTGGTAAGTTGGGTTCTGTTTTCAACCTGTCACCCTAGCTCAATCCAACTAACACCTTGTTTTGCATTCAGGCGAAGGGCACTTTTGCCCGGAATAACCTCCGCAGAAATGCGGAGGGTAAAGTTGCCCGGAAGCTTCAGGGTAACATCATCAAGAAGCGGAAGAGAGAGGATGGGGGGTGGGACATCGTGTCCCACGAAGACGAAAACATTGTTCTTCATTCTGGCCCACCTCCCTCAGCTTGAGGCTGCACTGTCCATGATAAGTCGGTACATAACTACCCAATTTCATACACTCAACTCTCTTTCTCTGATTACTTCGCGTCTTATTTGGTCCTTACGTTGATCGTTTTCTACTCGCTGATGCTTGATGTACTGACTTCGCGGTGCTTCGGAGTGCGAACACTCCCGCTCAACCTCGATCCAGCGGTCAATAGAACGCCACGAACGACTTTTTCTGACTCGACGTCGTCAGGGTCCTTCTCGTGCGGGTTCAACGCATCCACAATCATGGCAAGAGCATATATTCAGCACCCAGTGATCACTGCACGGTAACTGTGAAAATAATCGGTTGCCTCGCACTGCTGTTGTTTTTGAGCTGAAGCACCTCCAGCGATGACCACTACAGCCGAGGGGCCTGTGCAAGATTTCAAGAAAGCCTTGGAGTCGGGCAGCGTCGAGGACTCCAGGCCACTGTCGGCTATACAAAGCAGACCAGCAAAGATTCTCAGGTGACTTGATCTGCAGAAAGCACCAAAGATCTCTGAGAGCTCCAAGAAACCAGGTGCACCTGAGCTGTTGAGGGGGAAATAAACCAAAACAACCCCAGTAACAGGGACGAAATACAAGAGAAAGGAGAGGCTGTGACCAATATTTTGAAGGTGGGCAATCCAGGCCAAACAAAGATCACACAAAGTAGGTATGTCGCTAACACCCGTAGCCAAACTCTGAACTTCATATCTCCTGCTAAACAGATAGCCAACATGTGCAGTAAGTTGACATTATCGCATTTCACGACATCGGAGAAACTCTGGAAACGGCTCTTCTTACCCACCCTAATCTAATGTACAGGACCCTTGGCATCATCCATCTTCCATCAAAGCAAAACCGAGGTGGTAGCTGGCCTTCACCCCTGGCCTGCCTGGCGTTAAAGCAAACATTGACACACGTCACAGCCGGGATTTCGGCTTCTATCTTCGTACCTCTTGTCATCATTGCCGTTTACGTCGATGAGCTGTCAGACTCTGTTGGGAAGGCATACCATCATCGTCTTGTAAGGACGAAGGACACGCAACACGGTGACAAAAAGGTTGTTGGCGTCGACGGCAAGCCTGAGTTTATACTACGTACAGATGATTAGGGCTCAGAGAACGGGATCTTTGCAAAGGCGGTCGACTGCATCTTTGGGTGTTCCCTGTCATGTGAAAGTAGGTACCTAAGTAAGGTAGGTAGGTATTTCATCGACATTTTCATCGGCATTTTCTCTTCCAGATCAATTTCAACTTGGAGGCTAAGTAGGGGTATTGTTCATAGAATCGATTGTTTTAGCTAAGATTCTGTTTGAGCTTTTTTTCTTTCTTCTCTTTTTTTCTTCCTTCTATTTTTTCCCCTTCCTTTTTGACTTGTTCCCCATTGTCTTCTCATTTTCATACTCAACAAGAGGTGCAGGGGCAGGACACATTGTGGCATCCCGAGGTCGAGTACTGCTACAGGGATTCACATATAAGGACCAACTACAGGCGCGACCGTATTGATTTGAGGTCTACAGATGGATCAGATGTAAAGGGGCTCTACACTGTCACATAGAAATGCCAGATGTTTGCCTCACCATATTAACGTGTGTTACAGTGTGAAAAGTGTAGAATGTATGCCGTGATAACTCCCAACCGTTGACATAATATTAACCTGATTCAGTAATCCATTTTAAGGGTATCGTACACTTCCGCCACACATCTACCACCTCCTCCCCCTTCCTCTCCCTCTCCCACCGCCCATCTGCTGGTCGTATCCATAACCCTGCCCTTGATTACCCCCAAATCCACCCTGGCCAAAGCCTCCTTGACCTTGCTGCCCGCCAGGGCCAGGCTGCTGACCGCCCTGGAACATGCCACTCATATCACCCATCTGGCTTGGGTCCATCCCGTTCGCCATCATCTGCTGCATCATAGCCTGCATCTCCGGTGCCATCCCATCCATCCCCGGCATTTGAGGACCACCGCCAGGAACACCCATCCCAGGCCCGCCTGGCCCGCCAGCACCTGGCATCATGCCGCCCATCATCATCATCTTTGTCATCTCCTCCATCATCTTGGTGTTGTTCTGAGCAATAGCGTCCTGGTTGTATTCCCCGCGCATAGCTTCTTGCTTTTGAGCATACAGAGCCCAGGTGAACTCGTCAAAACCGTAGTTGAAGTAGTCGGAGAGATCGGTGCCTGGTTTGCGCCAGGGCTTGTCGTTGTCTGGGAGGTCTTCGTCGATGTTGACTTGTGTGAGGGGTTTGCCGGTGGGCTTGTGGATGGGGATGGCATTGACATCGATCTTGGAGGTAGACACGGGTGGCAGCTCGGTTTGCTGCTGACGGGGCTCTTCGCGGGGGACCGAGGGGGATTGTTTTGGGGGAGCGCCTTCGTGGGCGGTTGTTGACCGCTGGGGGATATTTCGAATCTCGCTGTATTTGGATTGTCTGTGGTGATGATGTTAGCATCAATGGTTGTTGGCGCAAAGGGTAGGTAGGCGGCAGAACTCACGGTGGAGGGGCGGGCTGGGAGTTATCCTTTCTCTCGGTGATGATATCAATGTCCTGGTAGTAATGCATATTAGTAATTGGCTATTGAGGTTACAGATGTAGGCTGTACGAACACTATCTTCATCTTCATCCATCTCCCCGCCTTCATCTTCCTCCTCGCCCTCCTCTAGATCGGAATTGCTATCATTCTTGGGGGCGGCTGGGGGTGCAGCAGCAGCAGCAGCACCAGCAGTAGCATCGGGCTGGGCAGTGGTGGTCGCGGGAGTGGTCTCCTGGTCAGAATCGCCATAAAAGTCCTCGTCCTCGTCGATATCCATGGGGGGCTGTGATGAAGTCATTTTTGGCTATGTTTTGTTGGTGTTGAGGGAGAGTCGTAGTTGTCAAAGAAGCGAAACGGAAGATGCCCTGGCCAAGAAGGTTGTTGGAGGATTAGGTAATTGGAGATCAGGGGAGCTTTTTTGGGCAGGCGGTGAGGCGCGAATGTAGCTTCTGGCGCGGCTCGAGCGCGACGGGGCCCAAGCTTCTTTTTTTTGGTTGCTGCGCGGCGGCAGACGAGGTCAACAATTGTCAATCGCACAGTGCAACTGCGCAACACCTGACATTTGCGACCTGGAGCTCTCTTTCGTGGGGCAGAAAAAACATTGAGCATCCAACACACACGCCAACCCGGTCGACATTCCTAGACACTTCGATCCATTCGATTCCACAGTCCACTACATTCCAGTCGCTTTCATCATCCAATCGCTGCCATCGTTGAAAACCGTCGCCGCCATGTTCGGGAGATCAGCGAGTGGCCCCGGGGGTCTCAGCATCAACACGGGCGGCGCCAATCTCTTGTACGTTCTCTTTTTCTTTGTCGATGATGCCAGGCCGAGACATGCAGATGGACTGACCCGTTCCCACACAGTGGCACCAGCACCACGCAGCAACAACCTCCAGCGGCAGGCGGTGGACTCTTTGGATCAACAACCACAGCCCAGCCCGCGCAGCAAGGGACATCTTTGTTTGGCGGCACCGGCACGGCGACTACTCAACCCCAGCAGCCAGCGGGCTCCCTGTTCGGCAACACAGCAACTTCGCAGCCCCAGCAAAGCGGAGGTCTTTTTGGTCAAACAACGACGACGCCGCAGGCTCAGACTGGTGGTCTGTTCGGGAACAAGCTAGGCACAGCACAACAACCTCAACAGCAACAGCAACAGCAACAAGTGGGTGGCTTGTTCGGGGGTGCCACCACGACACCCGCGCAACAGCCTCAAACCAGTCTATTTGGAGGAGCGACGACACAGCAGCAGCAGCAGCAGCAGCAGCAGCAGCAGCAGCCTCAGCAAGCTGGGAGTCTCTTTGGCGGTGGTGGTACCACTGGTTTTGGCGCGACAACACAGCAACCTCAACAACAGGGAGGACTCTTTGGCGCATCAACTACCCAAGGTACCAGCCTCTTCGGACCCAAGCCAGCTGCTCCCGCAACCAATTCACTCTTGTATGCCCCTCTCCCCAGCCCATACCTCTGCTTCAAAGATATGCTAACCTCCTCTTCAGCGGTGGTGGCCTCGGTCAGTCTACGATGCAGCAACCAGCCCAGCAACAGGTCCCTGGCCTCACCATGGGCCAAACAGCCAAGCAATCCGTCGTTCCAGGCGTCCGTATTGACCTCTCCAACATCCGCTCCACCACCCGCTTCAACGACCTTCAAGAAACCCTGCAAAAAGAAATTGCCGACATCGACGACAAGATCCAGAAGTGCATCCGTGATTACGAAGCCGTAGAGGCCTTCTTACCCTCTCACGGCGAACTCCTCTCCGCGATCCCCACCGACGTAAGCTTCGTCAATCGCAAATCCGAAGGTGCCCACCGTGCCCTGGAAAGCGACATTGACGCCATCAACCAGCTCCACGAGCTGATCAAGACCGACGCCGACAACGCGAGGCTGTCCTTCAAGGCCATTGACAACTTGAAGCTTCCCGTTCAATACCACCAAACGGGGCTGTGGTCAAAGGGGGCTTCGACGGGAGTTGGGGATGCCAACGCGGAAAGCAACTCGGATCTGATCTCGTTTTTCAGCAAGACGGCCGACGAGATGGACACGATGATGAACAGGTTTGAGAAGAACCTGGGCGAGATTGAGGTCCACCTCCACGGTGTGCAGGGCAACATGATGGAGGCGCTGCAGAGGGCCGCCGCCGGGAACCGGGCTGGGCAGAACGGGGGTGTGGATGAGAACGTGCTGGAGCTGGCGGCTGTCCTCAGGGAATTCGAGGAGGGTATTCTCAAGGTTGCTGGCAAGGTTGGTGGGTTGAAGGAGGGGATCACAGAGCTGCAGCTCAAGGATTTCATGGGGCATGGGAATTAAATTAGGACAGTCTGGGGCACATGGGTTGTAAGAGCATAGGGAAGGGGGTAGGCGTCAAGGGGGATATCATTGGTTGAGATACTCAGTTTGGGAAAGTAATATCATGTACAAAGACAAAAAGCTTTTGTTGTCAAAAAGGCGTCGGTGGGCTGTAGATGATCAAGGGGAGGCAGATGGTTTGAGTGCCGATAGCTACTGTGGTATACCCCCCATAGAGTTAGTAGGCGGGCTGACTGTGTTGTCATCAATATGCGGTATCAAACATATATGGGTTGTATGAAGCTGTGGGTGTTCTGTGGGTGATCGGAGCTGATAAAGGACACAAGGTCTCATATTATCGCGACGTGATGAGTTAGACTTCCTCCATGGTCCCAAGCTTGGACTGCCCATCAACTCCAGTACCCCTTTACCACATTGAATTTGGACCGGACGACGATTCCAGCAACACCGAATCTCTGTAGTCATCCATGCCACTCGAACCTTGGCAGATGCCAAAGACACGGTACAGTATCAGCAAAAGGTCAAGCCTACAGAAAGTCTCTGTTGAAATCAGATCTACATGACAAGTCCAGCCGAGTCAAGAAGTGTTGAATAAGAACCGGGTATAATTTTGATCACCATGACCTATTCCTAATGTTCCCTTCGCCTTAAAATCAACAAACCAGGCTCCCTTCTCTCATGCCCCCGAAAAATCGATTTCTTAAAAAACACCCTCAGCACCATCATCACCCGCGTCATCCCCATAGTCCTCGTCGTCATTGTCAAAGTACTGCTCCGCGTTGTAATCATCTTCCGACTCGTCATCGTACTGATCCGCAGCTTCGGCATCCGCCGCATCCTCATTGTCCTCATCTTCGTTATTACCCCAGTCGTCCTCCTCACCCGACAAGAAGGCATCCTCGCCATCCAGCTTCTCCACATTGTCGAGCAGCTCCAGGGCCTTGTTGAAGTCTGGCTGTCCGTTGACTTCACCGCCCTCCTCGTCCCAATCGTCCGCGCCGTAGCTCGTGATGTTGGACAAGGCCAGCGTCTTGGGCCCTGTTCTACGTCTCTTTCTGTCGGCATTGGGGTCGTCGAGGCCTTCTATTGTCGCGTGTAGCTCGGCAGGGAAGAACTCCTTGGCAAAAGGAAGGTTGCTGAAATCTGGGAGGGTCCGCTTCTTGCGCTCGAATCGCTTGCTGTAAGTATCGATGGCTGTGAAGGGGTCTATCGTCGCTTTGCTCTCGTCGGCGTAGCGGGAGTTGATCTGGGCCTGGCCGTAGGCGCGCCGCCGCGAGTCTTTTGATCGGGGAGGGGGTTCTGTGTAGAGGGGGCTGTCGTGGGCTTGCTCGCGGAAGATGAGAAAGTAGTCGAGCTGTTTCTCTTCTTTTTTGGTGAGGGTTGGTGGTTTTGGGACGTCCCAGACCTGGAGGTATACAAGGTTAGTATTGGGTGACACCCAGGTGAGGGACCAGGTGGAACATACTGGGTAGGTATCACTGGGTTTTCCGTCAAGGAGGATGCCGTCCTTAGGGTCAATAGCCCATGGAACGCTGTTCTGTGCGATCTCGCGCCTGTTGCTCATCATGGGGCCACCGCGCCCACGGCCACGGCCTCCTCGCCCGCCTCTGAACATGTTGATATCAGTGTTGTGGAACTGTGTCGTGGAGGATTGTGTGATGTTGTTTCAGTCTGATAATTGTGGTTCTCGTAGAACGCTATTGAATGGGTGCTTTAATGGGTAATGAGTGATGATGAATGGTTTGGCTGAGTGACGGGAGTGAGTCGGTCGCATGTCCAGGGCCGACATGGAGCTTCAAAAAAGTTCCTGCGGGGCATCGCATCGGCAAGCTGCAGGCCGCGCCAAGACACTTGGGTGGGTGCCCAGGTACCACCCGAGGGATCCACTAAAACATGACCCCTGCATGGAAGCTCCCAGCGCCCCGCACCTTGACAGTAGAAGGCCTGGACCCCTCCATACCTAGCTTGGTCATCATCAAGTGCTGCCTTGATCACCAAGTCTCATCTCATAAGACTCGTTCATCTTTGAAATCCAGTACTCACTCAACTCATCGAAAGCACTCATACATCAAAATGGACAACGTCCCCATCTCCGGGCTCGATGAGCTCAACAACCACCTCGACAACCTGATCCAAGACCCAAATCTCGCCATCATCCCCAAGCTCTTTGACGATGTTGAGCTTCAACTCACAGACTCCAACATCCCGCCTCTCATCCCCTCATTACTCCCTAAACTCACTCAAATCCTCCAACAATACAACGACGACCCAGCCGTGATCGTCTCACTGACCATCAAGCTCCTCCGCCCAATATCCTTCACCCAAGTCCTCCAGCTCGCCTCGGAAGACTCCCTCAACCAAGCCCTCTCTTCTCCCACCCCAGCAGCACAAATACTCGGCCTCACCATCCTCCACAAAGCCGCCAAATCCCCCACCGACGCCGCCATCCTCTCCGTCATGCCGTCCCTCGTCACATCCCTCCTCACAGCCTGGCTCTCCTCCCCAAAAGTAGAAGTCGGCGAAAAAGCCTCCAAAGTCATCGGCGACCTCCTCGACATCGACTGTCCCCGTCCACCGCCCCCACCTCCCCCAGCAATCACCACCGGAGCCACCCCCTTCCATCACCAACTCGTCCTCCGCCGTGTCCCCGGCAGAGGTGAGCTATGGAAGCTCATCTTCCACCAACCATCCACTTACAACCTCCTCCTCGATCTCATCTCCGGCCGGCACCCAGGAACAGCAAACAACACCTCTCAGCTCTCCCTCGCCCAGGGCCGCATCCTCCGCATCTTGCCCCGATTGGCAGCGTTAAACATCGATGCCATTGCTCAATCCAACATTCTGGCGCCAACACCCGTCCATCTGACCAACGGCCACTTGACAGATGATGAAGATTCCGACACGGAAATGAACGGCACCGATGAGAACGCAACCCGGAACGAAAACGCGGCCACCAACCCTCCCCAGCCAGGCGAAGGGCTGCTGCAGTATGCAGGCTTGAGAATGGTCGACAAGAGGGACGTGCTCATGCACTTGAATTTGGTGGACTTCTTCGAGGTTTTTGTCAGCTTGATGCGCATCACGGAGTACTCAGCGACCAAGGAGGCGATTGTAAAGGCTTTACTGAGGGACGCGGTACCGCATGATGACATGCTGAGAGATGCGCTGAACAGCCTGCCAGATCGCACGGTGGAGGAGGAGGCGGATGGGTTGAGGGCGTGGTTGAGGGCGGTGATGCCTGCGGTTGCAGAGGTGCCGCTGCGGTGATGGTTTTGACCGAAAATCTCTGATATGTTTCTCGGTGATCATGTTGAAGCAGGCCAAACCTAGAGCTTGATATTATATACAATAGGCATACAGCTACTTCGGTGACACAAAAGAAAACATATATGTACAACAAAAACGAAAAATCAGAGAATGGTGCTACAGAGAGGTAACCGCTGAAATGAATGTAAACAGAAATAACACATGTAATACACATATTCCTATGCTAAAAAGGCCAAAAAAAAAGAACCATCTCTGTGTAAATCCCACCCCCCAAAAAGCTAAAGCTTGTGCTCTGGAATCTATACCCCCCATCTTTTTTGGTCTTCAACTTCCAATTACAAAAAACCTTACCTCACCCCCTCCCCATAAACCTACTCGACGGATCATCCCCCTCATCCCTCTGATGACCGGCCTGCACACTAAGAATACTCAGACTCCTCCCATGTCCCGCCGCGAGTCCCTCCCCCCCATTCACCCCCGCCGTATAAAGCCCCATATTCTCGATCCCCAACCCAACCTCCCCCACCCTCCTCAACGCCCCCAGCAACGCCCCCCGCAACTCACTCCCCAGCTCCTTCCCAAGCAACTCCACCACCAACGGATAGAAATTCTTGATGTGCTCCCTGAAACTCTCCTCGGGAAAGCCCGCAAAGCCCTCCAGCACATCCACCACCACCGGCCTCCACGCCACAATGTTCCTGTGCTGAGACTCCTCGTCGAGAGTGATGTACCCCCTGATGATATCCTGACAAAGCGGCACCAGCGCCGACTCGACATCGGCCTTGCTGTCCTGCCGCTGCGGCGACTTGTCCCCAAACATCCTGAACAAGATCGCGACATAGGTCGCCGCGCTGCCCGACTCCTGCTTGAGCAGGTTGGGCGGCTGCTTCATGAACCCTTCCCTCCAGAGCCTCATGCGCAGCTCCTTGTCCGCGTTGAAGCGCTTGGCGAAGAGGAAGGATTTCTTGAGGAGGGCCATCAGCCGCAACAGCTCGGCAGAGGGGATCTGCGCGTAGACGGCGTCGTTGGAGAAGAGCTCGTTGACCGTCTCGATCATGAGGAGCTGGAGGACGCAGCGGGAGATGATGCGGTTGAAGAACTTGCGCCGGGCCGCCGTGACGACAACGGGCTGCTGCTGGAGTGTGTTGGTGGGCTTGAACTCCTCCAGTTGAGGCGTGATTGGGGTGGCTGCCATGGCGGAAGGGTTGACAGAGGCGGGTGAGGCCTCGGTTTCTGGGCTGCTTTCTACAACAATCGGCGGCACTTCAGTGTCGGAAACATAGCCGTTGGATTCCGTCCCGTTGATCTTGAGAGATTTCTCATCAACTGGATGAGTCTCTGATGTTGGGCTCAGGGCAGCACCGAAATCCAGTCCATTAGGAGGTGGCGACAACGATGCGGTCGAGTTGATGGTGGTAGCCGAAAAGAGCTGATATGCTGTGGTCCTCTCAAACAACTCGCAAAAGGCGCCAACAATCTTTGACCAGTGCTCAGGAGTAAACTTGGTGACGTTCTGGAGGATGAGCTGCTGCAGGCAGTTGCTACCAATCCGAGCAATGGTGTCGTTCTCCTGGCAGATGCAAAGGGCCAAGAGCTCGAGGAAACGATCCAGCATGTACTCGAGGGCGTCAAAGTAGTGTGTGAAGAGCGTGATCATGTTGCGCAATGCTTGGATCATGGTGGTGGAGAGCCATACCGAGAGCTCTTCATGATTAAGGGCGTTGGTCATCTCGGGCCTCGAGCGGAGGACCATAAAGATGGGATAAAGCTGCTGTCTCCAAAGAATGTCCCAGAATTCCGATGGGAAGTCCCCTCCATACCGCAGAAGCGATTCAAAGAAGTAGTTCAATGCGTTGGACCGGACCTCAAGGTCTTCACCTGTCATCAAGACATCATGGAAAGCAAACAAGACTGGAAACCAGAAGCCCTCCTCGACCGAAGTGCCTCTCTGCTGCTCCATGACCAGAGCATCAGACTCGACCTTCTTGGTCCTGTGAGAGAGGGGGCACTCAGGGGCCTTAAGCATGGCAGGGATGATGGACTTGAGTGTCTCCATGGCCTGGAGACTCTTCTTCTGGAACTTCATGTTCTTGGAGAATTCCGTCAAGCAAACGATGAGATCGGTGAAGGCGCCTTGAGAAATGATGACGCCGAACCTGGTCTTATAGACCTGAATCACATGCTCGTACGCAAGGTTAACAATGTTTTCGGACGGGTCTCTTGCGGCCACGGTGAAGACACCAAACATCGTCCTCCAACCGGAACGGATGTTCTCTCCTCGGGCCTGGATCATCTGAACCAAGCAGTGAAGAATCATGTCCTTGACCCGGTTGTCACTCGAGTTAGACATGACATGTTCAAAAGGCTTGAGAAAGTCCTTCTGGAATTTGAAACCCGCAAGCTCCTCGATATCCATGAAGCGCATCGAGAGCTGGCGAAGAGCGTCCAGGGCGAAGACCACGATTGTGTAGTTTGCGTGGCATCCTACTCGGTTGAAGTGTTCACCAAGAACGTCCCAAATGTGAGTCCACTCAAACCTGACACGCGTCATGTTGTAGGAACTGATTTCCACAATCTTCTGGAGACTGTATGTCCGAGGAGACTCATTTGACCCAGATACTCTGATCTCGTCCCAGCTGACTTCGGTCAAAGCACGGGCAAAATGAACGATGGCTTCCCTCGAGAGATTGGCACTGTTTGTGAATATCCTGTCGACACTCTTGATCACCTCATCGGATCTGCTTTCGAGTGCAATCTCCAGAGAAACTCCTTGTGGGCCAGTGTGGGCCCGTGGTCTATTCTTCTTGGAAGAGGATGTGGACTTTCGAGAGTCGGCCGTGTCTGGTCGTCCTGCTGGTTGTGGGACAAATCGTGCTTTGGAAACGTCCGGAACAGCACTTTCATCCACGCCACCGGAGATGAGCTGTAGCCGATCCAGCTGGCTGATACAGAGAAGGACATCCTTCCAGGACTCCTTGAGGCGGTTCCCTTCTGTCTGGCCAAGCTCCAGAATGACCTTGAGAGCTTCCACGTTCTTGGCTTGCATCTCTCGTGGGTTGTTGAGATTGGCGATGTTCTTGAGCACCGAGATAAAAGCTTCCCGTGGGGTGGCGAGATCAAAGAAGCACGCAATCCTGGTCGCCAGCTTCATACCTTCCAAGCACATCTTGTTCACGGTAAGATTGTGTGTGCCCTGCATCAGACCAGAAAGAGCAGAGAAGAATGACATCCAGGTGACATCAAAGATTGGCCCAACATGCTTGAAAGACGTCGCCGGGATGAACTTTGTGCCAGCCTTGGAGGCGTTCTTCCGCTGGCTGCGGTAGAGATCCCTGAACAGCTGTTCTGAGCGAAGCGCAATCTCCTCTGACTGCTGAACGTACGCCTCCCGCTGCAAATCTCTCCCGACATTAGAGAAGGCCTGGCCAAATCCAGCTGCGATGCCAGTTGACTGAACAGGGAGATTACCAGCAAGAGCGGCAGCTTCTCGCTCACTCTTGAGAACGATTTCGTTGCTTTGGATGTCGTCGTAGATGCCCAAGAGGTACTCATCCGGCAAATCAGCATTGTCATTGATGCCCCGATTGTTCTTGATGAAATCAGCCTTGGTCATCCGCTTCACCACCTGGGCGCTGTGCAAATCCGTGTTCAACATGATGACGGAGTAGGCAAGCACGTAAGGGGTGTCGGCGTTGGCAAAAGCGTTGGGATTGCCGGTCATGTATCTGTTGGCAAACTTCAACATGAAGCGATCAATCTTCTGGGCTTCACCGGGCAGGCGGAAGGACTGCAAAAACTCCCTGAGAGCCTCAACGAAACGCTTCTTTCGGAAATCCATCAAATCAACAAAGGCGTGCATGATGTCGATGTTCTTCTGGTCGCCTTCTCCCAGATATTCTCCAATTTGCGCCTTGTCTAGCCTGTCCTCGCGCAGCAAGAACTGGGCAATATCTTCGGGCTTGTCGCTTGGAATGAAGCCATCCCTTAGAAGCAGCTTGATGCCGTTTTTGGGCTTATAGTTGAAAATCTTGATGGCGTTGCTCAGCGCAGTCTTTCTGGCCTTTTCCTTTTCCAGCTGGTCCGGGTCATCGTCAACCACCGGAGTCGATGGCGGGATTGGTGTCTCGAGTCGGGAAGCGTTCTCGCTCATGGAAGGATCAATCGATTCCCTGATCTCATCGCTGGACGCTCTTCTTTCCACCTCTCCACCACCACCGTTGAGCTCAGGTCGGCCAGGCTCTGACCAATGAAGGAGCGATCGTAATGTCTCAACCAGCGAGTCGATGGCAACTCGCTTGATTGCATATTCCTTGGGAACATCTCCATCCGTATCATGCGGGTTCGTGATCATGGCGGCAGTAAGTGGGGGAGGCAAAACGCTCTTGAGCTGCCACTCGCTAGCCCCGTACTTAGCATGGCTGTCCTCGTACTGCTGCTCTTGAATCGGCGTTATCGGTATCGAGGCTGTTGCGAACTTGGACAGATCTTCCACTATCCTCTGGAGAATATTGTCCACATTTCTGTCACAGTCATAGTTGAGATACATTTCGACTAAAGCCCGGGGGTCGTCACATAACCTCCTCAGGATGCCAACAAAGGCGAGCTTCTGAGAAAGAGGGGCGTTTTTCCGCGCCAGGAGGGCAAGATATATTTCATTAAGGAATACCTCGATCTCTTTCTACGGCGCAAAGTCATGTCAGAATTGCACAGAACAGGAGATGTAGGCAGGGTACTAACCTTGAATGGAGCTCGGAGGTACTTGATCATCAACCAGAATATTTCACAGCACACATCAAACACCCTGTCCACCGAGCTTGCACCATTGCGGGTGATGCTAAGACACAGGTAGTACTTGATGGCCTGGAGGAAGCTAGTGGGCTCGTTGCTCTTTGTGTTGGTAATGGTACAGAACGGAGAGGTAAAGACGCTGATGTTGTTATTCAGCAACGTGTGAACAATGTGAAGAGAGATCAATTTCGAGCGCATCCCCTGGCCGCGCATATCGTAGAGCTGTTCTGGGGTCAGAACCTTGGTGGACAGGTTGCAGAAGGATCGGAAGATGAGGTAGGCATCCCTGATGTAGGCCTCATCCTCGGCATCCAGCGCCTCGGGTGTGTCTTCGTGCGCCGTCTCTGCCAGGCTTTGCTCCGATACCGATCTGGCTGATTTCTTGGCTGGCTTGACTTGTGACACCATGGTAGGCCCGTCACCCATGTGAGAGTCGTCGAAACTCTTGCGGTGTTCTAGATCCTTGAGTGTGAGCTTTGCGCCAGCCTCGCTCTTTTCGTCCGACGGTGTGGCTCCCTCATCATTATCACCCCTTTCTGTCTGTGTGTCCTGATCGTCTGATCGATCAATGGTCAAGCTGCTTTGGCTAGGCTTTTGTCCCAGTTGCGCCCGCGCCTCTCTCATGTGTATCCGGCTCTTGACTCTCTCAAAGACAGTGCCAACCATCTGTGTAAGCGTTCCCTGCGCAATCTGCTGGTTGGAGGTGATTCTGGAAAGCAAAAAGATGTTGTAGACCTGCCGCACTGCCTTCAGTAGCCCCGCGCCGTGTACGATGATCTTGTCGTTAAGCACTGCCGCAAGCAGGGACTTGACAATCTGCACCTGGATCTCGCCTAGGGTTCCCTCACCCTGGAAGCAATCGCAAATGGTATCGATGGCGCGCTCAATGAGCGGGGCTTGTTCGGAGCCATCCTGTGATGGGGCACGGGCGGAGGGCGCTGTGAAGTAGGAATAGGAGATGAGCTTTCCGATGCAGTCGAGCGCGGTTGTCGTGAGAGGGACAGTGCCTGTCTTTGTGGCCAGCTGTAGAGGCGCAAAGACGACCTCGGGGTCTGGGAGGTCCTGGTCGTTCTCTTTGAGGGCAGCCAGTGCCTTTTCGGCAAGCTCGGTCAGTTGCTTGTTTCGGCCGGCATGTTGGGCGATTTTGTCCAAGGCGGACACCACGAATGCGAAAGAGCTCATGGCGCGTTGGGCGTAGCTCTAGGAAAAGATGCCCATTCGCAGAGGGCTGCTAGCGCATGGGAGTCGGCAGAGGGAGGGTTCGAGGTATTAGGTTGTCGCCGAAAGTGAATAAGTGCGAATGCAGCCGTTGGTCTCAAGTTGTCTTTGTCAGGGGGGGAGGGACGCGGCCCTTTCGTGGATGGACTCGGGCAGAGTAGGTGTCTGATGGTGTGGAAGGCTTCGCTCAGCGAGACGGGATGTTCAGACGAGTTGCACACACACTGCAATTGACTTCTGGCGGAAGAGGGAGATGCCAGTCTGTTTGGTGTAGACTTCGAAGTGCTGCCTGCCAGTGTTGCGTATGCTTGCTGCTGGTACCCGGGTATGCTGCTACATACGCTACTCTCCGTACCGTGTAGGTAATTTGGCTAAGCCAAAAGATGACAGCAAACCATCGCGCTGCATGTGGGGCCGCCTTCCCTGCGACACCCCAAGACTCAGGAAGCTGACGGCGCCGCACCGCCAGCTGGTAGGTGGACGGGCAGCTTCCATGCTCCGTGCACTCTCCGTCGGCGGCCTTGTTGCGCCCGGACCAGGGCCTCCCAGCAGCCTTTTGCAGCAGATATCCACTGTTCACCTCATCGAACAAGCAGATTCCAGCCGCACCCCACTGCATCTTTGGGCCTGGGACTCCTGGGAGATGGAAACCTGGAATCCCGACTCAACCGAGAGACTCACGGAGATAAAGTGTGGCTGACATCGGGGTGGGTGTTCAAGTGTCTGATACCTATCATGAGAGATGAGGGTTAGGTGGTTGCTGGGCTTTGTGGCTTTATAACTACAATAAAAGTGAATGACTTTCTGACTTGGTAATGTCAACAAGGTCAAGCTGTCTAATTCTGACCGAGGACTCACCGAGGGTTGTTGAGGTGCGGGAAAAAAAGGATGTCACTGAATGTTTGAATCTCGCGAATGCTGTGCCAATGCGTGGCGTTTATCGGACCCCCGTGGACCAAAGGGGATTAGCGCGATTGACTGCTGACTGACATGCGGGTCCCGCCCAGACAGCCCGTCCCGTTTTGGTGAACGCGCGAGCTAAGCTTCCCAACGAAGTTGAGAAATCCCACGTAAAAAAACTGGCCCCAGCTTGTGCATCACCACCATCATCAACCTCCGATTCGGGTCCGGATTTCACCTCCCTTTCTCCTCCATCCTCTTGCTCTGCTCTGCCTTCCGCCCGGCATCAATTGACTCCCAACCCCCCGCCGCGAACGCCCCTCCTCCCCCCGAGCACGACGTCGACTTTCCTTGCCCCTCTGTTAGGCGCATAGGGTCCCTACCTACCTGGTTATCCCTCAGCTCGCTGCTGCCCCAACCTTTTTTTTTCCCGCTTTCTTCCAAGCCACACATACTTTCAAGATGCTTGTCCCCGTCCTCAGAAGGCAAGCTGTTCAGCATGCCCGCCTTGCCCGCGTCGCCCTTCCCAGCCTGACAAGATGGTACGCTTCGTACCCCCCGCACACCGTTGTCAAGATGCCCGCCTTATCTCCCACCATGACGGCGGGAAATATCGGCGCCTGGAACAAGAAGCCCGGTGACACCATCGCCCCCGGTGAGGTTCTCGTCGAGATCGAGACCGACAAGGCCCAGATGGACTTCGAGTTCCAGGAGGAGGGTGTTTTGGCCAAGGTCCTCAAGGACACGGGCGCGAAGGATGTCGCTGTTGGCAATGTAAGCTATATCTCGTCATTCCCCACCGTCCCGAACCCCGAATCCACTTGACACATGACGACTAACTCGTGCTCCCCACCACAGCCAATTGCCATCTTGGTCGACGAGGGAACCGACGTCAGCGCCTTTGAGAATTTCTCGCTCGAGGATGCCGGCGGTGATGCTTCGGCCTCGGCCCCCAAGAAGGAGCAGAAGTCCGAGTCTCAGTCCTCCGCCCCTACCCCGGCGCCCACTCCGGCCCCCGAGCCCGAATCGACCGGACCCAGCGGCAGACTCGAGACTGCCCTCGACCGCGAGCCCAACATTTCTGCTGCCGCCAAGAGGCTCGCCATCGAGAATGGTGTCTCGCTCAAGGGCCTCAAGGGTACTGGCCCAGGTGGCAAGATCACCGAGGAGGATGTCAAGAAGGCCCAGTCCTCCCCTGCCGCCGCCGGTGCTGCTTCTGCTGCCTCTTACCAGGACACCCCTATCAGCGGCATGCGCAAGTCCATCGCTTCGCGTCTCCAGTCCTCTATCGTTGAGAACCCCCACTACTTTGTCTCTTCCGACCTTTCTGTCGGCAAGCTCCTTAAGCTCCGCCAGGCTCTCAACAGCTCCTCCGAGGGCCGGTACAAGCTTTCCGTCAACGACTTCCTGATCAAGGCCATTGCTATTGCCTCCAAGAAGGTCCCCGCCGTCAACAGCTCGTGGCGTGATGGCGTCATTCGCCAGTTCAACAACGTCGACGTTTCCGTCGCTGTTGCCACCCCCACCGGCCTGATCACCCCCATCGTCACCAACGTCGAGTCCAAGGGTCTGGAGAGCATCTCTGCTTCCGTCAAGGAGCTTGCCAAGAAGGCTCGTGATAACAAGCTCAAGCCCGAGGAGTACCAGGGCGGTACCATCACCATCTCCAACATGGGCATGAACGCGGCCGTCGAGAGTTTCACCGCCATCATCAACCCCCCTCAGGCTGCCATCCTTGCTGTCGGCAGCACCCAAAAGGTTCCCGTCCCAGTCGAGAATGAGGATGGCACCACCGGCGTCGAGTGGGAGGAGCGGATCAAGGTCACTGGCAGCTTCGACCACAAGGTGGTTGACGGTGCCGTCGGTGCCGAGTGGATGCGGGAGTTCAAGAAGGTCATTGAGAACCCTCTTGAGCTTCTTCTTTGAGCTGGGAGACGGGGTCGGTGGCGGTAAAATGACATTCGGATGAAAAACACAATCGGGCAGGCGCAGCTTATAGAAGAAGGATACGAAGCATTGGGCGGGGAGGGAAAAGGGGCACTCTGGAGCTGGCATATCGGCAGCGTAGTCGGCATCAGGAGCACGGTAGTGGGTACATAACATACCCATCCACGGGTCGTCACGGTCAACTGGTTAGAGTCTCCCGGGTACCTCCGGCCAACACGTGTATAATGATCACAGAAGGGCAATGCTTGCTTCGTCTCGGTGTCGGGAATACAGGTCTTTTTTTGTCGTTTTTTGTACATTGGTCTACCATAATTGCGTACAGGTTCTTTAATCGAGCATGGAGTTTAGCCACTGCTCAAAATATGCCATGAAGCAAGGCCGAGCCCAACACCATCCTCGGAGCAAACCAATGCCAGGAGAGGAAGCATATAAAAATGTCACTTGAGAATCACCTCGAAGCAATATGTCAGCCCATACTGTTGCACAGTCTATGAGGATATTGTCTCGCAGTTTGTAGAATCTCAATACATACACAACTAGACATATTCTCCTCGCGTCTGTCTGCTCTGGTTTGACAGGTCTGTCCAAGCTTCTCAGCGACCATGAGATGCATTTTGTCCGTATTCCGCAGCGTTCCAATAGGCATCTTTCATCTTCAAGTGGGCTTCAGTGAAAGCGCATCTCGAGATGACGGGGAATAGGTTCAGTGTGCTAGTTATGAATTTGAGGATTCTATCAATCCATCCTCCCAGAGACTACAGAGTAAGCCTGTTTGATACTCCGTGCCACGTCCACTTCTTTTTATCAGAAAGAACAGTGTTGATCTATTTCACATGGCATCATTTCTCATTCTTGATTTTTTTTATCAATTTCCGGAATCTTTTTTTATCAACTGCCCATGTATAAGAATTGTAAACTGCTCAACATGATGCACGCAGTGCCACTCACTATAATGGGGGTAGGATGCGAACCCAATATGACATTACAACCCTTACAAAAAGGAAGAAACTGTCTGACTACCTTAGGTAACCACCACCAAGCATGGAACCTTCGATCCGTCCTCTAGGCAAAAAAAGCTTGTTCTCTTTTTTCTTGTCCTCATCTTGGCGGGCGGCTTTCTTACTAGGTAATTAAACCAAGCTTACCTTATTACACTACATTACAAAAAAAACCCAACCCACAAGATCCGAAGGGGGGGGCGGATCCACCGGATATCTCTGACAGACATGCATAGCTACTACATAGCATTTGACCCGTGTCCGGCCGGCCGTGTGCTTGTACAACTATCAAGGTACGGTAAACTAAACCACATTCCACGAATTCCGAATTGCATTGGCTGGGTGGGAGGTACCGGCCGGGGCGGAGATAACATCTGAGGGAGACTGACCAAGAGAGTTGAAAATCGGGACAGCCGACTGGTGGATTGGGATTGAGGGTAGGGGGGGAGGGAGAGTTGTGGTACATAACATGAACAAAACTCCCGCGCGTCCCGGGGAATGTATGTACTATTTTATTTTATTTTGGCAAGATTATAATGAGATTTTCCCCACTGCAGAGTCCGATGGTGCCGGTAGCCTCTCGCAGGGACGGGAAAGGTGTATGTATGTACATGTTACCCAGCTGTGATGAGGGGGTTGTACAGCAGCGTGGACATACGGGAGATTTAGTTTTGGGCATGTTCGTATCCATCTGTTTCCCCCAAATTTCGTTGGGTGAAGTCGTGGAAGAAAAAAGGGGGAACAAGGGCGACTGTGCTTTGGTAGAGCATGGCATCATAAACGGACGGGATGAGAATGGTACCCTGTTGGACGATAAGCATATGTTTCCCGGCCGGCGTGCTGGGTGTTGTGCATGTGGAAAGTAACGAAGTCCGGATGTCCAGGACGTGACAGGTGGGGAACTGCCCTGCTGGGGGGGGGAAGGGGGGCGATGCCGGAATTCCCTCACTTGCGACCATAAGATACCAGCAAGGTCGTCTGAGCAAAGAGATTGGGTGCTATCGGTTGGGTTGTAATATAGTTGGAATCTGAGTAGAGAGGCGGGTGAGGATTATCAAGCATGAGGTCCGTTGGTCGTGGTGGCATACTATTACCTGACCTACCGACGGGATGCACACGACAGACCGTTGAGTTCCATAATCCATGGCATGGCGGTGTGTTGTGTGTGTGCCGTCGGTGGCTGCCCTGCTGATGTGAGCAGGGCGGAAAACTCTTGGTGTGATTCGGAGGTCATTTAAGATGTGTAGTGAAAGATTCTATCGAACAAAAACATCACATCTCACAACTCACAAGCCGTCGAGCCGAAGGCCAAAAAGTGTCGGCTCGGATCCCCTGTTTCCCGTGCTACCCAACCGGTCGGCAACGGAGATAAATGGCCCCACTGGAAACTGGGGGCTTGGAGGAATTCAAGGGACTCTTGGCAGTGGACGAGCCCCCGTTTTACCGGTTTGGGGGGGGCGCGATGGCGGGTGTTTCCGTGAGCTCGGGAAAGGGACAAGCTCGGTCTCCAATCACATGGAAGCAAAAGAAAGCGTCCCATTCAGGGCAGAGGAGGGAAACAGGCGGACAGAATGTGCTCCCGCTGACACCTGATGAACCGGAGGAGGGTGAGTTCCATAAAGTTGGCTCAGGGTGCAACCTACCTTACCTTACAGGAAGCAAGCATTCCAACGGCAGGGCAGGGCAGGGCAGGGCAGGGCTGTACTGGGCTGGGCTGCTGCTGCTGCTGGCTGGGCTGGCTGGGTTGGCTGGGTGCTCCGGAGAAGCTGCTGGGTAATATCGTACGCGGAGTATCCGTACCTTTGAAGGAAAAGAGAGTAGAAGAATGATCAATACCCGGAATTTCGTGCCCGACGTTAGCCCATAACAGGCAAGTATCGGTGATTAGCTCCAGCCCCCCGCATTCTGTCCGAGATGCCGATCTGACGCAGTCCATCCTCGTGGGCGTGGGAGTGCAGCCAAGCCAAGCTCTTTGCGACGAAAAACCTCGGACCTGCCACTGCCAGTCGCATGCCCGTGAGTGAGTCTCCTACCTACCTGAGGCTCATTGGAGTTTCTCAGGGCCGGGCGAGCGTGCTGCTTGCTTCCAGGTTGTTTGTTTTGCCTGTTGCTTTGCCTGTTGCCTGTCGAGGTCCTCTTGTCCTATTTTCCCCTTCTTTTGGGTTTTTGGTGTCATTCCCTCGGCAAACCGCCCGCTCGGTTCTCATTCTTCCTCAACCCCGACAGGGCACCAACGCCGACGAGCTACCTTACCGATACCACAACTTAGGTTGACAGACTGTCTCGAGGTGCCTCGTGTCCTGGCGTCTTTCTGACATCTCACCTCCCACCTGCGCGCATTTCTGCGGGCTCCACGCCGACAGACAGACAGACAGACAGGATGGACATGGACATGGACGTGGACACGGACAGAGACCGGGAAGCCGCAACAACGCCTGGACCTGCGCCATCCACGCCCACCGGCGGTGCCCTCGCTGGTGGCGGCAACGGGAAGCTCACCGAGCCCAGACGGCGCAACCGTCCGGCTCTCTCATGCATCCAGTGCCGAACCCGCAAGATTCGCTGCGACCGCAACGAGCCCTGCGCCAGCTGCCTCAAGTCCAAAATAGTCAATTGCACCTATGAGGAGGCCCGCCGCCCGAAGCCCCGGCTCTGGAGGCTTTCCCCGGCCCCAACTGCGGCTCAGTCCGACAACTCCCCAACTGCCGAACAACGGTTGGCCGCCGACTCCGGTTACACGTACAAAGAAGTGTCACTAGCCCCTGCGCCTGTTCCTGGGCCTGCCGCTACCAGCAGTGCCGCTGCCAACACCACAACCAATGCCACAGGTACCGCTACCACCTCATCTACTGCCTCTACCACGAGCACGACGAGCACAGCGACAATTGCCGCCTTCAGTCCTCCCGCCCATCCAACATCATACCGAGACCCCGGGCCCAGGAGCAGCTCTGCAACCACCACCACCTCGGCCACAACCGTCCTAACGGCCCGGACAGCAGAGACTGTATCTGTCCAGAGCCCGGCCATACGTCACCTTGAACTTACACCCAGCAATTCGGGATCGGGATCCGGCAACAGCACGGCTGCACTCGCCGAGAGGGTCCAACAGCTTGAGCAACAACTTGCTGAAGCCCTTAGGAATCCAGATCGCCCTCAACATAGTTCCCAAAATGCCCAGGTGCCTCTGCATTGTCCCCAGGGTTCAGGTTCCAGGAGCTGCCTAGCAAATGGGGATAAGTTTGTGAGTAGTTGTTCCGTTGATTTTTTGTTTTGGTTCTCCGGGGGGGTATTTGTCTCCACTTCCCAGGTTCGATGACTGCTGTTGTGGGACTTGGTGTGTGTGTGTGCGTGTTTTGGTGGTTGGTTCGCTGGTTGGTCTAATGCTTTTGCTGCAGTTCCCCCTGATCATCAATCTTGCAAAGAGGATCGAATCGGACAGAGACTCGGACATCTACTTTCTCTTAAAGAAGTGCAAGGATCTCTGCAGGGTGATAAAATCCCAAAAGGTCCCTCCCCATCATGTGGGGTTTCAGCTCGGCAGCGACATTCCTCATGAGAGCGTAGCCCGTCGGTTGGTGGAAGCCTACTTTCGGACCTTTGAGAGCGTCTACCGAATCCTGCACCAGCCAAGCTTCTGGCGAGAGTACAACCACTTTTGGGAGAACCGCACGGCGGCAAGCCCGGCCTTCATTGCCCAGTTTCAGTTGTGCATGGCCATTGGCACGTGCTTCCAGGATGATGTGGCTGCTCTTCGACAGTCTGCAGCCCAGTGGATATACGAGGCACAGGCCTGGCTCGCCTCGCCTTGTGAGAAGGCCCGGTTGAACATGTCGGGCCTCCAGACCATGTGTCTGCTGCACATTGCCAGAGAGACATGTGGTGTCGAGTGTGACCTGACCTGGATCAGTGCCGGGCCTCTGTTGCGGACGGCAATGTACATGGGCCTCCACCGTGACCCGGATAGTCTGCCTGCCACCTCGGTGTTTCGGGCAGAGATGAGGAGACGGCTGTGGGCGACCGTGTTGGAAATGACGCTGCAGTCGAGTTTAGACTCTGGTGGCCCGCCTCTGATATCGGTGTCCGACTATGACACTCGTCCGCCGAGCAATTACGACGATGATCAGCTGTACGAGAGCGACAAACCTCCTCCAAACCCGAGATCGCCGGGGACCTTTACCCAGACTTCGGTCCAGCTCGCTATCCTGCGCTCGTTTCCGACTAGATTAGCGATTGCGCAGTATGTTAACCACTTCAAAGCGCCAGCCACCTACGAGGAGACTCTGAAGTGGAACACGGACCTCACCGCCGCCTGCCGGGCTCTATCGGCCACTCTACAACAGTCGTACGACCCTGCTGGCATCCTCCCGAGGCGTCTGTCTTTGTTTCAGCTTCGCCTGGCGGAACACATGGTGCATCGCTTCTTTCTGGCTTTGAATCACCCCTGGCTGTGGTCGGCACAGCATAACCCAGCCTACTACTTTGCGCGCAAGATGTGCGTAGAGACTTCTCTGAAGCTGTATCGGGCCTTTGCCACCGGATCCCCAGCTGGGGACTCGGGGACCGCTCGGGAAACCGATGACTTTACGAGGCTGTCCACTTGTGGGTATGGGGCGTTCCGGTCTGTCCCCACGCTCGCTGTTTTGACCATTTGCTTGGAGCTGCTGTGGCAGGTGCAGGAGGATCGGTCATTCCGTCAAAGCATGAACCTCGACCATGTGCTTGAAAGGCCCGGTTCTGAGACCGATTTGGGCACGACGGGCCCCCTTAGCATCGGTAGTGGCGCTGCCCCGCGCCAGGATTTGCTTGACGCTGTCAAGTACTCGATTGGATGGACAGTGCGTCGTATCCGAATGGGAGAGACAAATATCAAGGGCTATCTCATGTACTCTGCGCTCTGGAGTCAGATCCAGGCCCTTCAGAATGGTGCTTCTGACGCTGAGGCGGAAGAGCAAGTTCTGGCTTCGATTGCGGACGAGCTGAGCCAGTGCTGGCACCTGCTGCAGGAGGCTGCTGGCGGAAAGCTACCTCTTTCGTTGATAGGGGCTGCGTTGAATGGTGGGTACGGGCCCGGTAGGAGTCCATACGAAGACTCCAAGATGGACCATGGCAATGGGTGGGATACCGAAGGCTCGGTAAGTGATGTGTATGAGATTGTTAAAAAAGGGACAACTATTGACTTGTATTTCCTCAGTTCTGCAACCAAGGCTTCGACTCCATCTTCAACTTTCATAACGCCGACTTTTTCATCGGGACCTGATTTCTTACATGGTTCGTTGTTTCCATGATACAACACCCCCCATCTCCGAAAAGCCACGAGGACGCCACCACGTGGTGATGGCTCCAAATCTGCAGCCTCTTTTCCACCACAGCCCTCGGTAAGGTTCCTGATTGTCCGACTTTGGCGTTTGCAGTGTCTGACCATTCCGATAGTAAGAGCTCCGGGAGAGATGGTCAGCCATGAAAGTAGGTATCGTGGCTTTTGCCTCTGGCGCCACGATAAGAATACCTCGTGTCTACCTACAATGGCGTCATGACTGGAAGTGTCCACCACCGCCGCGACCTGTTACGGATGACAACTTCCGGATAAGAGTCACTCTGTACGAGTAAATACAGGGTGCTCCGGGGGATGCCCACATCGACACTCCGTCCTGGAATGCGTGCCCCGATCCCCCAACCTCCTTTCTGTCCAGGAACGGCCTTGCCGCTCATGAAACCTCCATGATCACGGCGATATTATCGGTAGCCGCGACTCTGGCGGCTGCCTCTGTCGCTGCCAGCAGTTCGTTGTCGACGCCAACATCTTTCCCAATCACCACGGGACCCGACATTCAAAAGCTCGCCTCATGGACCTCGAATCCGATTAGGACCGTCGTGACGGTCAACTCCAACCGAATTGATGTGCTGGCAGCGGCAGAGGAAGATGTCCCAAAGGTACTGGAGAAGCTTCGGGAGCTGTGTGCTGGACCCTACGCAAACAAGTATCCTGAAATCTGCGAGCACCTGAGTGATGATGACCTGTGGTGGCCAACTGCAACGCCATCCATCAGCTCGAGCATACTGAGCTACATATCAACACTCCAAAGCCTGTCTTTGTCTTCCATGGAAGCGGAGCCAACCTCCTCGCTGCTAACGCCCACCTTCTCACTGGCAGCGCCAACCAGCAGCCTGGATCCATCGATCGCAACCGCTAGTGCCAGTGCCTCACCCGCAGATTCAGAACTATCGGCCGTGACGGCCACGACCTTGATCACATCCGTGATACCAACTACGGTCTCGGATGTTCCATCCACCATCACAGCATCACCATCTACGCTGGAGCTTACCGTCACCCAGTCCATTTACGGCTCCCACCTCACAGCACCTCTCGCAGAGACGGTGGAATGCCCTTACTCCTCTGCCGAGGGCGAGAATGGTGAGACCAAACCACTCTGCACAGTCATCACCATCTACCACCACCTCCCCATACCCACGCTCATCACCGTCACAGGACCTATCCTGTCCTTTCCCCGCAACGGCGCGCCGGGGATAACGTTGGAGCCCCCCAGAACGAGAATCCCATCACGAACAAGGGCCAGAACCACCATCGTCAAGACTATCGAAGTAGTTACTGAGCTTCCGGACGATGCCAACGACGGCGGCGGCGACGACGACGACGACGACGACGACGATGACCCACCGCCGGCCTCGGTTCATTTTGTCCCTTCACCTACCCCTGAGGTCGATGCCCCAACAATTACAACACCAGAAGCAATCATCACCACGCTTGAATTTGAGCCCACCCTTTTTTCGTCGGCCCGCCCAGCATGGAGCGGCTACGAGCCATTCCCATCCGTCTCGTGGTTTCGCTCTGCGGACCCACCCGAGGGCTGCACGCAGACGGAGTCGATCTTTAGCAAGATCACAGACTTCCAGACGGCGACGGTGTATGCGGAGACGGTCAAGGCTACGAGGGTGATTGGGTGTGAGTGCCCGAACATCAAGATTGTGCATGTCGGTGGGCCGGGGATCGTGATTGAAGCTCACACGACGGTTACGGTGGACGAGGTGGCGACTGAGACGGGGTTTGCGTGTTTTACGGCCTTTAATGGGGTTGGGGTGTGAGATGGGGGGGGGGGGGGGTGCGGGGGTTGGGAGAATAGGATTGGATTTGTACAAGATCTTCAGTGTTATTAGGGTTAATTCCAAGATTGGGGACGGTGTTGAACAAGATTTTTGTGCTTGAGATTGTGTTCCAGGTCTGGTGGTGTTTTGGTTTGTTACCTATGTTACGGTTGAGCCAACGGTCGAGGCAATGGTACGGTGATAGTTGCAGTGATGATGGGGATGGTAACGCGGAAGAAAGGATCTGGGCAAGAGGGGTATGGGGTGTTACTGTGTGATTTTAAGGGCTTGTCGGCGGGGGTGATTAGTGGCCCAGGGAGAGTAGAAACATGGTTTGAGATGTGGGTGAGTCTTGGTCAAACGTCGTGAGTGAGGGTTTGACGAGATGCATTCCGCAGCGTGAGCCTGGGTTACGAGGTGAGCTTAGGCCTGGCTAGTGATGGTTGCACATGTATCCTAGGGCACGAACATGGAGCACAGCAGCTGATAGAATGGAGATCTGGTTGGCTGGCATCATTCGTAACCTGGAAAATATCAGTGTAAAGTTGCCTGGCACGGGCATTGAGCTAGACGTAGGCGTGGTGTTCGCGTGCTGAATGTGTAAGTGGTGTTGCCCTTTTCGGGGATCCTTAGTCCTGGTTGGCGGTCCCAGCCTGTGGATCTACATGAGGTACATGTAAGCCAGTCCGGAACGACGGGCTGTCGATGCATGCCACGGCGATGTGCAATGCGGTGCAATGCAGAGGAACAGGGGAAAGCGGCATGGCATATTCCGCGTGTCGTCATGCAACCGACTTGAGCTTCAAGCAATACTGTTGATGATCGCACCCACACAATAATAATGTACGCATGTCACTGCCGTACACTGTGGATGCGGAGGGAGGCAATGCTTGGTCAAGGCCCGTGGACCGGAGAGGAAGGTGACGGCAGCACTTCGGGTTATGTAGGTGTGGTCAGAAGGAGAAATCCGTTGGCAGTTCGACCAGGAAACTTTGTTGATAGTTCTGACAGGCAACCAGACTTGGAGGTTTGTTGGACATGGAGGTTTTCCGTGGTTGACAACAAGTCACCAACTGGCTCAGAGTGGTGGCTATAGATAGGAGTGGCATTCCAAGGTGCCCTGTATCATAATCCACCCGACACGTCCCAACCTGGAAGCTCTGGATATATCTAGGGAGATTTATACAGGTATGCTGGCAATGGACCACCCTGCCTTCTGGTTCAAGAATGGCGGAATGTTGAAGCTGAATCGGTGCTGGTGGACCGCCAGAAGAAGAAGCGGAATCCTTGCCCTTCTTCTATTTTTGGCTTCTTGCTGGGGTTCTGTCCCCGCAATCGACTCCCGTCTTGGCAGACAGTGCAACGTCGTCCATCTCGGCGAGTTTTCCGCTCCTTTTCAACCCTCCTCCGTCGCTCCTCGTTCTCAAAAGCCTGCGTCTTTTGGACGGGCACCGAAGACCAGTGATGGTGTCAACACGGTTCATCAGTGCCCCATTCTCAACCCAGATCTGGTCAGCAGGCGCACTTCCGCTGCTCCTGTCCAGGCGATGACACAACGCTTGTCTTCTTCCAGACCTTGAGACCCTGACAAAGTTTATTTTCGATCCAACTACTTAACTACCTGGCTTCTCATATCTCTTGTTATATTTGCTGCTCTCAGCCAATTGTTCCGCTGCGACGTCGAGCTCAGAAAAGCACAATTAGTTCTATTCCCGTTCTCCGGGTGCTAGTGGCAATATGAGCCATGGTTTGTGGGCGTCGGTGCGTGCGTGGGCAAGCAGTTAAGTGCCACTATCTCGTTTATTAACCGTGGGTAGAATGGGGCATCCGGACGGGATTCGTACTAGGTTTTCTCATTTACCCGCCCAATGACCGGACAGAACACCACTTCAGTGTTTGTCTGGCTCTTGGTTTGCCCAGCCTTCCATGCCTGCTTGCTTCTTCTCTTCATGTGGGCACCCGCAGTCCCCTGGGGGGGAAGCCAAGGAGACATGCTCTCCGCTATCCGGGAACAACGGGCCAGCGCAACCCTCTCTGAGGTACCGAATCCCAAAGGGTGCTAGGCCTACCCACCATCCTCAAGGCGGGATACCTACACCGAGCGAAGAATGAAAAAAAGAAAAAAAGGAGGATAGCATGGCAATATCGCACACTCGTGGTCTCGGCCCCGAATACAACCCCCCTGCTTTTGTTTCCAAAAATTGACGGCGTATCGTTCTTGGCCATCTACTCATATTGCCCCCTTCAGGTCACGGTCACCACTCCCTCCTCTGAAGCCACGATCGGCCAGACGCGGACCAGGAAATCTCTCCCTTTTCAGCTGGGAGCCTCTACTGACGGTGGGCGCCCCGGGCTCTTTCCCAGAAAGATTGAAGGCCGAGTCCCACAAGCCGATGCCAACAGGAACGACGTCACGTCGCGGCGCAATATTGCGGTCAAACTGAGATGCAACTGCATAGGCGATTGCAACACTCCCAGGGACCGGTTTTTGCAAACGGTCCAGACTCCACGCTCGCTGACATCCGCCGCCGTCGCCTTGCCATCTATTTCCTCGACACCCGTCTGCTGACCCGGGAGCACATGTCCGTGTCACGTTTGGAGCGGTGCATCAGAGTCATATAAAGCTCTGGGCAACCTTGTTAACTTCCTGAGTCCCCGCCCCGTGGCCTGCCTGGACCGGAAGCGGCTCATTTGCATATTCGGCTTCGGGGACAGAGTCAACATCACATCTGCTGTGACGCAACCTCCTTGTGCAGCGGTCTTCTGTTTCGTTCTGCTCTCTCGCCGACGCCACCATGGCCGCCTTCCCCAGACTTCTTCTTGGTCTCTTGTCGTTTGTCCTTTTTGCATTTGTCCTTGGTTCACCTATTTCCCCGCCAGACTCGCCGAGAGAGAGAGACGTTGAAGCCCGCGAGCCGGACGCTCTTGCCGGCGACAACGAGTTGGTCCTGGTTCCTCTGCCTACCTGGACAACACCGCCCGTCAGACCGACCAGGCCCATATTGACACCCATACCCTTGGAGCCGACACCCGCCCCCGTACCGACAAGACGGGCCATTGATATCGAGCCACCCATCAAGGCCAACCCGCAGAATGGATGCACGACCACCTCGTATGAGTCGTGGGTCTATCCTTGCTCCTGGTCTGGGACTCAAACCATCTATCCAACCACCACGACTCTCTTCAAGGAAGTGAACTGCAATGGTTGCGAAAACATCATCATCTGGAAGGACTTCTCATCATGCCCGAACATGGCGATCAACAAGACCGAGAGGGTGAACACGGCCAGCACGTACTGGAGCACCATCTGCAAGCCAACCGCACTTTTTGCGAAGCGAACAGCAGTGGATGATGTGCCCGCTGTTCAGACACCGAATACGCACAACATTGGCGGTAGTCAGAATCAAGTCCCTATTCCGGCTGCCGCCCAGATCACGCCCTTCCCCAAGCCCGTGGTGGACCTTCGAAGCCCGAGCGATGGGCATGGAGCGGGTGGGAACCGGCAGCCTGACGTTTGCCAGACAACCTTGGTTCTCCAGCCGCCGCAGTCAGCAGGGAAAACGTCGACCAAGTATTCGAGGTATACAACGACGACGCTCTCGGTGAACTGCAGTGGCTGTACCGGTTTGGTGATTAGCACGGCTTTGGCGGGGTATGGGCCACCAGGAGTGTTTACCACGACAGCTACGCTACCTGTCGGGACGGTGACGGCTTATGCTTGCCGAACCTGAAGCCCGTTGTAAAGATGAAAAACAAGAAAAGAAACAGAAGGGTCTTTCGGGAAAGGGGAAAAGGGTCTTGTTTTCTTTTGTCGATTATTACACATCATCGCAGGCAACAGCTGGAGTAATGGGATGTTCAAGATACCCACCCAATGCGAGGTTTTTTTTGGTTGGGCGGTCGTTTGCATCTTGTGGGAGATGGTTCGTTCGGTTTAGCGGATTCGTGCAGGTAGCCATCGCTGTTGGCGAGAACAACACAATCAAATGGAAAGAAATCCAGATCAATCATCCAGAGTGCCAAGGGGTTCCCTTTTTAGCCGCGTCTTTTGGTGCCATATCTCAGATTTGTGTGCTTTCTTCTTTTGTGAGCACGTTCCAGGCGGTGGAGTCAACACCACAGACCCCCCCCTTTCGCCAGCAGGCCGACTGAGAGCAACATATGATGTTGTTTGCTTTCCAGGTTGCTTGTTGAAAGAGAGCTACCTATCCAATTACTAGCTGTCCCCCTCCGACAGAGATTCCTATTGCAAATCCGACTGCGACAAACCTGCCTGACCGTCTGCTACTCTTCCTGCAGGGTACCTACACCCTATCAACGTCGCCAAACTCCATCTCCACTTTCCAAGTTGGAGGTTCTGAGGTTTGTTAGTGCGCTACCATCCGCCCACAGGCAAGTTCCGACATTAAACCTCAGTCCACACCAAAAAAGGCCTTTCAACTCTCAAATCGGCTTCTTCGGCGCACCCGAGCGCTGGTTTTATATCTCAAAAGGCTCAATAAATCTGCAGCAGGTGCGGTGCGGTGGTGGTGTGGAGGCCAAAGTCCCGTGCTAACAATTATTGGAGATAGCGTCCCCACCTCTTGGAACCCCCCCTTTGAAACTTTATTTAGGCCCACATGGTTTGTCCAGACACACAACTTTATCTTGACTTGCCTCGTCTTGCACCTTTGGACACACCTGGAGATACGTTTGACTCGATGCGATGAGTCGACAAGGGGCCCATGAATGGGGCGGTAGGCCTCCGCCTACTGGGCCGAAGTCCCGACCCCCAAACAAGAAACGACGTGCCGAAGCCCACAGTACCGACAGCTCCGAGACCTGGGTGAGGCCCGAATGGCAGTCCTACAGACCCGCGCGCTCTCCGTCACCAAAGCGACACAAGCCGGAGCCTCCTTCGGACAGTGAGGCGTACGGCGACTTCTCTTACACCCCTTCTACTGGAATCGCTATCAAAGGCTCAGCTGGCAATCGCCGCCATTCGTCCGCCACAGAGGAGGAGGACAAAGGCCCTCCGGCGCAGTTGGGAGATTACCAGGTGCGCCGCCAGTCATCGGCTGACATTGAGGAGAGGCCCGCCGGCGGAAGGGATGTAGCCGATGTCGACTTTCGGGGGGGGATGCCGTTCCCGGACTATTTCCCACAGGCCGCGCCCTGGGTCATGGATCGTGTCAGGGACAAGTTTCGCAAACTCTGGGAATTCCTCGAGCTTCCGAACCTGGACCCTGTCCGGCCCACATGGCATCCTCTGGTGACGGGAACCTTGAGCGAGCTGGAGCGGATCGAGAGCTTTTGCGACTTCATCAACGCCAAGAGGCGGGAGCTCCACGGCCAGACGCTCGACTACAAGAGGCAGCTCAGCAAGTATGAGAAGGATTACAGGGCCCAGTTGGAGGACATGGAAGGGTTCAAGAAGGAGACGGAGAAGTACAGGAGACAGGTCACCAAGCTGGAAAACGAGGCGGATGCCTACAAGAAGCAGATTGCCAAGTTGGAAAGTGACAACAGCCAGCAGGCCGCTGAGCTGGACTTGCAGAGGAAGAGGACCAGCAAGCTAGACCAGCAACTCGGCAAACAGATTGTGGAAACTGACACCTACAAGAAGAAAGCTGACAAGCTTGAAGAGGACTGCACCAAGCAGGCCGCCGACATCGAGGCCTACAAGAATCAAGTTGTCAAATTGGAGGAGGATAACAGCAGACTGCTTGCCGAGGTGGAAGACTACAAGAGACAGACCACCGAGTTGAAAACGGACAAGAAGAGTCCAGATGCGGGTTCGGAAGGTGGTCAATCTCAAGTCTGCAAGCCAGAGGTGGGAAAGATTCCGGTCGTGTCACCGGAAGACTATCGGCTGAAGGCACCAAAAGGCCCCAGGCGCTGGTCCGTGGATACGGACAACCAAGCACCAAGGAGCCCTACTAAGGACAAAGCCGTGGAGATGGAGGGGTACAGAACGCAGACCAGGAAGCTGGAAGAAACTTGCAAGGAACAGGCCGCTCAAATCAAGGGCTGTAGAATGGAGATTGAGAGGTGGCGGCAGGACTTCCACAACTTGGGGGCCGAGAAGGAACGGTGCAAGGTGGACATTGGTCATCTTCAGCAAGAGCTTGGGAGGGTGGAAAAGGAACTCGAGAGTGTTGTTGCTCACAAGAACAGGCGGGGTGAGACCATTCGACATCTGGAGGATAAGCTTGCCGCAATGGCGACTAAAAAGGACCCTCGCATGGAACTTTTCAAGGTGCGAAAAGAGAAGGAGAAGCTTTCGAATGATTACGATGCTCTGAAGGCCAGATACGACGGCCAACTTGCCATGTTCCAGAACTTGGAGCGCGAGACGGCAGAACAGAAGAAAAAGTTCACAACCATTCGAGTTGAACACCAACGCAGCATCGACAAGATCAAAGCCGAGAAACAGGAGCTGGAACGCCGGATACTGGAGATTCAGAAGACTCCCAGTGGCAACAACCAGCAGTCTCCGGATGATCATGAACTGGCAGCCCCTGACATCGACCAATTGATGGGTGGAATGGAGCCCAAGTTGCCACCTACCGGTGTTCCCAAGCAATTAGTTGGGAATTTGCCAAAGTCTGCACAACAGCTTAGTGTCGACGAATTCTTGGGTGAAATCATCCCGGCCAGTTCGGCTGTCAGGTCAACAACGGCACCGGTTAACCCTCAAGCAGCTACACCCGGCTTGGGAAAAAGCACTATCTCCACCCCAACAACGGCAGGCCTCAGCCAGCCTCAGGAAGGGCAGGTTAAGGGGGGCATACCGCTTGGTGCCGACCACGGGTACCAAGAGCTCATCCGCTACCAGGCCATGGTTCGCGAGAAAGACGAGAAACTCAAGCAACTGACAGCCGAGAACGTCGAAGTCCAGAAGTTGTTGGGCGAGAAGATCACTCAGATCGAGAAGGAACTCCAAACAAACAAAGCAAGACTTCAACAACAACAGGCCCAAGGACTTGATGACAAGCCGGGTAGTGACACCGTGAATGCGATCCTCAAGAGCCGGGTCGACAAACTTCTTATCAAGGACAAGGACAAAGATACTGCTCTCAAGCAGCTTCGGGACGCCAAGTTCAAATTGGAGTACCTGATGGAAGAAAAGGACGACAAGTACAAGCAGCTGCACGCGGTCAACGTCAGTCTGCAAGGGATGGTCCAAGAAAAAACAAGCATTGTCGAGAGGCTGGAAGAGGAGAGAAATCGGCTTCAGGGTGAACTACAGGCGAGAGACAACCAGATACAGGCCTTGGAAGGAAAGATCTGTGAGACAGAAGCCCAGCTCCGCGAAGAGGCGGATAAACTGGCGAAGCTTCGTCAGATTCTTGGCCACAAAGAGGCTGAGATCAGCACGCTCAGGGCGGCCAGCTCACTGCCAGGCACGCCAGTGTCGGCAGTTTCCAACGCAAGCTTCCAGATTCAGATACCTCAGGTTACGAGCTCTGATGACGGCCTTCGTGTGGACAAGGGTACAACCCTGGGCCTGTCAGCACAACAGGAACCTACCGTTTTCATTAAGAGAGAACGGGCGGATACTGGCTGTGAGTTGCCTGTCATCGAGACGATGGCACAAGACCAAGATCTACGCAAGGGAATAGTTTCACTTCTTGGAGACCTGTTCAGCATCCCGCCGAGCCAAAAGTGGAATAATGACACCCTTGTCAAATTTGTTAGTCACCTGGGTTCTGGCCTGGACGCCACCACTGGCCCGAACAACGCCAGTGCCGATATGGCTTTGGTCAACGATGCTTGGACACTCAGGAACGTCTGGGCGCAGGACTGTGCTGGGAATACTGGGCAGTCACACCTGCAGGAGACACTGGCAGGGAAATTTGCCCATCTGTGCCTGTTGTTGTCTCTAGTCAGGGAAGGCCAGGACGACATGGGTACATGCCAACTGCTGGGTGAGCTTTCCCTTAGTTTATTGTCAGCTGATCACTCTCAGCTCCCGCTCGCAGGTATGGCGTTTCTTGACTGCGTCGCGAGCAGCCAGGCCAAACCAGAGCGTGTGAAGGCCAGGGTTGGGCTGATGGCAATCCTGATATGCGAGCTCTGCCGTCATCTACAACGGGTGCTCCAAGCACCCAAACGCAACTGGGGGATCAAGGAAATCCTCGGGATGACCGAGGATGAAGCGCCGGAAACATCTACCATTTGGAAACTGGCCACGATTTTGGGCGAGGAAGACACTCGGTCAGAACCTTTGGAGACGCGAAAACGGCTGGCCCAGACATGCAGCGACAAGTTTTCATTCTTCTACCAAACGGATGAAGACAACAAGGAACGCGAAATCGGGCTTCTTTCCTGTAGCAGCGGCATGGAGGATGACGCTAACAGCCAAATCTTCTTGATGCTGGACTTTGAGAAACGGTGGATACGGCTGGTGGACTGTAGCCTGGCCTACTTCACGTCGAACCGTGCCGCACCACGGATGTTGGACCTGGTGATCGCCAGGGAAGATGCCGAGAAAAAGGAGGAAGTAGAGCTCTTCAAGATTGAGGCAGCTCCGAAGGATGTGGCTGCCTTTTGGCTGAGGAACATTTGCTATGGAGGTTGATCCGCTGGGCCTAGGGGCCTGTACAGATCCCGCATCTCTACCAGCAAGTTTCGACGGCATTTTGGTTGGTATTTTAGGACTGGTGTAGTAGGTAGCTAATCAATCAGGTATATCCTATCAATGACGTGTATTGGAGAATAGTTTAGATGTGTTGGGAGGTCTTTTGGGCGTTCAACTTGAATGGAAAAGCGTTTGACTATCTTTTGAGGCGTTGGGTCATCCTTAAGAGGTGCTGAGCGATCTTGGGAGATGGTCAAGTGCGTTTGAGGCCTTTAGAGATCTTGAGTGTGTTTGTTGAATTTCTTGGGGGCGTCAAAGACGATGAGGACATACTCATACTCCCACAAGTTCTGGGTGGGGCCTGTCGTACGTGACTAAGTAGGGACGGGAAGTGGCTAGGGTGAGGAATGTGCATAACTAGTTTAATCAAGTATCTTTCTTTACCTTGAGCATTGTCATGAATCCATGGCCTAAATTGATGACGTCCATCGTAGGAGTCAACAGTGATCATGACACAGATGTGGTTGGTATATCTCACGTACAGGGACTCAGATATAGAGAGAACAGTATTTCAGATTGATTCGTGTAATTTGTTCATGAGATCCAGGACTACGGGCGGGGCTCTATGGGTTATAGCCGAACGAAGTTCTCTTATCAGGCAGTGGACGGCAGTTTGGAACTTCCAGGTTGGCAGCAAACGACGGGTACTTGCGTGTTTGAGCAGGTTGCTCCTTCCATGGATCCCGTCTGATGGTGGCTAGGTACCTGATAGCGCTACCTAGAATCAATCTACGATCTTCTATATAGGAAATTTTCTTCCCCTAAAATTACGACTGTGAAAAGTCTGATCTCTAGGCCTTTCAGAGTTCTATTTATTCGCCATCTCACTCGTCCTTCCCCTGGTTTTTGATTTTTTCTAAACCACCACTCTCTTCTCCCACAACAAGCCTGACAGTCCGCGATCTATCATTCTGATCAAGCGAGACCCTCACAGTTCCCCGTCAAGAAACCCCATCGCGAATAATCAAAATGGACGACATGACTGCCGCTTTCGCTCACAAGCTCGCCGCCTCTCTGCCCCCCTCAGCAGACCTTCAAGCCGCGTTTGCGTCCACCGACAGCGACGACGATGACGACCTCGGCCGCGTCCCTCCACGCTTGGGGTTCAACACTGTGCCCAAGCTCTGCAAGACGATCCTCTCGCGGAACAACGTGACCGCCTCGGTCCCACTCGAGATTCGCTCCTCGACTTTTGCTCCTGGTTCCGGACTATTCATCGGTCGGGAGGCCCCGATTCTGTCTTCCAATAGCAAACCAGATCGAAAATACGATGGGATCGAGGCCGGGAGGGAGATCTACCGGTCCAAGCCGCTGATGATGGCCTCTGACGGAGCCGGCGGGGATGACGGGTGGTGCCATTTTTGTTGGGGCAACACAAAAGGTTTCTTTGGGGAGGAGAAGGGGGAGGGCACGAAGGCTTGTGCTGGGTGTCGAGTTGCCAGCTTTTGCTCAAAGGTATGTGCTATAGGAAAGAAGATCAAGTGTGGCGAGGGGATGACTGACTTGAAGAAACAGCAATGCCAAAAGTCGGCTTGGGCGCGATTCCACAAGGACGAGTGCAAGATTTTGAAGAAGACCCCGGGGATCAAGCCGCAGAATCTGTTGGCTCATCGTCTGGTGTGGTTCCAGCAGAAGGGGTACATCACGAGCGAGCAGGGGGCGGTGATTCAGGGGTTGGAGGCTCATTTTGACGAGTATACCAGGGAGGAAGGTGGGAAGACGACTGAGGTGTATGATGTTGCGATGGCGATCAGGGAAGTGACTGGGGAGGGAAAAGAGAAGAAGATTGATGTCGGGCTGATTTGGAAGCTGGTCCCTGCTGTAAGTGTTTTGGTAATTGGGTGGAAGGAGGACGGCTGCTAATGAGTTACGATAGCTTTGGACCAACTGCGTCCGTCTTCGTGCTCCCTCGTCCAAGGAGACGGTTGCTTTCGCGCTCGACCTTGTCACCGCCATGGTCAACCACTCGTGTGAGCCGAATGCGTTTGCCTTTTTGGAGAAGGGCGAGATCCGTGTCCGCTCGCTAAAGAAGATTGCCCCCGGAGAGGAGATCACGATTTGTTACATCGATCCCACTATCGATGTCAAGGGTCGGCAGGAGATTTTGCTGGATGAGCACTTCTTTGAATGTGACTGTAAGTCCCGAGAAACCATCAAACTGAGAGGCTGATACTAATCGAGAGACTAGGCACCCGCTGCAAAGCCGAGATCAAGCTCCAAAAGCGTATGGTGGCTGCCGATGGAGAAACCAGCATGACTACCCTCCGCAAAGCCCAGCTTTCCCTCCTCGACCTCATCAAGAGCGCCGTCACCGCTTCGAAATACCCCGGCGTCTACCCCGATTTTGACAACCTGGCTGTTGTCGAAAGCAAGATGAACACCATCATGAAGAACGCCTTTCCCAACCTCGACTGGAGAGACGATCTCGACCCGGTCCCCATGGTGCGCATTTGTCTCAGCGTTCTCTACATCGAGCAGGGCAAACCAGCTCAGGCTCTGCGCAACGCTTTCAGGGGCCATTTCACCGGTGGCCGAAGCCGGACTGGTCCAGATGCTGTCAACATTCTCGTTAACATGGTTCATGTGCTCATGGCGGCGGGGTGCCTGCCTGCTGATTCTCCTGTTCTCAAGGACCCCTCATTCCCCTCGCTTTTGGACATCAGTAACGTCACTTATGGGTTCCTTCACGAGGCCTGCAAGGATGCGGGGGAGGTTTTTGGTGGTGATTGCGAGTACACCAGGGCGATTGGTGACTTGTTTGCCAAGATGATGGGCAGGTTGCCTGCTGGGTCGAGTAGGCCGCCGGAGGAGGAGTTTGTGAGGGAGCTGGAGGTTTCGATCAAGAAGGTTAAGGAGTGGGCTGGGGTCGTGGATGAGGAGGAGGCTTAGGGGGGGGGGGGGGGGGCGGCTTGAATGTGGCCGTCACAGTCGATAGTTCTGCGGTGCAATTGCGCATTTAGACATAAGCTTCGATTGAGTCCCTTCCAGACTTTGATGTTATTGGTTGACATTTTGATATGCGCGGTTCCAATGGTGAAATACGTGAGGCATCCTGGGCAGACTTAGCCACCCTGTTCAGCTGCCTTGTGGTTCGCTTTTTTGAGGGGAATGTTGTTTTCCGTGTCCTCTTGTAATCAAGCAACACTCCATGTTGCCATGTCATAATTACGGTTGGTTCATCATTTGCCGTCTTTTTTTCGATTGAGCTTATATGTTTTCCATCAACGTTTTCAGGCTTTAAGTGCTGTAGTTGGAACAGCAGCTAAACATCATGGCCGACATTGCACCTCTTCTGGAACTTCACAAGAACAATGCCACGGCACTCCGCACAGAAATCGCACCAGCTTGGGTGGAGGACGCTCCATATCGGGGGACCGCCAGCATTCTTTGGAGCTGCGTGGTAGCACTGGCTGCTTGTGTGTATTCCACTTTGCACCTCAACATTCCCGCTCCTGGGAGAATGGGGTATTGGCCTGTGTTCTGGAAGAAAACCGGTTGGGTGTTTACCGTTCTGTTTGCTCCAGAGGTGGTGCTGGTAGTGGCCTGTGGAGAGTTTCTCAAGGCCCGGTGGCTACAGTGCAAGCTCAGAGCATTGAACTCATCGGAGCCCAAAGCTGGTGATGTCTCGTTGAGATATTGCTTTTTCGTGGTCATGGGAGGACTTAAAGTTCTGGTCGGGGATCTTATTACCGAAGCGGAATTGAAAGGGTCGGCCGAACTCAGAAAACTATTCCGGGACTCGACCGCCGTCTTGTCTCCAGAAGGGGTGGTCCAGCTAGCTCGATTGGGGCATATGCTCAACGTTGCCGACACGACGATCGACGACCGGAGCAAAGCTAGCATCGTCCAAAAGTTTGTCGTTCTCACACAGGTGTTTTGGCTCCTTCTTCATTGTATTGTCAGACTGGCTCAAGGTCTCCCACTTGCGTTGTTGGAGGTTCACATCTCGGTACACATCGTGGTTGCAGGCTTCATGTATGCGTTTTGGCTTCAGGTAGGAAAACCCTACCGTTGACCCTTCATTATACCCGGGCAGCTAATGGTAACCCCTCATGATAGAAGCCCCTCGACGTTGTTGAGGGTATGATTCTCGATCGCCGGCCGTGGGAGAGCGCCTTGATGCTGATGGTCGAGCTCGCGATCTACAAGCACAGCGAACTATATCTGTATCGTCGTTTTCCCACGGAGGAACCAGTAGTCGTGGATAGCAAGAAAGAGTTGCAAGACTTCTATTTCGGAGACCTCATCGAAAAGCAGGTCAAGGCTATGAAATGGGTCGCATTGCCTTCTACAGGAGGCTGCTTGGAGGCCGACGAGGTGTTACCTTCTGGCATAGGGTTTAAGGGACGACGCCAAACCGCCGATATATCACCGACACAATTGGCCAGGCTCGACGGAATTGCATCAGTGTTGGGTGATGTGGAGCAGGGTAACAGTCATACTGGATGTTATATCCGCGACTGGTGTAAAGACCAATTCTACCACATCGCCTTTCTCCACCCAGGGAAGAACTTGAACCTTTCAGAGCAAGCTACAACTACCGATTGGGTGATGATAGCCGGCTTTTTAATCCTACCCGTGCTCTATGGTGGGATCCATCTCTTCGCTTGGAATTTTCCATTCGTGACGGAAAACGAGATGATGTTCTGGAAGATTTCGTGCATCACTGTCATGACGGGGACGGTACTGGTAACTCCGGTGGTAATTCTACTTGACAGGCACTGTACCGGCACACAGCGAGAGCGGTTATGGTTTATTCCTATTGCCATTTGCTTTTTGTATATTTTTGCGCGGGTCTTCATCGTGGTAGAGTCGTTTATCAGTCTCAGGGGAGAGCGTATAGGGGTCTTTCTGTCACCACCTTGGCTTCAAAACTTTCCGCACGTTTAGGACGATGGTGTTGGGGAAGTTGCTTAAGAAAGAATACAATACTGTCTGATTGATACCATGTTTTCTCATCCAAACACAGCTTGACTGGAGGAGAGCTCCAAGAATGACTTTCCGAGTTACCTTATGTGATATGAGTGCCATTGCTATCTCCCATCCCATACCTCCCCAGCGACTGGCCGGGAAATAATTCATCTTGAGATGCTCCACAAATCCAATGTAGGTACGTACCTGCCGTCTCAAGACATTGTGCCATCCCGCTGTCCAAAAGGGTATGAGACCCACTCGGGGGTTGATCCCATTGCGTCATTGATTTGTATGACCTCAGCACCCAACTGCCTTCTCTTCTTCACCTTTCAAAACATTGACCAATTGAAAAAATCTGCTTTCTCTGTTCTACATCCCGATTGCTATCGACCAACCTCACATTTTCCAACTCAGACGCTTACCACAGCAGACCAATCCTCGCATCACAACCGCCTTCACCATGATCAGAGCAGCCCTTACCCGACGTGCCATCGTGCGCAACACCCGACAGTTCCACAGCACGCCCTTCAGACGAGAGGCGATCAAGAAGGATGGTCCCGATGGAACGACCTCGACAGCTACGGGGTCGAACAGATCGTAGGTTGGCCCTGACTACCTAACCCAAAAGAGATATGACCGGACTGAAGCTGACACCAATGCCAGACTCATGCTTCTCGGCGCCGCCATCATCGGAGTCGCGGGTACATACGGAATGCTGATGGGTAGCCCGAGAACTGTGGTCCCGGACGACACGTCAAAGCAGCCCGTCAGCGGAACATCACCCACCAGCGCGAGGGCGAACCAGGCGAGCGGGAAGCTGGACCCCAACAACCCGAAATAAGTCTGTCACCGAGGAGAAACATGGTGTTGAGTTGAGGACAGTAGAGAGGAGCAAGCTTGTATGATAGAGGGTTGAATGATGAGATTGGTATTGTGGCGGTTTCGGCGCCCAACTGCTTTTGTTAGCAACTAATAGCAACCACATTTGCCGTCATCGGATGTCTTTTTGGAGTTCTGAACGATGAAGCTTACACGGAGTCAAGAACAGATATGACTGCAAGGTCAAGCAACGCTTGGGGTGAACAACCAGCAGAAACTGAGGTCTATTGGGGAAGGAGTGATCTAGGTCTTCTTCCTGTTTACTGTCCTATAATATATCGTTGCTGCTGCCTGATTAGAGATATCTCCCCTTGCCCACGATGAGATCTCTCTGAGGAGCTTCATGGGGACCTGACCGTTCGGGGAGCAGTTGCCGTCTTTATGATTCCTTTCCTCAGGCAAGGTTTGTTGGATGGGTACATAGAAGATAATATGATATCAATCGCCTGTTTTCAAAGGGTAAGAAAGTCTAACCTGACTTTTGAGGCTTCCTATTGTTGCAACTGGCTGAATACCTTATTACCTAGCAACTCACGTATCAACGGAATCTCACAATACCTATTCTTTTCGTTGGACCTTTCCCTCCAGTCCTTTGCAAACTTTTTCTCTACAACGAAATTCCCCAGAAGGAATTTCGACACGTTCATCTCCCAGAACACGGTCGAAGCTATTCCTATCAACCATCGTCGTTTCTGTCTTATTCTTAAAACCTCAGTCAAGATTATTTTGACTCCCCTCGAGATCGAATCCCTCGGTTCTGGTGGGTATTTCAGACTTGAGTTGAACAATACAGACTTACTAACAACTGCCAAGTACTCGAGAGACTAGCCTACATCATGGCATCTTTCACTGCTCAAAGCAGTGAACACACAACTGCGCCTCAGTCCGAAGACCTTGAGCCTACAACTGGAATCGTTGTTCCCCCTAGCCCAGCCAAGAACGAGGAGACGGCATCCACCGAGTCCGAAGATGCGGACGACTACATGAGCATCAACACCATGGTCCCAGTGGAGCATGTGGTGATCATGCGTCTCGGCCCCACAGAAGTGGACAAGTACGACGTGCCTGAACACGACGCCTACTTGGTCAACCACAGCGATAACGAAGGCCTCCGTGAAGGACCCACCATCTGGGAAAAAGAGGGAAGCACCATCACAGCACAGATCACCGCCACCTACGCGGTTCCTTTCAAGTCGGTGACCAAGAAGAGAAGCCCGGTTGGCGATGACGGGTCCCGTCTTTTCCCTGGCGGTCGGCCCATCTTACTTGTCAAGTCGACCATCCCGACCTGCGGAGGCCAGTATCGTCCTCGACTCCTTATGCGAGTCGTTCACGAGGGCCGCAAAGGCAGAAATGGCGATATGAAAGACGGCCCTGCTCCGTCCACCAAAGCCCGCGGTCACGGTGTGGTCAGCCTGAACCCCATCAATCGACAGATCTTCATGCAGAAGCACTTCACCTGGTCCTGCCACCAGCTGAGCCCTTTCCTCTCGGTCACCGACTCGTGGAAAACGGCCATGATCAGGCTGGCGTCCTTCTTTCAGCACGGCTTCATCAACCCGAAGATCCTGGTCATCGACAGCACGCACCGCTCTTGGGACCACGACCAATCCAAGCTCTTCAACGCTGCCGTGGTCATCAAGCGCCTCCATCTGAGGTGGAGAGAATGGCACAGGAACGAGTACCTCGTCGAGAGCTCCATCCCCGAGGAGTCAATCATCCGCACGATGTCTTTGGAGGAAGCGAAGATGGTGTTGCCGGATTTGTTCGCGACCGCGATCCAGATCAGAACGAGGATGGACCAGAAGAATGAAGAGCTTCGGGAGTATTTGGCAAATCAGAGAGAGAGAGGGGTGGAAATGAGAAAGAAGTTGAAGTCCCTTGGAATCCTCGACAAACTGAAGAGTGAGAGGAGAAAGCACAGGGGAAAGATCAGGAAACTGCACGCTGCCGTCGCTGCTGCTGCCGCGGGGGACGATGGGGGCGACAGTGCTGCTGCCGGGCCAGCTCCGGCGGGGAGCACCACTGTTGCTGAGTAGCAGAGAGATACCAGTCAAGGTCTCTACATGCATTTCATCTTTTTTCTGCTTTGATCCCTCTATTTCTTTTCACTCACCGACATCATGAAACTGGAGGGATTCTGAGACATCTGCAAAACTGGAGCGTTATCATATTCGGGACATGCATCATTCATAGCATCTTTTTTCTCTTACATGTTTTCACATTCGATATGGCCTTCTAGACGATATTTAGCTCAAACGGTACTCAGGCGTCATCGGGCATTTGCTGCAGCAAGGGTCACAGGGGGGCAGGTGAAAAGGGACCATACATTTATCAGCATCACTTACTGGCTTGCGTTTTATCATCAATAACAACAGCACCATTAGCACAATAACTTCATGAAAAAATGCCAATTTTACACACTCACTGACTACAAATTACTTTGTTCCTCGTGAACAATAAACAGATCGTAAGCTATGATCACCCTACATTGACACTTACATCCCAGCAGCTTTAACGTGTCAAAAAGAATCTAGTAGATGTTTGTTGTTAACCTGCCAAACAGCGCCATCATTTTGTTTAGAATTTTACATGAAGCCAAGGTAGTAGGGTAGTCGAGCACCATATTGCACTTGAGACACAAGAGATGGAATTCGAGTGACGTCAACATTGATACTATTCCGTTACCAACCCCCGACAGTCAAGCCAGACCCGAAATAAATAAACATACCCCGTACCCATAACAAAAAGCCCAACACACAAAACTCCCCAAATATATGCCCCCCCCCCCCCCCTTATGTATCATGCCAATTACTCGCTGAACTCGGTGTTGATCATGCTCAAACCGATATGATGAACGAGCAACTATGAGTATATATGTGGTATAACAGAAAGAGACAAGCCTCCGACTCGCACACACGCTGAACCTTGGTCAAAATACTCATAACACGCTATTGTCTTTCCCGACAAACTCGCAACATTTCAAAAACTTGTCAGTGGTGTGCCCGTATATATCATGCCATGTGACTGCTCATCATTGTCAGCATCATCGCGACTTCCCGCTCCCTCTCCTCTTGCCGCAACTGATCCTCTGGATTCCACGACTCTCTCCTGTGGTGAGATGTGGCGCTCTGCTGCGATGTGGTCCGCTCCATCGAAGTCGTTGCTCGGTGGTGGTGGTACTGATGCTGGTGCCATGTTGGTGGAAAAGCCAGTCCACCAGCCAGAGGGTCCGCAAAGAAGAATGGGTTTCTTGGCTTGGCAAAGATAGGGGACATCACATTGTTGGCCATGAGCGGACCAGGCGAGGTCACCTTGGGTTCCAAAGTCTCCAGCTTTGGCGGCGACTGTTCAGTTGGGGCAGGGATGTTCAGCGGTGGAAACTCGAAGCGTAACGGCGTGCTCGGTCGTGACTGTTCCCGCAACTTGTCGATAAGCCTATCCGTATCCTGGAACCCATTCTCGATACTTGCAAAAGGATTGGAAGTCGGTTGATAAGTCACCGGAGACGCCACTGGTGTTGGCCTGGGTTCGGGTAAAGCCCGGAACGAGGGGCTAGGTAAAGGTCTGAACGTAGCTGCGGTGTGAGGAAGAGGAAGAGGCAACACCACTTCGCCGTTGTCATCCAAGGAGACTTGGGTTTCCACACCCCTGATCATTCGCCAGGCTGTTCTCTTCCGCCTCCGGCTCTTGACCATGGCGGAAATTGAGGACGCTCCATGATTTTCAGGAACATCAGCCGCTCCATTCGTGGGGTGTTGGGTGGTTGATTCATCCTTGACCTTTGAACTCTTGTCAAACAGGATCCCCGAGCCACTAGTCTCGGCCTCATCTTCCATCATCAAGGTGGAATCTGCGGATTCCGGACCAATTCCCTGAAGCGCACTAGGCGCTGACTTGCGAGTCCGTTTTGCCTTGGGCCTTGAGGCAATAGGACTAGGAGATGGTGTGTAGAACTCAACAGGTGGTTCGCCAGTGATCCTTTTCAGATCGCCCAAAATCTTGAAAGTGAGATAGGCTCCATTCAGCTTGTGATCTCGTATCGACGCAGGTCGCTTCGCGTCGGGGTTCAACTTGGGCTCCCTGGTGACTCTGTTGGTTAGCCGTCGCGGAACAGGCTTCAATTCGGGAATAACCGGAGCTGGGGGAGGTGTTGGCGGGGCTGATGATGGCGTGAGCTCAGGAGGCGGCGAGATGGTCATCGACATGGATAATGGTGACGGGCCCGGAAGAGGTATTGGTGGAGGAAGCATATCGGTTGTGATGACCATCTCTCTCAAACGAGGAGGAGCTTCTGGCCGAAGACGTGGGATTTCTCGAACAACCTCAGATCGAGCAGGAGGCGCTGGCGGTGGCGATGGGACTGATGGTTTAGCTGCTATCGTTGACACCTCTGGCATTGGCGGTGGTGATGGCTCTCGCACGTCTGCCGGATCGAGTGCTACTATGACCGAGTCCGCCACTTCATCAATCTCGCGCTTCTGCTTCTTGCGACCGGGTCCATCCATCTCCTTGCGCTTCTTAGACGCCGTGTCAGCTGGCTCCTTTCGTTTGGTTGTTTCGGCCCCGCTCTGCCTCCGTGAAGCTTTCGGTCCTTTGGCTTTGACTTGATCTGGGAGGGCAGTGCCAGGAGGGAGCCATAGGGCGGGCTTCCGATGTTGGAGGTCCTCAACCCAGGCGTCGCAGTCCCATTGCACCCAAAAGTCGAGAACATCAGCCCACACACTCTCGGGTGGCTTTGTGAAATTCACAAACACAACTTTCCCTCCCCGATCGTGTACTGCCTTGGCAAACTCTCGGACGAGAACTTTGAGCCCGTGAACACGCATGCTGGTGCCAAGGATGAGCAGCATGTCCGGGCCCAACGACAAGTCATGTTGTACCAGAGGACTGATGAGGTGAGCGTGGGGATGCTCTTCTCCGTAGAGCACAATGTCAGGCCGCAGCTTGCCAACCCCAAGAGCACGTTTCCCCCTTTCCTCCCGAGCTGCCGTTGCGCCTGCGCAATGTGGACAGGTTGGCTGGCGCCCAGCCAGAGTCTCAGCTTGCCGTTCTTCATCTTCCCATGTTGCTGTTTTCGCGCAAACAAAGCATCGTAGCTCTGCCAAGGACCCGTGTAGGAAAACACACTCGACACCACGTTTTGGTCCCAATGGCGCAGGTTGTGAAGACGGAGGTTGCGACGAGCTTGGTACAGGTTGCGACGAGTCAGAGCCAGACCCATCCTGTTCCCGCTTCCCCTCGGGCTCTCCATTGCCGGCTTCACCTTTCATCTCCTGGGATTCGGGGTCGGCCTGTGATGCAGGAGGCTGCTCCGAGTCCTGCTGCGAGCATCCATCTGTCGAGAGATCCGAGCCTTCGGGGCCTTTCAACGAACTCCGGCCGACAGCCGAGCCGCGTCCAGCCCTAGCGGAAAAGCGATAGCGGCTTCCGGCGCCCAACGTGAGCGATGTTGAAAGACCAACTCGCTCTTCGAGCTGATCAATATTTTGGGTGTAGCAGCGGACAAGCTTCCTGCTGTCTCGCAAGACACTGACAAATCGATGACTGTTTGTAGGCTGGGCAGTGCGCACCTTGTTTCTCAACGTCGTCGCAAATGTATAGAACACAGAGGTCTTGAGCGGGCAAGACCAGATTTGCGCGTCAAAGAGATCCTTGCCTTTCATGTGGGGTAGCGACGTTCGACCGGATGACGAGCCGTACGATGTCTGCGACGTTAGGAGAGGTGTGGACGCAGAAGAGGGCTCTTCACTCTCTGAGCGAGAGGATCCGCCGCTCGACGAGCACGACGACTCCTCTGCTGACTCCTGATAAGGGTCATAAGAAATGGGAGGCGGTGACGAGAGCGGCGAAGAGCTTCTTGTGTGGGCCAGCATGTCTGTTCTTGAACGGAGACGCAGCGCATCGACTGGCATGTTAGGGGGAGATGATGTGAAAGACGGACCAGGTCCAATGGCAATACGGCCAGGCGTAATCTCGGGTCGCGCCTCGGGCACTCTGATTCTAGGACTTGGTAGCGGCGTCAAGCCTCTTGACAGCGGAGGCTCAACCAGCTTTTCTGCGCCCAACGAAGTTTCCGTCCCTTCGACTGTAGGCGGGCCTGGCGCATGCTCCGAGTTTTCCACGTCTCTCAAAGTGACATCCTCCTCCGGCCCCGATGTATTTCGTGGTGTTGCAGGCTGTGCTGACGGGTCATCTGACGATTCCGGATTGGCGGGAGCGGCTCTGTGACCTTGTTCTGCCTTTATCGTGTTTTGGGAAGTGTTCTGGGGCCATTGACCTGGTCGTTCGTTGTCCCCGGTCGGGTGGGAGAGATCACGCGAAGGCCTACGTCGTTTTGTCGGGCGTTCTTCCGATGAAGAATCCGACGCGTCGCTGGCGTTCGAAGAGTCGTCTCGGTGCTTCTCGGCAGCATCGAACTGTGCTTGGATCAGCGAGTACAGGCCGTTCTCTGAGCGGAAATCCTAGAATGGTGTTAGCGAACGAAGCGTGGGATCTGCCGGAACGCGTCCAGTTTTGCGTACCGGAATGCCCGAGTTTGTGCTGATGCCGGCGCCCGTGATAACAACAACTTTCTTCGACTTCCATAGCGAATTGGCTATCTCCTCGAGCAGGGCTTCCGACCCCGGCTCAACGTGTGTTGTTGGCATTTTTTGGTTGTATGCAATTCGGTCCACCACGAAGAAGGCGCCCAGCTGGGAACGCGGTGATGGTACATGCAGGAATTCGGCAAAGTTTAAAGATTCATGTCTGAGTAGAAGCTATCGAAGAAACAAGGTTATTGTGCTGGCGGTAGCGAGCGTGTGACCTCGGCGCGCAAAGCGTTTGGTATTATCGCGAACTCGTCTCGACGTAGCGCTTCAGAGCTGGTTGAACGCGTCCCCAATCGGAGGATTGCGGGGTAGGGGAGCGCAACACAGAGCTGGTTCGGAGAGGGGAGAATCGGGGAGGCGTGGGTAACGACAATTTGGCGTGAGAACAGCAGCTGCCCGTCTGCAAAAAGGAAGCCGCCGGGCTCTGGTGTCCAGAATCAACGTTTGTTGTCGGCCGCTGGAAAGAAGTGGGCAGGTGGATACCTACACGGCGCGCCGGAGACCTAAACTCTGCAAGGAGCACGAGCCATGAGCCACGAGCCGACAAAAAGTGACTGCCCTGGATGGCCAAGTGCCAAGGACAGCAGAGAGAACAGCAGTCTTGTTGATCAATTGGCAAGGGAGGCTACCTCTGTATCGTCTCGCAAACTCTCCATGGATCCTAGTTTGTCCCTCGAAAGGGTAGGTAGGCATCTAGTACCGCCCTGGCTGTCACGGCAGTCCATTGATCACAATGCTCGACGACCCTGAACTTTGAGCATGGCGCCAAGCCTTCAACTCGTCAAGTGGATCTTCCCCGGCCCACTAACGGCTGGGGTGCCGAGCGCACAGACCAGCCTTACCGCTGACTTGGTTTCTGGAAGATCGGTGGAACAACGGCGGCCAAGCAGACACGCAGCACGCAGGGCAGTGGTGGTTGTGCAAGATCTACAGGTACCCGACCTTACACAGAATGGAACCTGGAAGCTGAAATCTCACATAGTCCCCTCCTCAGCCTTCTTATACCTCCTCCCCAACTTGTCACTCTCATACCAAGCTCCCACAATCTCCCTCCCCATCGGCCCAGCAGTAATCATCTCCTCCCCTCTTTCCATCTTCTCTGCCACCTCCTGCATGAACTCTTCCACCGTCAACGAAATAGGATTCTTTTCCTTCTTGTTATCGTCCGGATCCTTCCTGTCACGGTGCAAATCCGTCCCGACCATCGGCGGCGCAATCTCAACCACCTTGATCTTGGCCTGCGGTTCGTCCCGCAGCTGGGTCCTCAGGTTCATGCTCCAGAAGTGAAGCCATGCTTTCGTCCCGTTGTACACCGGGTTGATGATGCTGAACGGCACAAACCCCAGCACGCTGCTGACATTGATGATCAAGGCTGACGGCTTGAGTCGGAAATGCGGAAGCAGCTGTAAGGTGAGGTGCATGGGGCCACGGATATTGACGTTGATTTCTTCGTCTGCCTTGAATAAGAATTCGCTAGGGTCGAGTTTGGAGACCTCCAAGGGCTTCTGAACACCGGCATTGTTGACAAGACAGTCGAGTTCCGGGTGTTTCTGCGTGATGAGGGAGACAAACTCTGGAAACGTTGACGTCTTCCCAGTATCGAGCACGTAGTAGTCGGCCGCCCCTATTTCTTTCGCTGTAGACTCAAGATTGGACTTGGTCCTGCCGGCGATGATGACCTTCTTGCCTTTGGATATGAAATAAGAGGCGAGCGCTTTACCGAGGCCACCACCGCCCCCTGTGATGAGGGCGCATTGGAAGTTGAAGTTACCTGAACCCATCTTGCAAAAGAGTGGAATAGTAGGATTACCTTGCACAAAAGTCAGAGACGAAAATGACAAAGACATGTCTATTTACCCATGGCAGCCATTGACTTTGTTGCCCCTGAGAATACCTACGCTAAATGGCAGTGACGCCTAAGACTTGTGCGCTACGTCATCGATACCATTGAGACCAATGTGAAAGCAGTGATTCCAAATGTTTCCCTAGATCCGTTTATCAACTGCCATTAATAAGGGTTACCATTCCAAATTTTCAGGCCACCAATGTGTCTAGTCATATTTTCATGGTCATACTAGCCACACTCTGGCTCATCACCAACTGCGCCCACCCTAGTGGCTGAACTCCCACCGTAGATGCCGCCATCCAGAATGACTTCCTCATTGTTCTCTAAATCATCCTGGACTCTTCGCCATTTCATGGCCCTGTCCTTCCTACCCTCAAGCTCCTCGCCCTTGCCCTTCAGATCGTAGACCGGTCGTAGGACTCCGCTCAATAATGGGTTCTTGCTAAAAGCGCCGCCTTGGCCTTTGCTAACGTGAGTTTCTTGTGGTATGGGTGGCTCATACCCATAATCGTCTTCAACATCATCAACAGGCGTCGGGGGCCGCTCGATCTTGGCCATCTTCTTGAACACTTTGCGCCCCGTGAGATCAATGCTCACGACTTGCTGGCGCTTCTCGTATTCAGGCTTAGCGTTCCACTCCATCTCGCGAAGAAGCTTTTGCTGCTTCTTCAACGCCAGCGCCCTTTCCTCTGGGGTAGCCCACATGCTTCCTCCCACCGTGGCATCAAAGTCGGCCGCCTCGTCCCGTACTGTCGTCCGTTGTGCATTTTGAGCTTGGAAGGCTAGCAGCTTGTCCCGGTGAGCCAGAGCCTGGGCCTCGGCAATTGTGGGATCTCTGGTTTTGGTATAGGGTCGTGGCGTCCCTGCAACCTCGGCCTTCTTATGCGCCTCCCGATCTGCCGCCATCTTCTCGCGTCCTCTGTCTGCCCTAAGCTCCTTGATCATGCTCTGTATCTCAGCTGAGCTCAGCAACGGTTGTCCGCAGAATGTGCATGGGCCAGGCCCTTCCTTGATGCAAATGACCTTGCCACAATTGACACAGTTTGGTGCTGCTGCCAGGGGAGGATGTCTCGTTCCGACACAATTACATCGTCGAGCTGCCACACCTTCGGCACTGTTTGTTGAATGCGAGGGATTGGTTGTGATTTCAAGGGAACGAATGGCTTGATCAAGGTCACTCAGGACTGTAGACGAGCCATGCATCGCCACACCTCCTGTGATGGAGATCTTGGCTGTGTTCCCATTGTTATTTCTCGATGATGATGGTCCGGGTGTTGAAGTTCGCGAGGTGGGGTTCGATTTGTGTTTCGACTTGGGTTGCCCGAGGTCTGAAACTAGGGACCCTAATGCGGAGGGAGGGGGCTTCGAGGCCTGGGCAGGAGGAGGTGTGGCAGTCTTGGTAGGTGGTGGTTTGCTAGGACCACTGGCGGCGTTTGAGGGTGTCGAGGCGCCCGATCTTGCGGTTATGTATTCGTCTTGCGAGTCCTTCTTGCTGTAGACGGTGCCTGGCCCAAGCGCAAACGAGGCGACTTGTCTAGGAGGCGGGGTATGGATGTTTGCTTTCTTTTTCTTGGGACCTCGACGGGCCTTTGGGACGCCGTCAACTTCGGAGTTTTGTGCTGAGTTCTGGGCGGTTGATGTAGACGAGTACGTGGGAGCTGGTCCGGCTCTTGGTGGTGGTGGTGGTAGTGGTGGTGCTTTTGGATCACTTCGTCGTGCGTTGAATGTCGAGATGAATTCGATGACCTGGGGCGAGTCGCCGAGCATGTTGGAGAAATGCTCAGCAGCCTCCTGCTTGGAGAGGGTGGCGGCATATTCGAGAACCTGTTGCAGACCATCGTCTGGCATCGGCAGCAGTTGGAAGAGTTGTTCTTTCGACATGTTGTGGGCGGTGACGTAAAAAGGGCATTTGGTGGTCTGGGGAACTGAGATGGCATGGAGTTCTACAACAGCATCAGCGGCGAATGCAGTCACTCCGACGCTGCCCCACGGTCTACCCGGCCTACCCTTTTCAGATAGGTCCCCACCTGATGCATGTCACAAAGCTTGGCGGCCGAGCTTATTCCCTGCTCTTTCTTTTAGCTCACTGGCTGGTCCCTTGCAGCATCACCGCTGCCTGCCACTTCAATCATCAACATTCCATTTCACCCTTCACGCCTGTTTCTTCTTTTGGGTGTTTCTCAATTCTCACTGGAAACATCTTGCGATTCCTGCCCGATCCTCTATGACAACTCGATCCAAATCTTACTCATTGTTAGACGCAACACTCTACGGGGGGAACATAAACACCCTACCACAAGCTGATGCGCAACACCACCCCTGGTCAATCAAAAGCATGCGTCCGACTACAATGTCTATTTTCTCGCGATCAAGAAGTCACTTCTCAGAAACCCCGAAGGAATTTACACTCAGTTTATCTCAACTGAACAGCTGGAATAGTTTGTCACAGGTTCTTGCCAGTCTCACTGTTCATCTTCAGGCCATGCAGCCGCGCTGCCAACACACCTGTCATGTGGACTGAATCTGAAAGATTTATCACAACAAGAAATGATACGGTTGTATAGTGTAGCGGTTAGCACCCCAGATTCTGATTCTGGTAACCCCGGTTCGATTCCGGGTACGACCTTTGCTTTTGCAAATTTTCTCGGTGGAGCTTGGCCCCCCTCTTCGTGGCATGTGGATCAAGGGGAACTCCACGCTTTGACACACCACCATGACTACCAACTTTGTGAGGAGTCACTCACGACGTTAACACCACACAATGGGGTATGTATACTCCAGCGCAGTTACCATCATTCCTCAACTTCAAACAACCTGGAAGCTCTTGCTGATTGACAGACCTCTCCCATTCCGCAAGGAGGTCTCGGCTACTCGGCACCCTCGACCCGCGGTTTCATTGTTCAAGCTCTTTGTGCCACTGTATTCTGCGTCATCACGATGAATCCCATTGTTGGAGGCTACAGCATGCTCTTTATCAGGACAGCTCTCCAGCGGGCCGAGCCATTTGTTGACGGTACTGCGGTGCCGCTTTCATCTGTCAGCTGCCACTGAAATAATGGTGCCATGGGACCCCATCCTCGAGCTTCTGGAGGGCAGACCACTGTACTTTTTGCTTGTCGTTGCAGCTCGAAAAAAATGATTTTCAAGAACTGGGTACTGTTGGCTTCCTGCTTGGCGAGAAATAGTGGCGTTATTGCAGTACCTGCTCCTCAGGTCACCTCCGCCGTCGATGGCTCTCAGACAGGGGCTCCTACGGCCTGCGCAGCCATTGCCTCCATCACAGATTCACTACTCTCAGCAAGTCCAAGCGGTGAGTCGGCAGGCGACATTATACCCGTCAGAAGACATGGAAGCACTGACTCGCAGCAGCAACGCCTTCCGTGCCGGCATCAGTTGCTATCTCTTGTTTGTTGACTGTGCCCAACAAACCCGAGCCAGCCTTGAAGTTGATCAAGAGCCTCAGAGCCTTTGTTCAATGGCAGAGCACGCTACCTTGGCTGAAAAGTCCACCGGAATCGTACGATCTTGCACCGGTCGACATTCTGGGTGGCTTGGACAAGATCGCCAGCAGAGTTTCAGGAGACGAGAAATATGCCAGCGAATATGACTTTGCCATGGCCATCATTGAGCTTATTGGCGCTTCCCATGACGGGCACTTTAATTATTTCCTGGATGTCTTCAAGGGTTTCTTTTTTATGAATACCCTGGTGCAAGATCTCGTCACGATCAGTCGTGATGGAATTGAGACCCCAAAGCTCTACCACTTCTGTGAGTATTTCAAACCAAGGCTTTTGAGTATGGCACTCACACTCCCACATAGCCCAGCTATCTGGCAATAGCTCAAATGGGACACTGGTTGTACGCCAACTGCCGCCCGCCATCGTGCAAATCAATGGACAAGACGCTATAGATGTTGTGATGCAACAGCAACTTCGTTTTGCAGGCTACCAAAGTCTCGATGCTATGTGGAATGCCGGAATGCCCTCTTACGCTGCTCCTAACGATTACACATCCCTTACAAACTCGATGGATTACCAGGGACAGAATCTAACCTTGACCTATGAAAATGGTCAGAAAGTCACGGCAGAGTCAGTCGCCATTGTCCGAAGGGGAGCAAATTTCACTGGTGTACGAACCGGCGAAGACTTTTATAGCCGTTTCTGTAATCCCGACGCCTCAATAGATGTTGCATCACCAACCACAACCGAGGTGCCACCTCAATTTCCGACCTCGACTAGCACTGATACTTCCACCAGTGATGCGTCTAGTACAAGTAGCTTACCGCCTCTCTCCCCAACAATCAGTAACTATCCCTGGCCAGTTGTGAGAGACAACGGCTCCAACATCACATCGGGTTACTTTTTGAACGGGACGGGGTATGATGATGTTGCTGTCCTGGCAATTTCCAGTTTCTCATCCGAAATTGATGACTATGCATACCTGGTGGATTTTCAAGCTACCGTTGCTACCCTGCTAACCAGATCGCGAGAACAAAACAAGACGAAGCTCATCATTGATGTGAGTGAGAATGGCGGTGGCCTTGTAGCTGCTGCATACGAGCTCTTTGCTCAGGTCGGTGCCCTACTAAAGATCCCGCTCACTCCTTCTGCTAACCTCCATCCGCAGCTATTTCCCAACACGACAGCCTTCAGCGCCAACAACATACGCGAAAGCAAATCTCTCGTTCAGATATCCAACGTTTCCAGTGCCAACGCAGTTGAAATCAGATACGCCGACACCGCCACCTTCAATGGGACCGACCCAGAAGAATTAGCCCGTTTTGTAGCCTTGAGAAGCCTTGATGAAAACAGCATGGTCAGTCAAATCATCCCTGGCCATCTATTCTCGCCCATGACCGGCCTCAACCTCACCACTTCCGATGCTATCCTCGGCCCAGTCATTCTCCAAAACGACAGTTTCACATCATATCAATACACACCATGGAACCGAACCCTGGGTAGCTTCAACATCACAGGCACAGGCAACAGAACCAACGTGCCCCCATCCCCCTTCACGGTCGAGAACATCATCCTGCTCACCGACGGCGCGTGCAGCTCCACCTGCGCGACGTTTGCAAGACTCCTCTACAGCGTCAACGGCACCAACAACGCCAAGATCAAAACCGTAGTCGTCGGCGGCCGGCCTGATCCCGCTCTTGGAACCCTGAACAACACCAGCTCCGGGCCAATGCAAGCCGTCGGCGGCGTGGCAGGTGCACAGATCTTTTACTTTTCTAATTTGCAAGAGGCAGCCCAGGCGGTCCTTGTCCTCTCACCCGAGCTCAACAGCACAACCAACTCGACCGAAAACGAAGACTTGTTGCTGCTGGCCGAGGGCTACGCAATGAAGAGGTCGCTAGCAGGGATCAATGGTGGCACGCGCGCTGGGGCGATCAATGGGAAGAATGATTTTGTCTCGCTTGACAACCTGCAGACACCGATTCAGTTCTTGGACTACAACGAGGATGTCATTGGGGGTGTGAATGAGACGAACTACTGTCATTTCTACTACACGAAGGAAATGGTGCTTGGGCCGGTGAAGGTGTGGGAGAGGGGTGTAGATGCTTTCTGGGGGGACGAGGGGGATGACAAGTTTTGTTTGCCACTGTCAGACTAATTCAAAGACCAAAGTTGGAAGCTTGTGGAATTAGTAGGTGTGAGCCAAGGTCGGAAGGGCATGACTGAGGATAGGTCCATCGTAGCAGGATAGTCAGAAATGGTTGTGGAAGATTCGCATAACCTTGAGTCATATCTGCGAGTTTAAAGTTCCCGATTCGGTATTGTAGTCTGGAAGTCAATAGTAAAAATCCACTACAATAGTCCTGTGGCTTAACGTTGTTGTTGTTGGGTGTATCTCTAGCAAGGCCAAAGCCATCCTTGGCACGGTCCGTCTGCTCAAACGTTAGTGGAATCTGCCAAGCATCAACTTTCGACTTTTCAACCCCTTTCACTAACAAGTCGATACCTCTGATTACAACTCCCACGACCTGTTCTCTCTTCAAAACGATATCGACTTTAATTCGGCACGTATCCATCCACTTTCGACGTCCGCCGTAATACCTAGGTACTTTGGCACAGAGGACAGGAATGACGGTCGACGGAGGCGCCCACGGGGCTTTTTTGGCCTACCATGAGCCTGATGGTGCGTGTCATTCCATCATTAACGCGTCTCTTGTGACATTACATCTATATATTACATTCTTCAACACATCTGTTGCATTAAATGAGACCGTCAACTCCATTTTGGATGTCTTGTTGTAGGAGAATTCTGTCTCAACTAACTTGGTGCCATACCTTAGTCATCGGCATCCTCACACTCATCTCCTTTTTTCTCTTTCTCGCCCTATCCGACTGGCTGGCCGACAAGATATTCCGGGCAGGACTTATTGGTCAAATCGTTGTTGGTCTCGTCTACGGTGTCCCTTTGGCCAACATCCTCGAGATCAACTGGCAGGAGACGTTCCTGGCTTTGGGATACGTGGGTTTGCTGTTGATCATCTTTGAAGGTTTGTTTTGTCACCCCTAACTAGCCCCGGAGATATATTAACAATGAACGACAGGCGGTTTAACCATTCGACTGGATCTTCTCCGGCAAAATTTCCTCTTGAGCACTGTCGCCGCTCTTCTTGGTGTACTCACACCCATAGCCTTGTCGTTTGCCTTGTTATATGCAGGCTTTGGTCATGGTTAGCACCCCGCGTTCTACCTCTTATCACTGTGGAAACACCGAAGCTAACAATATCAGCCCCCCTCGAGGCTTTCATAGTGGGCACAGCCCTTTGCTCAACCTCCCTCGGCACCACTTTCGTCGTGATCAACAGCGCCTCCAAGGACACAGACTATTCCCAAACCCGCATCGGCACCGTCCTGATAAGCGCTGCAGTACTCGATGATGTCTGTGGCCTCGTCTTAGTGAGTGTCATTCACCAACTCCGTGGCATAGCAGAAGATGGCGATGTAAACCTGGGCTGGATCATTGGTCGACCCGTGCTTGCCAGCGGCTTACTTGCCATTTTGACCCCCCTGATCGCCAAATTTGTGGTTGGTCCTCTGTTCCGCCGATTCCTGGAGAAGCCACTGGCAAAGTTCAAGCACGTCTCCAACATCCTTTTGATGACGCTTGTGGTGTGTGCATTCCTCGCCATAGCCTCTTTTGCAGGTGCATCGATGCTGTTTGGTGCTTTTCTGGCCGGTGCATTCCTCAGCAGCTTACCCAGCAAGGAAAGTGTCCCCTCCGGGATAAGAGATGGCGAGTTGGGGGGAACGGAAACGACCTCCTTTGTGAGCACATTCGAGAATTATCTCAGCGGCCCCCAAAGGTTCATCCTCCAGCCCCTGTTCTTCGCCAGCATCGGTTTTGCGATCCCATTCGTGGAGCTCTGGACCGGCGAGGTGATCTGGAAAGGGGTGGTATTCACCATCCTGATGGTCTTGAGCAAGCTGGTCGTTGGTTTGGTCGTCCCAGCGTGGGACATGATTTCCGCTGTGGGATTTCCCAGCCCAGCAGCGCCTGCGAACGAGAGGATGAGCGCGCGAAAGGCCGCGAGCGCGAGCTGGGCGCCGGCCACGCTGCTCGGCACAGCCATGGTTGCGCGCGGGGAGATTGGGCTGCTGATCATCCAGATCGGCTTGAACGAGACGCCCTTCCTCACGCGCAGGGCCTTTGTGATCGGTGTTTGGGCCATCGTGCTCAATACCATCATTGGCCCTGCGTCGGTGGGCGTGTTGCTGAAGAAGGTTGGCAACCAGATAGCCACAGACAAGACATGGGGGACACAGTCCAAACCCCGAGAGTTGGACGTCGAGTCGGTGATGGTCTCGGGAGGGGACGGGGAAGAAGGCAGAAGGAGCGCTTAGAGAGGTCTCCCTGGCCTCGGCTCACACCATCCAAACATGCCCATACATGCAAGAGACAACAATGGCAACGGCAGACACAGCGACGAGGAAGCCGAGAACCAGGCTCAATCCTCCAAGGCTACCTCCTGGCTCAGCAGGCAACATGATGATGGCCAGAACCCTCCCGCCACTTCTCCTTCCCACCTTGACGTCCAGCCTTCATCATCCAGGACTCCCAAAATAGATCGCTACAGGCTCCCCACGATTCTGGAAGAGTGACCCGCTGTCCCGGCATCGCCTTGGAGGTGGCAATACAACCATCCTGCCTTGCCGGTTCCTATCGCCGGACCAATGCAACCTACTACCTTGGGTACTGATACTACAATCGGTCCAACATACTACACCTGATCCTCGGAGTTAGTAACCCCACGAAGTGCAGAACCACAATCACGGACCCATCAGCTGTTACGGAAAGTTAAATCTGGCAACCGCTAAATCGAGCCTACCGAGTTTCCCTTCGCATCGGAATGAATTGGCCAATCAAGAACATCGCCGGGGATGGGCCTGGACAACCGTTTAATTTACCGGCTGAAATGCCCCGGTGCTGCATGGTCGAAGTTTGGAAGCGGACCGGTTACAGGGCTATACAAAGTGGCTGTAATTTATTTATTAGCAGAGCGTGAAGGGCGGGTAGAGGACAGCTTTCTTGAATTTGCGGAAGGTTGGGAGACATGTAAGATCTGTAGATTGATACTATCCCGTTGTGGTAATTGCAGGGCATGGTTAATATAATTACAAGATGCATCAACCCATGGTTACCCATCGGTACCTTGCATGCATGATGGATGTGATGGAGATGTTTGTCGATTGAGAGGTGCACCAGAAAGCTTACAAAATGCCCACTCACCCACCCCAGCTGTTTGTTATATCCGTCAAGGCCTATCTTCTAACTCGCCTGTAAACTCTGTCCGAGGTAGAAGAGGTCATGTAGGTAATCCAAACCATCGGTCGGCCACTCGTTTCTTTGCGTCCTTGTTACCCCCCGGAACCATGCTTCCCTCACTTTTCCTCACACTGCTGAGTGGAGCAGCCTTCATTCATCCCACTGTTGCCTCCACATCCGTCATCCTTGAGAAGGTCGAAGCCAAATCCATCCCAGCAGGCTGGTCATTCGATCACAATGCCACCTCCACCGACAAGCTGACAGTAACCATTGCACTCAAAGAACCTGGCTTCGCCGACATCAAAGCCAGGCTACACCAACGCCAGTTCGGGGGCAACAATCACCACCTCTCAAGAGAACAGATCCACACCTACCTCCAGCCCAAAACCAAGAATATCGAAACAATCAAGTCCTGGCTAAGATCCAGCGCCGGCGTCAAAAGTGTCCACGTCCAGGGCAGTCTGTTATCGTTTGAGGCAACGGCACGACAAGTCAAGGAACTGTTCTCTGCCGATCTCAAATACTACACTTACTCTTCCGATGATGACGACGAGGATGCCCTCAAGACCACCGCTCTCAGGGCCTTGTCCTACAGCATCCCTTCATGGCTCCGTGCCTATATCGACTTTGTCCACCCAATCACAAACTTTATGCCTCCTCGTCGTGGGGGTCGTCCAACCAAGAAGCCAACCCCTAGACCAGCCACCACCAAGAAGACAACATCTCCAACCGCAAAAGCGACTTCGACCAAGAAAACAACCCCAACATCCACAAGGAAGGCGTCCACTACCACCACTAGAAGGGCCTCTTCTACCGCTACCACCAAAACGTCATCCACCACCACCAAGAAACCAACCGTTACCTCTCGCCCAATAGGCATCCCGACCATCACCTCCGCCCTCCCCCAAGAAACCGGCCACCCCGACCCCGAAGAACCGTACGAAGGCAATTACCCCTGCCTCGTAGCCACCTCCCCCCGCTGCATCAAACAGCTCTACAACATCACCTACCCCCCTTACAACCCCACCACCTCCTCCCGCTCCCCCGTAAACTTTGGCGTAGCTGGCTTCCTAGAGCAATGGATCTTCCAGGCAGACGTGGCCTACTTCCTGTCCCAATACCAACCCGACTACCTCTACCGATCCGCCACCCCCACCGGTCCCTACAACTTCACAGTCGAGCTCATCAACGGGGGTATCAACCCCCAGAACGACCCCGCCAACGCCGGCATAGAAGCCAGCCTCGACGTCGAGTACGCCATGGCGCTCGGGTACCCTACCAACGTCATCTACTATGTCACCGGAGGCAGAGGCACAAAGCTCGACCGGGACGGAAACCCCTTCCCGCTCGAAGAGACAGACAACGAGCCCTACCTCGAGTTCCTCGAAGCCCTCCTCGCAAAACCAGACTCCGAGCTCCCCCACGTCCTCAGCATCAGCTACGCCGACGACGAAATCTCGGTCCCCCGACCCTACGCCCTTCGAGTGTGCGACTTGTTCGCCGCCCTCGCCGCACGCGGCGTCTCGACCTTTGTCGCCAGCGGCGACGGTGGGGCCGCAGGGACAGGCCAGACCCGCTGCGTCATGAACGACGGGTCCCAGAAGAAGATGTTCATCCCCACCTTCCCCGCAAGCTGCCCCTACGTCACCGCCGTCGGAGCGGTCGACAACATCGCGCCCCCCTTCACGGGAGAGGACTTCAGCGCGGGCGGGTTCAGCAACTACTTTGACCGCCCGAGCTGGCAAGATGAGGTCGTCAAGCCCTACGTCGACGGGCTCGTCAATGGCAAGGACCCACGGGTGGGGCTCTTCAACAGCACGGGGCGGGCGATGCCGGATATTAGCGCTATCGGGTCCGGGTTTCAGATCATCATGGGTGGAGAAATGAGCGAGGTCTTGGGCACCAGCGCGAGCACGCCCGTCGTGGCAGCGATGGTGGCTCTGATCAACGACGCGAGAATGCGCGCGGGGAAACCAAGTCTCGGCTGGCTGAACCCTCTGCTGTACTCAGCAAAGGTGAAGGCGGTGCTTCGAGATGTCACGGTTGGGGAGAGTTATGGATGCCTGTTTCCAGATGGTAGCACGCAGCCTGGGTGGCCTGCGGTTCAGGGGTACGATTGTATTACCGGTCTTGGTGCTGTTAAGCAGTTTGACGAGCTCATGGCAGCCCTGCTGTAATTTGGGTTGGTCTAGCCGTTGCCGAGAGCGAGGTTGAGCCGCCCCAAGGCAGAATATACTACCAAAGGTACGAATTACCGATCCATGATTGGGGGTAGCCGAGCTTGCCGTGTCCCGTCACCGAAGCGCAGTCATCGTGAAATGCCACCCTCCCACGCAACTCAATGCTGACAGAAAGTTCCATACCCCAACCTATCCAAGAGCTTGGGACAATTCCAGACTGGCTTGGGTGTTTTCCATCCTCCAACACGCCCTCCAATCAGCGTAACGCAGTCGTAATCTCACCAGGCCCCGCTAGCTGGGAACCCCTCGCCCAACGGCGCAGTGTCATCCAGGGGTGGCCCCTGATCTCCACCGTAGGCTCCGAGGAAATAATTTAAGCATAAAGCAACTTGTGGCTCGTGAGACCTCTCCACCGTCTGCCTCTTGCTTACGTGGAGTGTTTCTCTCCCTTAACCATTCCATTCCCAGTCGCTCGTTTTGGTAATCTTTCCTTTTGCGGACCGCGACGGACGACCATCGCCATCTCATGCGGCGACTACGTTCACGACGACGATGATGGCAACAATGGCGGGCTCGGCTTTTGGATTGAGGGCGACGACAGCCTTGTTGACGCTCATTGTTTTATCCTTGGGAGGCGTCACTGACGCAAAGTTCCTTTCCATGCCCTTCACCACCGACTTTGATATCTTTGGCACGGGCACCTATGGCCCAGATGGACCATGGCAGGCTGTTGGTGTCATGCTTGGGAACCATGAGCGCAAGTCTCATCTTGTACCTCTCGAGGGTCCCAGTGTTCCGGTCTGGCCCACGGCGGCCTCGATGGTAGCCCTTCACTCGACGAAAGCCCGCGGCAAATACAACATCACTCGCTCCGGTAATGCAACCAAACCATTCCTCGAGATCACCGAGGGCACATCTGAAAACAAAGCCTCGGCTCTTTTCCGATTCGCAGACCTGAACTCCAACCACAGCACAGCCGGCGTTATGGTTATAGACGCAATGACCTTTTCCAACCTGCGATTCGAGGAGCCCGGGTACGCCAACGTCCAGGCCACCATCTATGTAATGGACTCATCCGTCATCACTTATCCCAACAACAGAACATCAGACCCCGAGGTAGGGATCTTGGGCTTTGGACGACCGGGCGACTTGGACTTTCGCGGAACAAGCGTTCTGGTTCAGATGAAGGAGGCTGGCCTCATATCATCGAGTTCTTTTGGGCTGCATATCGCAAGCGTACCGCTGAAGCAGCGGGGTTCGTTGATCTTGGGGGGATACGAGGAAAACCGGGTTATAGGTCCGGTGGGCGTCTTCAACAAGACAACTGGCTTGCCAGCCACCTATTTGACCGACGTCAGCGTCGGGTTCGAGGGCGTAGCAGAACAGGACAGGGAAGGCGGGAGTGTGTGGCCCAATCCAGTACCAGACCAGGCGAGCAGAGTTGGCCTCGATCGTTTCATGCAGCCGTCAAAAAAGAACGGCATCATCGCTATCCCCAACCCAGCAGTTCCTGGAATCTACCTTCCCTCACCGGTTTGCGCCAACGTTGCCACGAAGATCCCCGTTGTATGGAAGGAGGACCTGGGATATTATCTCTGGGATACAACAGACCCCCGCTATGACACGGTGATGAACTTTGGTGGCTACATGGCCTTCACCTTCCTCGACTCGACAGCGACCAACATCACCATCAAGGTCCCGTTCAAGCTGCTCAATCTCACCCTGGAGAAACCGATTGTCGACGAGCCGGTCCCGTATTTCCCATGCCACGATACCGACAGCTACAACACCGGCATCTGGGAACTTGGCCGAGCGTTTCTCCAAGGAGCCTTCTTCGGTGTCAACTACGACACCAATGTCACATTTCTGGCCCAAGCCCCTGGTCCCGATATGGAACAAAGCGTGATTCGATCCTTGGAACCAGAGGACCGAAACATGACGAGCCTACCCGCCAAGGCGTTCGTCAATAGCTGGCGAAAACAATGGCCGGAGCTTATTATCCCTGATACCGAGTCCACTCTTGGCCCCGGAGCTCTTGCAGGTATCATCATTGGGGTCCTGGCGGTGGTTGGACTACTCCTCGCAGGTGGCTGGGTCGTTTGGCGTCGGAGGCAACGGGGACGGGGAGCGCAGCAGTTGTCCGGGGAACAATCGTCGGATTCTGACATGAAGTCTGTGAGGGAATTAGACAGCCGGGCAAAAAGCGAGGCCAAAGAATGTCCTTACCCGGAACATCCCTTTGTAGAAATTGGTGATAGCACTGTCGTGGAGCTGGACTCGAGAAGTATGAGAACCGTCAAGACGTCTCGGGATCCGTCCCAGTTCAGTGAAGCTCCGAGCTCCCCGTGTGTGTACGAGATGCCGGCTGATAATCCATTCCTGGATAGGGAAAGGGAAAAGGAAAGAGAGGTAGACAAAGAAAAAGAAGGTCAGAGGTGACATAGCGATAATTTTGATTTAGAGATACCCCAATCATACTGGATAATAAAGCGAGAGCCTTCAAAAGGCCGATCAGAAAAAGGTTGAAAGTGCATCATGGCTGCAAGCTCACACAGCCCGTCGAGCTGTCTTCTTGGAAGATGCCACCAAAGATGATGCCCTCGTCGATGCCGTTTTCTTGGAACCCGTTTCTTGTAATATCACCAACGGCATCGGTTGGCTTCTTGAGTAGGCCAAAGTGGAACTGACCTTGTCCGCTGACGTCGTTGGCTATGACCTCTGTCACGGCCTCGAGGGGATCTGTGCCGGTCGAGAAGAAAACCTGGGTAGTACTGGTTGTTGTTCAGTTGTTAGCTCGAGGAATCGTGACTAGAGGCCGCTTGAACAGCAGATGGAGACTCACAGGGCGTTAAAGTCTAGTGTAACAGCAAAGTTGTGGAAAACGGCGTCAACAAACGATATGGTGAATAGCAGTTGTGGTGGGTTCTGATTAACATTCCCAAACAACTGGAGGGTATCGGGTGTTGATATTCGGAGGAGGATTTATTCCGGGCCGCTCCGCCCTACAGTACCATGATAGAATATCCTCTGTAGAGAGGCGCTTAGGCGCCTCTTCCACTAATTAATCAACCAACCTTATACTTACTCTTTTACCTTACAGTAGGTTATAAGCCCGGGCGTCCAACGTACGTCCGTTAAAAGTGCTTTTTTTTACTATATTACTCTTTATTATCGCTAAATAACCATTTCTATAGCTTTCTCAATAGTTTTTAATGCTTTTATAGCGATTTTACAGTCGCTCTATATATATTTAATAGCTTAAAAGATATTTATCCTTTTAACGATTAAAATATATAAGTTTACGGTAAAAGACTTTAATAATTATCGGCTATAAGTATTATAATTATAAAATACTATAAAATTTATAAAAAGAAAAGTTATTATTTAACTATTTACTATTAAAGTAATATTATATCGGGAAAACCTTACTAATAAAATATTTATAAAAGAAATTAATTTTAATATTGATTATTAATATAATCTTTACCCTTTCGAAATTATTAAACTAATTATAATTTAAAGACTATTTAACTATTAAGTATTTCCTTACTTCGCTATTAAACTATATATTTATTAATTATATATATTAACCTCCGAGCTTTATTACTCCGATAATATCTACTTTTTAATACCCTTTACTTTAATCCTTTCGGTTAATTAACTATTTAAATAAACTATTAATTTAAAACCCCTCTCTTTAGTTAACTTATTTAACCTTTTTGGCTTAACCGTAATATTTATTTCTTTTAACTTAAACTTTTTTAACTTTTTTAATATATATATATTACTTATTATTTATTATATTTTTTTTTATAGTACTATAGTAAAAAAAAAAACTACCGATTTATTAAGTCTATATAAAATTAATATATTTAAATTTATAATTAATTAGTTTATTTAAAAATAAGATATAATTAACTTATTAAAGATTTTAAACTACTATAATTTTTTTTATAACGATAAAGTTAAGCCGGTTTAAGAGTAGGGGAAGTTTAACTTAGACTTTTAAAAGTAAATTAAGGCTTAAAATAATAAATAAGTTTAATATAAAGCCTCTATTTAAAGCCGCTTAAATTAAATAATAATTAACTATATAAAAAACGCCGAAATAATTTATTTAATTATAAAGGTATTAAAAAAAAGGTTTAAACTTACCGGAAGCGTTGTATTTTAAACTCTCGTTAATAACTTTAATAATATTACCCTTATTAACTTTAATAATATTATAACCTATATTAATAAATTTTAAGAGGCTTATAACGAAATCCTAAACCTCGATAATACTTATATATTTAGTAAGCCTTTTTTAATTAACCGTTTTTTTTAAAACCTAAGCCCCGATTATTAAAACTTTATTTTTATCTTTATTATTAAATACTATTTTATCCCTATCTAAAATAACCTTATAAATAAAAATAAAATTATTAAATTTATAATTAACTTTAAAACTATAATTATTTACGTTAAATAAAAGGAATAAAATATAACCTTTATTAAAAATATTTAAAAAGCTTTTTTTAATTAAGGTTTTTATTAGAATAAACGCGGCCGAAAACGATCCCCCCGTTAAAGCCTTAACGGTAATTTCCGGATAAATAAATTTAAAGGTTTTAACTATAGTAATTAACGTTATATTAAATTCTATAAAGGTTACTTTAAACTTGGCTATTTCGATAGTAAATATTAAATATAAAATCTTTATTTACGTAAAGCCTAATTAAAATATTAACTTAAAATTACTTAAATTAAAATTTAAGGCGTTATATAATAAGCCCTTTAATAAAATAATATTAATATATTAATTACTTAATTAATTATTATTATTTTTAACTTTATAGAATTTAAATATAACGTAGCTTATTATAATAACGTTAATTATAATAAAGTCACTATTTTAACTTATTTTAATCTTATTTATTAAAATACTAAGTTACTACCGGTATTTAAAAACTTTACTATTAATAAACTATTTAATAATACCCCGGAAAAAACTAAGTATATATTAATTACGGTTTTCCTTAAACTTATAATTATTAATAATAACTATATTTACTATATTTTTATTAATAAAGGCTTATTTATTAAAAATACCTTAAGATTTTATATTAATAAGTTTATTTTCGGTATCGGAGGCTTTAAGGTTATACTTATATATATCGATATAATTAAATTACTTATTACCGTTAACGGGAAACCTTTATATACGTTTCTTTTAAAAGCTTTACTTTACTTTAATTTAAATACTAATTTAGTTTTTATCTTTTAATTAAATAACCGAAGTACTTTAACTATCTTTTCTAAAGGCCTTATTATATACCGTTTAAAAGATCGTATTGTTTTTTAAGTTTACTGCTTTAATAGCTTTTATATAATTAAATAACTTAATATTTAAACCGTAGTTATTACTTTTATTACTTTTATTTACTCTTTAAATAATCTTTTCTATAAAATCTAATATAAGTAACTTACTTATTTTAATAAATAAAATATTTAGAAACTTTAAAACCTATTTACCGGTTTAAAACTTATAAAAAACGCTTATTTCTATTTAATTTATACTACAGGCCGCATTACCGAAGCTCCTTATATTAAGACTATTAAAAAGGGAACCTATTCTTTTAAATAAATATACGTTAATATTACCGGGCCCTTTAAAAATACTAGGCCTAATAGTAAATAGTATTAAATAGCCTTTACTTATAACTTTATTTATTATAATTAAATCTATATTATTTAAGAAAAATTAAACTTTACCGTATATTTCCGGGACTTACTTATAAAAAATAAAACTCCTACCTAAAAATACTACGGCCTATACTTAAATTAAACCGGTAAAAATAATAATAAAAAACTTTAAATACTTTATATAAATAGACTTATTAAACTAAAGTATATTACTACTAAATAGTATTAATAAAATAATATTATTAAACGTTTTAACCGCTCTTTTTAGAAGAAGTTTATTATAATACTAATTAAATTAAGCCTTAATAAGAAATATTAGCCTATATTAGTAAAAGTTATTAATTATATAAAAAATATATTACCGTATACGGCGTTTAATAAAACCCTATATTAAATTTAAATAAATAATATATTAAATATCGGCTACCTATATATTTTTAATTTACTAAGTATTTATAAAGTACCTAATAAAAAGGCCCTTAAAAATAAGCTAGAACCGCCTAGGGTATTATACCAGATACTAAGATACTTTAGCTTTTATAATTATATAGTCCTTATATACAATAGGAGAATTATCTCTATTAATAACGTTATATTTAATAAACACTATATATATATTAAACTATTTAATTATTTAATTAATTAATTAAATTTAGAAATTCCTTTAATTAAATATTTACTTTAAAGTAAGAATAGAGTATTATAATTAAAGGGAAAGAAAAGTCTACCTATATTTATACTAACTTAATAATATAACCTAATTTACGTATTATTTTAAAGGGAAACTTCGGGAGTAAGGTTAAGGTTAAGGTTAAAGAAAGAGTTAAGAAAAAGGTTAAGGAAAGGGTTAAAGTTAAAGTTAAAAAAAATATAATTTAAATCTCTTTAACGTATAGCTAAACGCTATAAATTTAATAAGCTAATCTCTATCTTTATTAACGTAAAAGATCCTATAAAATCCTTAAAAAAAAATAACTTTTTAAATAACTTAAATAAATTACTTAACTATTTAATTAATATATTTAAAGTTAATTTTAAATATATTATAAATAGTATTATAATAGTTATAAATCTTATTATACTTACTTAAATAACTAAAATATAAAAAAAATATCTTAAACTTATAGTTATACTAATTAAAAGATTTAAACGTTGCCCCGGCTTTACTTTAAAAGCGGTTATTAAAAAGATATTAAAGCTAGCTTTATTTAATATTATTATATTTAATATAACGGTAAACTCTGTTTTTATTATAAATAATATTAAAAAGTTATAAACGTTTTATAAAGCCACTACTAAATCTTAATTATAAAAATAATAAAGGGTTATAAAAGTAAAAATAAAGTCCCTAATTAATAATAAGGTTTATAATTTAATTAAATTACCTTTAAAAAGAACTATTTTAACTAAAAAGTAAGTTTATAAGATTAAAAAGGAAGTAATTAACGAGATCCTTTATTATAAAATACAGTAAATAGTTAAAGGCTTTAAATAAAAAAAAGGTATTAATTTTATCGAAACTTTTACTTTTATAATTAAACTTATATCCTATAAATTAATATTTACTATTACCGTTACTTTAAACTTTAAATTAAAATAAATAAACGTTAAAACCGTTTTTTTTTATAAGAATATCGATAGTAACGTTTATATCGTTTAACTACTTAACTTCGAAAATAAAATAAATAAAGTATATAAGTTTAATAAAGCCTTATATAAATTTAAATAAACCCTAAGAATCTAATACTAAATATTAACCTCTTTCTTTAAAAAATATAATTTCCTTCCTTTAAACTTAAACATTAAAGTATTTATTAAAAGTTAAACTTTTATCGTAATATATATAAATAACTTACTTATTATTAGTCCTATATAAAAAAAGGTATAAATAGTTAAAGACCTTTTAAATAACTGCTTTTAAATAATAAACCTTAGTCCTTACTTTTATTATTTAAGTATAGTTATTTATAAAGATAGGAAAAATAAAACCCTAAGCCTTAACTAAAAAGCCTATATTAAAAAGGTACTTAGGGATATTAAAATAGAAAATATAAATCCGGTTAAAACGCTTATTAACCTTAACGTAATATTAAAATAAGTAGTAGAAAACTATATAACTACTTATAAATTAAAAGTATAATATACTTTAATTATTAACTATCTTATATATACTATATTTTATACTTGGCTAAATATTACCTTTACTATATTAAAATATAATAACTATACTTTAAATTTTATTAAAGCTTATAAAATAATTATAAAAAAAATACTTAAATATTTAAAAAGAACTATAGACCTTTACTTAATATTTAAAAGTAATATCTTTTAATTAATTAATTATATCGACGCCGACTAAAGTAATTATAAAAATATTATAAAGTTAATAAAAAGTTATATTTTCTATATTAATAACGTTACTATTAATTAATTATTTAAATAATAAAAGTACTTTTTATTATAATCGTTTAAATATTTCTTTTAAAAATTAAGTTCGGCCTATTTTACTTTTTTATTATTAA
>JAULSY010000013.1:0-21697 GCA_030512305.1 Cercophora samala
ATTATTTATATTATTTATATTATTTATATTATTTATATTATTTATATTATTTATATTATTTATATTATTTATATTATTTATATTATTTATATTATATTTATTATATATACTATTTATATTATTTATATTATTTATATTATTTATAGTATTTATAGTATTTATATTATTTATATTACTTATATTATTTATATTCTTTATATTATTTACATTGCTAATATTATTTATATTCTTTATTTCACTTATGTTATTTTTATTATTTAATATATATTCTAATATTTAATATATATTCCAATATTTAATATATATTTTAGTATTTTATATATATTTTAAACTTCAATATATATTTCAATATTTAATATTTATGTTAAATTTAAAATTTATATTACAAGAGATTTATGCATGCCTTTGCTGCGGAGCGGAGCAGAGATTCCTGTTACTTATCTAAACCAACTGCCAGTACCTATATTTAGCCCCTAACAATAATGCCCCCCTAAAGTATCTCTTATAATAAAGATATTATAGCTTTATTTTATTAACCGGTATTTAATATGAAAATTAAGGGGTTAGTTAATTAATTTAATAAATATATAAATTAAATAAAAATATAGCCTTACTACTAAGCTTACCCCGCACTCATATACCTATATCCTATAGGCTATAAGTATAACTTCCACTTCCGAATATTATCTTTTTACACTATACTTTACGTACCCTTACTTACGGTTCTTAATTAGGGATATATGTAGTGGAAGCAGACTGATAGGGTAAGATAAGAAAAAGTGTAGAGTTTTAAAACTAACGCTTTTATTTAAACGTTAATATAGTAAATATTTAAATCGTAAATGTAAAAAAACGATATATTAAAAGATTTAATGAATAGTAAATAGAGTTATTAATATAGTTTATAGTATATCTTCGAAAATAAAATAAGTTTTCTTTTAAAAAAGAAACTTATTTAATAGATAAAAAGTCGATTTTTACTTTATAAGGGGTGTCCCAAACCAGATATAGGGGTGTCCCAAACCAAACGCTCCATTTATTTCCCTTTACTTTACTTTCTTCGGAATGCATAGCTTCAATGTCTCTTCTTTCGCAATACTATCACACAATAACGGTACTACCGCATTACATTGTAACAATCAAAAGGCATATATTTGTCAAAGTCTCTGTTTTTCCCTCCCAACAATCAGAATCTATGTATCTATATAAGTCCCCCCTTTCTCCTCGCCCAACTTTCTCCTCCTTTCATTTTTGCTGCCTTTCTGCCGCCGGCGGACTAACATAACCAGATCCCAAGCCGCAATGACATACGTCAAGAAGGGCACTATCATCATCGCTTCTCCCTGATAGGAGAGAGCGGACTCTGACAGACCTGTTGGTGAGAATAAACTCTTCACTCTTTCCGAGCTCAGGTTGCTGGCTAGTGAAATAGGGGAAGGGGAAGGGGAAGGTCCACCAAAGGCAATCGGGGTCAGTACCCCTATTCCAACATCCCGAGACATGCTCTGCCATTGATGCCAATGTGGCAGTGGAGGTAGTCGAGCAAACCAATTCTCGGCGAATTTGATGACATGAAGCTTCGTGCTCTCTCCCCCCACAGCTGCATAAAGCGGTTCAAGTCTCTTGACAAGAGGTGGTAGTCGAGCCAAACAATCCTCAGCGAGTTTACCAAGGTGATGCCTCGTGATCTCTCTGCCCACAGCCGTGTGAATGGGCTCAAGTCGCTCCACAGCCATGGAAAATAGACAGGTCAATCGATCTATGGCTGTAGAAAGAGCTGAGATCGTGGTGGCGGTGGTCCAATCTGGCATTGCAACGTAGGAGAGGAGAGAACCGAGGACTAGAAGACTTGCGAGCTCCCTGAGAACAACTTGGAATCGTCTCCGCCACTTGCGAGTCCCAGCGACCTGACCCTTTCTAACAGGTGAAGAACTGGCATCAAGGTCGACACATCTCCTCAGATAAAACCAGACAAGACTCGAGACAAACAGGACAATGTTCATGCTCTTGACGTGTTGCATCGTCATCTCCTTGCGCATGTCAGAGTAGAAGCCGACAGCGATGGTGGGCAGGTAATCGACAAAGAGGCTTGTGGCGGCTTTCGTAGCACTGGTCGCGGTGTCCAAGAGATAGTTGAGACCAAGGCCGATGCTGACCTTCACAGATTCCACCACAGTAAGAACGGCTGTGGAAGTGGTTGTGCTGGCTTGATGCACCGATGACATGATGGAATTCCACGAGTTGTTGATTGATTGCAGCACAAGGTTGCAGTACAACTGAACGTAGAGGTTGAGGGCCGTGAAAGTAGCTGTGTTGGCGGCTTGAAGGCTGGAAACAGTCCGCCTCCACGCTACATCTGTGGGGAGCTGGAGGAAGGCGATGACAGAGCAGAGGTAGTGACCGAGGTGGATTGCGATGCCGTTAAGATTGACAGCTGCGGCGAGGGAAGTGGACTCCATGTTGTTGAAAGATGTCAAAAAGTACCTAGTTGAGAGGATGAAGGGTGAAGATGACGAAGACAGATTGTCTCGATGATGGTTGGAGATGAGGTGTGAGGTGAAGAGAGCTTGATTTCTTGTCTCGAGTGTTGTCATCGTGGTGTCTTATATACACCGTCTCATCAAGCTGGGAGCCATCGCGATGCGCAAGTTCTGGATCTTGGAGTCCATTACATCCCTGTGATCGAGGCCCAACTTCTGCGTCAGACCATTTCAGGATGCTCAGGCGCATCCACGTTCACCCCAACTTCGAGTAAGCATGTTACACGATATCGTTCGAACTTGCGGGATGCAGAGTTCCAGTATTCGCTGCGATGTGGTTTGCTTAGACGATTAGCCCATACATCTATGCTATCCACGCAGCAAAGCAGCAGAGCCTATAACTGGTTGTGATGACAACATCGACCTTTCGTCTGGCCATACAAATGGTGCCAACCTGGCTTCCCAACATGCAATGCACATTTGCGCAGAGCCAGATCACTCTTCCCATTTGTTTACTTTTCCACTCTGGTCAACAACTTGCGTAAGAGGCCAGCCGACTGGCAATGCTTGAACACGCTTCATGCTGATCTTTCTGTCTCTGGCTAACATGCTGAAAGTGGTGAGTTGGAAAAGAACCCGAGTGGGGCGAAGAAAGCGAGAGTTTGGACCTCATTGGTGCCCAGATTCAGAAGCTCATCCACCACATCCTCCACATCCTCCACACCCACCACCATCCCCATCACCACCTGCGCTCCCACAGCTACTTACACATCCACTGCCACACGAATCTCCAAGATCTCCTCCCACTCCAGAACACGCCACTCCTGCCGCTCCACCAGCCGCACAGGCAAAACCACACCCACCTCCCCCTCCATCGCCAGAGTCGGTATCCGAACTGCCCACATCCTGTCTTGTAGCCTTCCAGTCTCTCAACTTTTCATACTCTGCAATCTGTAGTCGTCGTGACAAATGAGCCCAGCCAGCAATGAAATACTGGTGATATGCTCCCTTCTCAAAGTGGTGGCTAAACGGCTGTGCGCGGTGGATTCCTCCAAGCTTCAGTCTGTCTGTTCGCTCATCAGCGTGTTTGTGCAGCCAAAGCGTCGACTGTCGAAAGGCTGCACAACGGGACATGGCCGTGGCAGCAGAAAGCAGGGTATCTTGCGCGAGGAGGATCGTCAGTCTGTTTTTGAACCACGAGCTGTCCGACATGTTGGCAGACCCGAGCTTTGTTGAGTTGGGCAAAGGATTGTGCAACAAAGATGGAGTTCTCGAGTCGTCGGCGGGAAAGCCGTTGTGGGGATACAGGTTCCTCGGCCGGGAGAGATGGAGGGTCAGGAGTGACCACGAGTCAAAAGGGAACGCCCAGACGTGTTTGGAGATGTTGCACCCCGAACCACAGGTCACGGGGTACCGGTTGAAGGCTTCTGTGCAGTCCCACGGGAACAAGTCCTGGTACGGATACAATGGTCCATCAAAAGCACCCCAGTCATACCAGTATTCTGACAGAGCATCTGCGATGTCGGACTCTTCGTGGCGTCCATACCGAAACTTGAGCAGATATTCCTCTGTCAAGCCGTTGGGCACATCGTACTTGGACCGCGCGCGTTCCGGAACGTAAGCTCCCGGGCGGCAGACAAAGCTCATGAGGTAGAGGGGGTATGGCATATTGAGAGATTCTTGCGCCACGCTGCTTGGGCCATGCGGGGCAAACAGCGAACCAAAGAGCGAGCGATCAATGATGTTGTCGACAAAGGTCTGACAGTTGTTGTTGGAGAAACTCCACCGAAGATTCACGTTCGGGTCCAGCAGTTTGCCAACAATGCTGTCGATGAAGACCTCGATCCGAGGTCCCAGGTAGGGCTTCAGGAGCCCCATCAGCCGGTTGACAGCTTGGTCCATCAACGTGTTCTTTTCCGTCAGGCTGATTCCGTTGTCGACCAGTCGGAGGCTCTCTTTCATCAGTGTTTTGATGATTTCTTCCTCTGCCTCTTGTTCAAAGAAGTCGCAGAAGGCACCGCCAACGACTTGCTTAAGCATGGCCTTGTATCTCTTTGGTGTCCGGGGGCGCTGCTGCGAGTAGAGGTTTCTGTCTGTCTGTCCAGTCACCAACAGCGAGTGCTGGATATCTTCAGAGCGGTCCCGTAGTGCGTGGAGGTTTGGCGGGTCGCGGGCGGTAATGAGGACGCCGCCGTGTGTTCTGGAAATACCAGTCAGTGTTGCGTCCCGTACAACCGTGGGCGGTTCAGTGACTTACTTGCTGACTCCATTCTCAATCACGATCGGGCCAATTCTCAGCGCCATGTGCACATTTCCATAAGGATACTCGTTGACAATGTCGTTGAGATAAAAGGGAACATCCTCCGTGCCCTTTGTGGTGGTTCCGAAAGAAGCTCCAAACTCGGTAGTCTTGAACTTGCCCTCTGGGTTCTCGCCGCTGATATTGTTGACCCGGCGAGGACGATCGTAGCGGCCTTCTCGCTTGGCTTTGCCCAGAGTGAGCTTTGTCCCTCGGTTGCGGCATGAGGCGAATTTGGCCTCCGCTGCCATGTCGGTCAACTCGTAAAGCCCACAGCGAACCCTGCCGTCTACACCAGTGGTGTTGAGATGCTTTTCGGGATTGGAAAGGTCGTTGTCGACAGGGAATAGGTTCCTCAGCTGTCCATCGCTCTGCCTTCGTGGCACATCGATGCAGGTACAAATTTCCTGACTGTCTTGTGCAGACACGGCCCTTCTGAGACAGGACTGTTTGTAAACTTTGGTGATGTCCTTGTGACCGTAAAAGTCCTTCCGATAGCAACCTTCACAAATCATCTGATCTGTCTTGATGTTCCGGAAAATTGACCCTCTTATTGCATTCCTGCAGGAGTCACACGTCTGGGAAACCAGGATCGGCATGTGTCCTTCGTCGTAGGATGATACCGTAACTTGTGAGGGCGTAGGCTGCTTCCAAAAGCTGATGAGCGCTTCTGGATCGCGATATTCGATGATCTTGTCCATGTCCAGAAACTGGGCGGATTGTAGTAGCATTCGTGCTCGCCTATGTACCAACTCCTCGCCCTTCATTTCCCGGTCTTGCAGGTCCACCATTATCGCGTGACGGATCGATGAGCTCTGCATTTCCGAGTAAATGTCCCATCCTCGGTCTTCCAGCGCTTCCGAGTACGTCGGGACTCGATCAGCATCTTTGTTCTCCGCCGGCTCCCTGAGGTTGGGCAGCTTGCGATACCTTTCGGAAAACTTGCGAGAGCTGTGGCTGACTTGGTCAAGAAAGGTGTCATAGCCATGAATGTAGCGGTCCTCTTCGTCGGGTAAAACCGTCGTGGAGTACTCGTTCCGGGTTCTCCATTTCCGAAGTGTCAGGAGGATATACGGCAACTCCCTTCTGACGCCAGCCCAGTACATGAGCATCATGGCATCTCGGAGGTGGCTTGCTGCAGGCCCGATTCGGACGCTTGGAACCTCTGGAGCATCGGTGACATGGCTTCCACAGAATGAAGTGCTTTGGCTGAAAGCAGGCAGTATCCGACCGAGCAGAGACGCCATCGCATGAACGAGCCGATGACAAGACAGTAGGGAACAGCCATGAAGGTTGAGGTGTTTCGGGACCTCTAAACATGGAATCCAACATGGAGTTAGAAGGTTGGTAGCTTCTACTGGTGCATTGGCGGCTGGATGGCCGCGTGATTCTCTGCATTTCAGCTGAAGGGCACTGCCACAGCAGGGTGCCTTGTCTTGCAAGCCCCGGTGCCAATAATGCTGCTGGGCAATGCGGGGTGTCGGTAACAGGTTTGGCTTCTGCATGGCCGTCTTCCACCTCCATATCTCCCGGGCAATGAATGCCTTGCGCTAATGCATCTGGGAATGCCCATTGTTATTAAGTAGTCCCTTGATATCTCGTTGATTGGACCCTCCTCTAAGCTCGGTTGATCAAATCGCTTGGACAAGACACCAATTGAACAACAACAACAACAACATGGCATGGCTTCGAAAGGCTCTCCCGCGTCGCAGCGTTAGAGCATCTGCACAATCCGCTGTCTCTATGTCAAACTCGATGCCGGGTTGTAACGTGGCCTCGGCCCAAGCGTCCATAGCAGCATGTGCTGCGGTGGCCGACCTGACTGCGGGTCTGGATTTTGTGTTTGATCGACTTGGAGATGAAGGTATGCATCCTCTGTCCATCAGGTGTCTGAGCTATCCTTGCCAAGTAATGACACGGTGATAGGTGAACCTGGAGATGAGCTGCAGTATCATCTAGACCAGTTGTGCCAACAAGCAGACCAATATACAGAATGCTCCCTGCAGCAAATCGTAGGGGAGAAGTGGTCATGGTAGGTTGAACAGTTACAGCAGAAGGCACACCGCTAACATCCAAGTTCTCCGGGGACTGGTGAGTTGATTAGGGCAGCTTGCCAATGCGCGGTCATGGTCTACGATCAAACGCAGCCCATCGGTGTCAAAGGATTTGACATTGAGCCCGTCTTGCACCGCAGTCCTTCTTCGATGGGCACGGTGAAGGCTTGTTCAATGTGGAAGATCCCATTTACTCCAATCCCAGGGTGGAGTGGAAAGACCTTGGTTGTCTCTATTCGAGGAACGGCGACCATGATGGATCACATGGTGAACATGAATGGCAAGCCCAAGGATGCCAGCACCATTTTCGTATGCTCCGACTGCTATCTCCCAAACAACAATGGTTCTGACATGTAGGCAGCAAATACAATCAAAGGGAGAGCTGGTCAATGTCCAGTCACATGCGGGTTTTCTAGGTTGTGCTCAAGAGATGATACCCATCATCACGACGGACATCAGGGAGCAACTGCTTGCGGACGAAAAGATACGCAACGTCGTTTTCACCGGCCACTCTGCTGGGGGTGCAGTAGCGTCTCTTGTGTTTCTCCACTTTCTGTTCCAGCAAAGCCCCAATCCATGGAGCAAGTGACGCACCCGGGGTTCACAGTTGAGCTCAGGTAGATCATTCGCTAACCACCATGCTAGTGACCAACTGCAAGCTATCGCTCATCTCCTTTGGGTCGCCGCCTGTTACCAGCACTGGCCTCACCGACATCTGTAAAGGCCGCTCAAACGTTGGCGTGTTGTTGTCTATGGTTAATGAGTATGATATGGTATCACGGGCAGACGGGCCATATCTCCAGTCACTTGTCGATCTCTACCGATCACGCATTGGTCTACCACTGCTTTTTAGCAGCTCCGCGGCAACAGCAGATGGTGATTCAAAGGCCTGGCCACTGCCTTTGCCAACATTTCAGCTCTTGGGAGACATCGTTGTCCTCAAACTGCGTTTCGTCGACCCACCGTCTGTTCTGGGGGACGATGCATTGTCACAAGCATCGACACTTGTGATGCCCACCCTCAATGCGATTACGGTAACACCGCAGGAATTCGCAAAGTTGTTGTTCTGTGATATTGCTACACATAGGAGGAAGGCATACATTGAGCGCGTGGAGATGCTGACGGCCCAAATTTGGGATAGCTCTGAGCCTTCGAATGCTAGTCTGGGGGAACTGATGGCCGTCCTTGAATCTTAGAGATTGAGTAATTATTTCAGGCAAAAACAAAGTTCTAAAACACCGACTTGTGCGGCGTCTTATGTCACGAACTCGGCATGACTGGAAGGGCAGCACCCTTCCTCCTAGCTGCTTCAACAGCACGGTAGAACCTTACGTTGCTCTCGACTCTCTTGGCCACAGCTTGCATGTCCACAGCTTGCACGTCCATCTCTCCTTCCGAGTCTTCGGCACCATAATCACCTCCTCCACGAGACGTCAACTCTCTCTCAACCTCACTGGCGAGCATCTCGCAGTCCCAACAGCCACAGATATGATACTCTCTGCCGAACAAAACACGCCACAGCCGTCTCGTCTCTCCAGACCCCGTATCCAGCTCCCCCTTCCCGATACTGTCGTCATGGTTGACAAATCGCCCCACCCTTTTCTTGGTCTCTTGAACATATCCAATTGCCGCACACTGGTGCGTGTGCCATGCTAGATCGATGTCAAGGGTGGGAACCATCAGTTTTCCAGGATTTCGCTTCATCAAAAGCAAAAACTGTGAATAGCGCGAGATGCACCGAATGAGGGTGCCCTCAAGAGCAGGACTGCGTATCCATAGGTGAGTGTGCATTTTGTCGATGAAGGAGTTCTGGCGCAGTACTGCCGCCTTCAGCTCTCGGGCGAGATTGGCATCAACGGACAGGAACATCTCGGCATGCTCGTGAATGGGGTTTGTTGCAGATAGGGTCTTCAAATTTTCTCTGGCAAGCCGTTGTAGCTTGGTGGTGCCAAACAAGTATTCCCCCATCGATGAAAGTTTGAGTTTGGACTTGACGCCACTGCTTTGTCCGTTGAGATGGGAGTCCCAGGTCGAAAAGAGGTCGAACAGGCTTGGTGAATCAGCACCAGCCTCTCCCGGGAGTGTAAAGGACCAGTCCCGATTATTGATGCAGCTATGGATGGCTTGCCACGGCAGTGGCAACTCGTAAAGCTCCTCAGAGCGGCAGTGCTTGTTGAAAAGCAATGGGTTGAGCAGGAAGGTATGCCACACCATAATGATATCAAGTGGTGGGAGTGCAAATCCCACGCCCTTCCCCTGCGCTCTGCCTAGCCGAGCTCGCCAGTCCAGAAACCTAACGACGGAAAACTCGATGAATGTTGACCACTTAGTCTGTCTGCGCGCCTCCAGAGTCGTGTCCTTGAACGTCTTGGTGTCGCCATTGTGTCCAGTCTTGGTTTGGCGGCTTGGAGTTGTGCCCACCGTTTTGTCGATATCTTCGGATCGGAGAATACGTTGGCGCAAAACAAAGAGCGTCTCAAGAAGCTCGAGGTGAATAGCGCATTCAGCAACCGTTGGAAGTCTTTTGGCCGGGGCAGGAAGCGTTGCATCGTCTTGTTTAAACACGGCGGTGTCTGGAATCATTGGTTCGTCTTTGGTGTCGCGAGCAGACGGATAGGAATGATTTGCTGTAAGGGCGGCTCTGCTGCCATTGTGGAGGACTTCTTGCGTATTTCGACAGGTAAGGGTCATGTTGTTTGTATCGACAAACGAGGTGTTTAGTAGACTGACAGAAAGGTATTGCGAAAAGGTTGAAGAAAGAAAGTGCATACCTCCGTCAACACAGGATGGAGATACTGACCACCACGACATACACTGAGGACCTGAGGTCCAGTGGCTGAGAGCTTGGTGACATGGCTGTTACCCATTGTGCATTAGCGCAAGCCAGGGCAGACTTGGGGACAGGCGCTGCGTCTGTGTGTACCTTAGTTGTCAAATACCCGAAATGGAATGTCGGTGACTAAAACGTCCTGCATCGTTAACCGGGCGCGATGAAAGTTGGCACAACGGGGGGGGGGAGTGCCCCGCACGAGGCTTTGGCGGATAGGCACCCACGGCACCCAAGTTGATCTGCCACTTTCTCAGAGATTTCCCGGACACCAAAGTTCGATGTCAAATATCTCCCTGCCTACCTATGTAACCAGATATTCTTCTGTGATAGCCGTTAGTACATCGTCGGCGGCATGGCTGAACCTGAAGACATCCAAGTGGTCTACGACCACATCATTGCTCACTCTGTATTTTCAGCCTTGACATTACTTGCCACGGTTATAGGCATACGAAACCGTACCGCCGTTGCGACAGTCAGGCTTCTCAGCGTTATTCCCTACACAATTTCGGCAGCATTGGCGATACGGTTGTACAATGCGATCCGCGGTCAGCATTATCCCGGAGATTTTCAACCGTACTTGGACCGGCTCAACGCTGGCTATGGTATCCTCGCAATTGTTGTAAGTCGATGGAGCCAAGCATGTCAAAAACATTGAGTGAGAATGGTACCTCTAACGGCAACAGGGTGTGTTCTCGGCGGTTTGGACTTTTGTCATGTGGATTACCTTGGGACTCGCCAAAACCGACGCAAGAGACAAGGAAAGAAGGAGGAGCAGCTTCTACTTTTACATTCTCATCGCTGACCTCATGATCGCAACTTGCCTGGTGGCTGGGGTTGCCGTGAGCAGCACTTTCGTGCCCTGGAACATGAACCACTGCGCCGATCCATTCTATCAGAATTCCAAGTTCATTTCTGGTATCAGAGTCGCATACCAGGACAAAGACAACTGGACAGCCTGTCGCCGGGGCATAGCAATTCATGTTATGGCAGCCGTGACAGTGTAAATACCCCCGGTCATTCCGTTGATATCTTGAAGCTCTGCTGATCATGAACAACAGCGTTCTCATCCTCGCTCAGGGTGTCTTGTTGTTGCCCTGGATTAACCTCTCGAATGCTGTCCGTTTGGCACTCTATCTGACAATACGCATTGCTAGCCGATCGTCAACACGCCCAGATGTCGAGCTCGTAAAGGTGGAAAGGCAAGGTCAAGATCTGACAGAAGAGATTTCCAAGCAGATTGAACAACATCCCCACTATTCAGATCTTGTCGGTGTTCTCAAAAAATCACGACATTTCGTCCTCACAGAGCACATCGAGATGTTGGCCAAAAGATGTTGCGGCGAAAACAAAAGCCAATGCTGGGCCTGTAATGCAATCATCTGTGATGTAAGTCAATCCTGGAGGAATGACTTGATACGGCCGCTCATGCATACTTGACAGGGTTGCAAGGCGATGGTCAAAGGAATCCCGATGCCACGAACAAGACACCACATCACTGGTTGCTACGCCATCTGCACGGGCTGCTACCTTATCAAGGCATCCTCAAAACCTGCCGCCTTCTCGGCTGCCTTCAATCCCACAAATCTTTCTCTACAGCATCATGGATGCTCTCTGAAACAAACAAGCACCATTCAGGAAGCTGTGGAATTGTGCCTGGCATGCTCCAAATTGAAGCCAGATCAGATACGGGAGATCAAGGAGGAGAGAGAGCAGAAGCTGCTGGCCAAAACACTCGTTCGAAGGATACTCTGCGCAAAATGTGAAAAACCTTTGCCGAAGAAGAAAAGACGGTGGTGGATATGTGGATCAGGAGATCACGAGTGCCATTGGGCGGGTCATGAGGTATCACGGTAAAAGAGATCAAGATGTGTAGCAACAAATTGAGAGACTCCCTGATAAACGTTATCGTTGTACCCCACGAGAAAGTGGGTCGTGCTGAATAGGGGTAAAAGGGGAGCTGCGTCAATGCCTAACAGCGGCAGCCTGACCTGAGCATCTGCAACAACTCCCAAAACCGGGCATGCAGCATCCACTCAACGATGGATCCTGGAACGTTTCACTATCAGCCCTTGGCCTCAACAAATGCCATTCGCCTTCTGGTGCTGGAGCCTTCCAAAAGCCAGAATGAAGCCTTGCACGGAGCATTGATCCACACCACCCTTGAGGAATGCGACTACGAATTGATCGAGCCCTACACAGCTCTTTCTTACGTATGGGGCGATCCCACACAGACTCGAGCGCTGACTCTCTCTGGTCATGTCTTTACAATAACGGCAACTCTTGCGGCCGCCCTGCGAGAACTGCGTGATGATACCCGTCCGCGTCGAATTTGGGCAGATGCCCTTTGCATTGACCAAACCAACATCCCGGAGCGCAACAGCCAAGTGAGCCTCATGGGACTCATCTACAGGGTTGCAGGCAATACAGTCATCTATCTCGGGCCCTCTACCTCGGAAACAGAGAGAGTCCTTCAGTCAGCTCCTCGCACATCAATGAACGTCTATCCCAACTGGACTCAACCCCAACGTCACGATATAGTTCAAGCGGCCAAGCTTGAAATTCTCAACAGGTCATGGTTCTTTCGTGTGTGGATTTTTCAAGAGCTCATTCTCTCCCGCGATCCTTGGGTGCAAATTGGCCGTCGCCGTGTGCGTTGGAAAGATTTCTGCCGGCTCCTCCTGCATAATAGTCCAACCTCCCTTGTTAGAGGGAACCCCGATGATGGACAAGAGCCGTTGCGGATGCTGGAGAGGATGAATCAGTCTTATATCAGCGGGAGTGGGGGAAACAATGCCGGCAATATGCTCGCTCTCCTCAAAGCAAGACGCGGTCTAGGGGCCACAGATGCCAGAGACTTTGTGTTTGCCCATATGGGTATTGCCTCTGACAGTTGGAACGTGGCACGCAGAGTTCCAGTCGATTATCGTTCTTCGCTGGGACATGTTTTTGCCCGTATGGCATTCTACATTCTCGAAACCGAGAGAGTGGAAACCTATATTACGCTACTCGATGAGCAGGCAGCAGCATCCGACAAGAATGAAATACCATCATGGGCGCCTGACTGGCGTATCAAGCCCTCCCCTTGTGCGCCAATGTACAAGAGCAATAAACTCAGCCACGCACGGGTTTTGTCGACTCCAATCCTGTTTCTGGAACAGGATAACATACTTGGCCTGGTTGGACACTCTGTAGACATCATCAAAGATGTCAGTGTTACGTTACCAATGTCGTCTACTCTTGATCTCGAAGGTATGGTCAGATATCAAGACACGGTTCACAAAATCGGCGCTCTCTACAACAGCACAGGAGGGGTATACTACAGAGGCGACTCAAACGGCCAGCACGCACTGGTCAGTCTTGGAAATCGTGAGGAAGAACACTTGGAATTATGCAAGGTGCTGTTCGATGAATGGGCAAGCTTTCTCAATCGTTTGCCAGTGACGAGCGCACACGAGGTGCCACACCAACACCACCAGTTTATCCAGTCTATTCGAACCTGGACTGAAGGGCAACTGGGAAAGCCTCGCATATTTGCCACCAATGAAAGTAGCGATCTCATGTACGTCATGTGGACATACCTACATCCCAAAGCGACGGCAAGCAGCTTGGATGGGCGCCGGCTTGCCACGACCCATCGAGGAAAGCTTGGGGTAGTGCCAGCAAAAGCTCAAAAGGGTGATCGCGTGGTGAATATCTTGGGGAGTGAGGTGGCACTGATAGTACGGCCAGCAACTGTCGGACCGGATGACGAGAAAAGGCTGGACGAGGAGTTGAGGACCAAACTAAACGCCGTTCAAACCCCCCCTCAGCCGGGTCACAAGTACCCCCAGTACATTGACCGTCTACCAATGGACGGACCGGTGACTGGTATAGAGCATTACGCAGTGGTTGGCAGCTGTTGCTTTGATGGTGTCGATCCCTGGGCGGTCAGTCAACTCCCCAAGAACAGTTCAGATCTGCAGGTTTATGCTCTCCATTGAGCTTCCGACTGTACTCAACCACCGTACGGACAGACAACCAGACATCTTGGAGATCTGTAGCACAGCCTGCTACCAAGGAAACCATTGCTCAGCTACCTAGAGAGTTAACTGTTGTCTCCCCAGGCATTGTGTGTCATATGGAGACAGTTGGACCGCGCAACTTATATGCTGCATGCACAAGATCATTTTGTAGTTACACTTGACGGCAAGGGAGGGCAACGGTTGTGGAGTTGGTTGGATACGCGGTAACCTTGCCACGTCACTGATTTTGATGGTTGGAAACAGTATGTCTGTACAATATCATGATCACATAGATGATTCTACCATCTAATTAGTACACTCTAACGACCGCCGATCTGACCCTTCGGAATGGGCGGAATCCAGCAAACGGCCAGATTCAGTACAATATGACACACCCCAATGACCCAGAATGCCTTTGCGTAGTTGGTACCACCGTCCATGAAGCGGAAGATGATTGCAAAGACCACACCGCCCAGGTTTCCACCCGCCCCAGTGAGCCCGGATAAAATGCCGTTCGCATAGGGATAAACATGCGGTACAAGCGCGAAGTTGGCCCCGTTGCCAGCCTCATGGAAGACAGCCATGACGATGATGAGCCCCACCATCGTCGGTAGGTGATGGGGGTCCAGCATGCCAATGACAATGAGTAACGCGCCTGTCAACAGCCCGCAAACGTGAATCCAGATCTTCTTCAACCAAAGGCTTTTCCCGCAGTAATTGTAAAGCAAGTCTCCGACGACGCCGCCAAGTGGTCGAGTGACAAAGTTGAGAAAGCCAAAGATGGCGGCGAGGTTCGAGGCATTGGTTTGACCCAGCGAGGGGAAGTTTTTGAGGTAATACGATGCGAGGATGGAGTTGATGGCAAGCTCTCCGCCGAAGCTGCACGCATATGTTGCAACGTGGAAGAGGCCGTGGAGACTGAAACACACAGAGACTGCTTCCTTGACGGTGGGTTTGGCAATGGTTTCACCTTGGGCGGTTTCGATGGCTTCGGTTTTCGACAATGACGCTTCGTTTTCAAAGGCAGAAATGCTGTTCTTCTCTGAGGAAGAGACCTTCTCGCCCTTTTCCTCATCAGAGGACGGAGAGGCCGAAAGAATTGGGGGCTGGCCGGTGATGGTACCTGTGACGTTTACAATCTCTCCCGGTACGCCGTGCTGTTTGAGGTTCTCCTGAACATGCTGGTGTCGATCATCCCTGTACAGCCTGTCAGACTGAGCACTTTACAGCAGGAAGGTTCACGAGAGAATAGAAATCGACATACCACTTCCCCATCGGCGTATCGTCGCACAAGAACAGCAATCCCAATCCACAGATAATCAAGCAAACCAGCGGCACCACAAAGGTGATCCTCCATGCCTGCCCGGAACTGTGCCCCCACCGATGCTTGAGAGAGTCATAGACGGCCGGCATGATAAAGTATGTGATGCCGCCTCCAGCATTTCCCCACCCCCCGCTCAAGGCGTTGGCTGTTCCCACCACATTCTTGTCGAACCACCCAGTGCACCACACCTGGCAGGGCACAAAAGATCCGCCGAGAATTCCAATGAAGAACCGGATGATGTAAAGGCCGGTTGCATCCTTGATCAACGGTGCCAAACCAATCGGTACACTTCCTGCTAACAAGATCAAGCTGAACACCCTTCGGGAACCGATCTGGTCGCATAATGGGCCAGCGATGAATCGCACTGCCAGAGTAGCAACAAGAGAAACAATGTTGGAGTTGGCGACTTGTTCCTTGGTAAGATTGAGATCTTCTCTGATCGTGACAGTTAACTGTGATGCTATTGTTAATATCGATCATAGGTAAGTAAGCAGGCACGAAAGAGTGGAAGACCAACAAGAGGTGGGAATGTATACCACGCCCAAAACGAAAGCATGAAGCCCATCCAGGAAAAAAAGAATACGCGACCATGTGGGTCAACTGGGTTCAGAATTGGCACGCTGCGGGCTTTCTTGTTGACAGGATTTAGCACAGGGCGTCCCCACAGGGATGAGGCTTTGAACCCCATGGTGATGATGTTGCGGAATGAAGAGTTAGACTCTATCGGATTAGGGGTTGGTATGTCCTCTCGGATGTGGTTCTGCTCGTTTTGCTGGTGCCAGAAGAGCTTCGGTATCGCCGCTGAGGTTCAGAGTGAGGTACTCGCGAATGTCGGCAGGAGTCATGATATCTGGAGAAGGGCTTCAATGATTTATGTCATGAGACGACAAGCCTTTGAGAATCTTCCTGTTTCAAAGATCTCCGGGAGGCCCGTCCTAGATGGAAAAGAAACAAGCATCTCCGCCATTTTTCGTTGCCGTAAGAGTTGTGCACCCGTGACCCCACGCCGCGATCGTGGTGGAACAAGCTCAGCCTTATCTATCCCGTTCCTGGGCAAGCCCAGCCAGATTCGGTAGCAAACCAGGGTAGCTTATCTGTTTTCGTGCTAGGGCCAGGGATGAGAATGGCTATTGGTTGAGAACGAGAGTGAGGCTTGGCAAAGATAAAGATGTGCCAGGGGTTTCTTGATCTGATATAAAACGGCTGGATTGGGTCCAGAACGTTTCTTGATAGTCAACCTGTCGGTACTTGAGCGGCAGATGTCATCTCCGCGGGGTACAGGGAAAGCTGCTGCGAGCAATGCCCGGGGAGATGGTGAAAACTTTCTCTCTGTACCCTCAAGAGAAAATGGCACTGACTAGCTAATCTGCCCGCAATCCGACCAGTTGCATGCTCTTATCTTGAGAGTACGAGTCTTGTATCTCCGGGGCATGGTGTGTGTGTTATCTGTCCCCTATCAGCGGCGCCCGATTTGGTGTACATATAATGGATGAGAATGGCGGTAGCAGTACTGACCGCGGAAATGTTGACGAGAACCAGTCCATTTAATCATACTCTGGGTGGAGACACAATGAGAATGAATAAGTAAGCAGTGGGGCTTGGTTCTTTGAGAGTAGGTATAAATAGTGCTGGACCCAGTCCTGCTTCGTCTTGCAGTTTGGCCCTGATGCCTTCGACTCTCATAGGTAGGTATCCAGGTTCTTCCATTGAAGATTGTGGTACGCTAGACTTGTGCTTTCCTTCATTCGTTGATCATTCACCCTAGGGAGGGAGAATTGATGGGGGGGCTTCAGGTCCACTTGTTCAAACACTTGGGTGTTTAGGGCCTCGGGGGTTCTGTGATTCGGTCACATGCATCGAGGGATTCAAGACTTCGGGGGCACAGCGAAGGCCCATCGTCAAGGGGGTCGGACCGGTTTCAAGAGTTGGGACAGTTTGTTTATCACATAATGTTCTTGAGGTAGCTATACATGGACTTTTCTAAAACAGTTGCATTTGCCATTCTCCCTTCTTCTAAGCCGCGTCTCCATCATAGGAAGTAGCCAACAAGACCGCGCCTGCTCTAGAGCTCTCAACAGCCGTTTTCCCCTTTTCAGACAAGTCTTTTTATGAAAACGATGCTTCACTCCTTATATAAAGAAGTAAGGTCAAGGCTTGGCAGCCTTAGCCACTATAAGCTTACTAGAGCAGGGTGGCCTTCGGGTATTCGGGATAACTTCACATAGAGGATTTAGCTTACGGAGGATTATTTAAATTCCACGCGACTTTCTAACTATTACAAAGGCTTACTAAGCCTAACAAAGCTTATAGAAATACCTAAAAAGGTATAGAAGGCCTAAAAAAAAAAAAAGTTTCTTAATAATACTTATAGTCTATATAAACTACTTTTCTTACGCTTTTTAAATTAGACTTTTACTCTTTAAACTTTAATTAATATTTTAATATAATTAAGTTTTTTAAATTTATAATTATAAGCCCGGCGTTTCTATTAAATTTAATTAATATTATTTAATTATTTTTTTATTTATTCCTTTAAACTTATTAATTATTATAATTATTATTAATATTAAAGAAATCGTACTTTAAACCGTTAAAGATTAATACCTATAATTCGCTATACTTTATCTTTATATTAAAACCCTCGGGGTTTAAAAGCTTATTAATTTTAACGCTTCTAACGTATCTTTTAATTTAACTTTTATAAATATAAATAACCTATCTCCTTTTAATATTTATAATAAAAATTACGTCGAGGTTATTAAATAGTTTTATACTTATATTAATTAAAACCTTTATATAACCTATATTACAGTTAACTATAAAAGTACCTCGATTACCTCTTTACCTTTTTCAAACTTAACAATTCCTTTTTATAAGTTCTTTTAAATTAGCTTTATTAATATTCCTATAAAACTTATTAAAAAAGGTATTCCTAAAGAATAGTTATTAAAGGAAGAATTTAAAGAAGTAAAAAATTCCCCGATTATTTCCGTTTAAACTCTTTTTAAGTAAGATCTTAATAAAACTAAAGTATCGGTATTTAAAAGCCTTATTTATTTAATTCTTTAAAGAGATATTTACTATTTAAAAAAACTCCTTACCTTAATATTAATTAATTACCGTACCGTACTTTATAAAAACTATAATACTTTATTTAAAAAAACTTATTAAAGCAGTATTAATTTAAAAAAATAATACTTTACTTAAATAAATACTTTTAATAATATAGAACAATACCTTCTCTTTAAAGTATAAAGGACCTTAATTTTAATAAATTTTCTCAATATAATCGACGTTAAATTTATTTTTAAATAAATTTAACGTTAACGCTTAGTTTTATAAAAGTAAAAAATATACGGCTTTCCTACTTAACTATTATATTAAATTAATAAATTCTTTTATAGATATATCCAGAAAAAGCTTAACCGAGCGGGGCTTAAAAGTACTTAAACTTTTATTACTTTAAGCGCAACTTAAAAAAGCGGTTTTAATAATAATTAATAAACCGGTACCCGATACGCTACTTACGACTACTTTTATAATATTAAATATTAAATTCGTTTTAATTATTTCTAATTTCCTTCGGCTTATAAACGTTTAAAATATACTTTTACCGATATTTATATTAAAAAACTTAAAACCCTAAACTTTATTTAAAGCGTTTATAATTTTATTAAAAATAAACTACTTACGGCTAAAAAATAAAAGACCTTAAAGGAGTAGGACCTTATTAAGTAATAAATCTTTTAAAGCTAGTTTTTTATTTTTAAACTTATAAGAGTATTAACCGCCGTTACGATCGATAGGAGATCCTTTCTTTTTATAGGAAATAAGCGTTGTAACTTAAATATTAATTTCTCAGTTAATATTATAAAATACTATTTATTAATAAATTTAACGGTATATAATAATTACTTTAATATATATATTATTAACTTCTAAAAACTTTTAGTCTTTAAAACCTATAAACTTTACTTTAAAAAGCGTTAAATTAAGGCCGGAACGATTTCTTTCCCTATTATCGGTTTAAATAAGCGTATATTTAAAAATATATTTATTAAGGAATATAGCTTTATTAATTTAATTTTAAAGGAAGTCTTTATCGTTAAAGGCTTTTATATTAATATTATTTCGGAATAACGTTTAAAGAAGTATAGTATATAATATTATAGTATAAATACTTCTTTATATTATAGTATTTAACTTTATAATTTTTTTAAAGTTAAATAGTTTAAGGTTTATTACTCTTTAGTCTTCTTTAAATACTATATTACCTTATTTACTTTTATTTAAAAAGACTATTTTTAAATTTATATAAATATTATAGGCATTATTTATTAACTAACCCTTTTAAACGTAATTATTAAATTAATAAAACACCGCTTATATTAACTTTTTAAAAATCCCCCGTAAATATAAAAAGACTTTAAAACCTTTTAATATACTTATATAAACTACTTTAAAGTAAATACCTTTAGCTATTTAATAAAGAGATTTTAAAACGTTAAAATTAACGGTATTTAAAGGATTAAGTATAAATATTATATAAAAGTATATGCTTTATAAGTAATTTTATAAAAGACCTTTTTAAACCGCTCTTTAAAATTATTTTAAAGGGTATTTTAAAACCTTTTTTACTTTAAAGAAACTTACGATAGTTTATAGTAAACTTTTATTATAATAAATAAATATAGCGGTAAAACTTAAGTATTTTTTTTTATTTATAAAACTTAAGTTAAGATTTTTAACGTTTTTAGGAGTTTCGTTAATTAAATCGAACGGTAATTCAGTATTTACGTATATATCTTATGCTTTAATAATAAACCTAGTATATTTCTAACTTTAAAAAAGACCGATTTTTAGTATTAGGCAATCGATAATAGTATTAAAATTAAAACCTTACCTTTTAATTAAAAAAAATTAAATAAAATAATCGAAAAAGTAAGAAAGAAGTTTATAATAAAAAGAATCGCGATAAAAATAATAATTAACCTTTTATTAAGTCTTTAACCGGAAATCTTTTAAGCGGCTTTTTACTTTTACGTTAAATTATTAAAAGCGTTATGTAATTACTATACTTTAAATAAACTACTTCTTTTTTAATTTTAAAATCGAATAAAGTAATAGGAGCTTATTTTTATTTAAAGGCTTACGAAAAATCTTAGACTTAATTAAAGCGGAATTTACGTATATAATTACCGTATATATCCTTTAAATAAAGATCGCGAAAAGAACCTTTATCGAAAAGGCTTTAAGGAATTTTTAAAAGTATATATCGATTACTTTATAAAATATAAAGTAATAAACGTTTATTGTATTTAAATCTTTATTTTTAAACGTATTTTTATAATTTATAACGTTACCTTTAATAAAATAACCTTCTTTAATTTTAAGTTTAAATAAATAAAAGTATTTTTAATTATAACCGTAGAAGAAATTATTAAATTTATAAATATACCGACTGTAAATTTCGGTATACTTTTAATATTTAATAAGGTAATTAAAGTAAGGGAAATTAATCGAGAAGCTTTATTAAGATTATTAATTATTAATAATAAAGAAAGAAATTTAGAGGAGCTTGATTTGCCGGTTATTAGTTAAGACTTAAGGGAGGAAGATTAATTAAATTTAATTAAATAGTATAAGACGGATTTTAAGTTAATTAAAGTAATTTAAAGGCTTATAAAAGTTAGTGACGAAAATTAATAAAATACCTTACTAACTTTTAAAATAATTCTGGCTTTAAATAATATAATATTCTTAGACTTAAATGATAATACTATATTTTTAAAAGTATCGTAATAATAATTAAATACCGATCTATATAATAATTCCGATTTTAAAAGCGTTAAAACGATTATCGAAGTTATAAGTAATAAAGAAAAGTTTACCTCTTACTATATAATTAATAAAGACTTTTCTTTAAAAATAAAAGAGGAAGGTTTATTTACTTTAAAAGTAAAACCAGGTATATATAAATATTTAACCGAAGGATTAATTAAAGAACCGGTAACTTAATTAATAACTACCGACTTATTATTTAAAGGTTTAAACTTACACCCTTTATTATAATAATAAAACGTAAGGGAGCGTCGTAAACTTTAATAATTAGGATTTTTCTAATTTATATTAAAACCGCTTAAAGAATTAAGACGTAACGTTTAAATAAGTAATATATATAAACTTAAACTTTAATTTAAAGTAAAGGAAGTTTAAATTTAAGAAATAAGAATAGTAAATTTTATAGTATTTAATATAGAAATAGAAACCTAATGCTTTTAATAGGTTTTTTTTAATACTTATAACTTTTAATACTATTAAATATTTAATTACTTACTTTAATATTATACCTTTTATTTAGTCTTTATATTAGTAATTTAAATAAGTGTCGTTTAAAAAATAGGAGTAGTATTTATAGGTTAAATTTATTAAAATTAGTTTATTAAACCTTTACTTATTAATTAAAAGAAATTTAAAAAATATCTTTTTAGTATTTAATTTAAAAAAGTAGTGATTAATAAATACCGTAATATAGTTAATTAAAAGATTTAAAGGAAGCTTATTAAAAGTGCTGTAATGTTAAAACTATTATTTTTTAAATAGGTTTTTATTTATAAATTTAATAAAAATAATTTCCTTTATAAATATAAAGCCTATATTTATATTTATAATAATCTTTAAAGTTTTTACTATATTAGTTTAACCTATA
>JAULSY010000013.1:21707-401561 GCA_030512305.1 Cercophora samala
TAAATAATTTAACGTTATTTAAGCTTTTTTTAATACCTTTTAAAAAAGTTAAGAAAAAGTATTTTATAAGTTTTTAAAAAGCTTTAAAATTAATAACAATACTATTCTTAAACTTAAAAATATACTATATAGTTTATAGGATTTACCGCTATTTTAATATCGTAAGTTCGTAAATATATTTAAAAAACTTAATTTAAACCTTACTTTTAAAGAGTTATACTTATTTATAAATCCAATAAAAAAAATCCTACTTATTTTCTATATCGATAATATTTTAATACTTTTTTATAAAAACTATAAAGCTAAAGAAAAGTAAGTAATTAAAGGTATAAAAAATACTTATGTTTTTTATAAATAAGGAAATATCGATTAGTTTTTAAACGTAAAGGTTATTAAAGATAGGAAAATAAAGAAATTATAATTAAACTATAATTAATATATTAAAAAAATTATAATAAAATATAGATTTATTAATAATATTACTATACTATTAATATTATTAAGTTTAAAAAAACTTTAAAAGTTTATCGGAATTACTATAAAGCTTAAGATTAAGGAATTTTAAAAGCTTATAGGATTAATTTTATATATAATAATTATAATTCGGGCTAATATTACTTATATAATCTTTACGCTTTTTTAATTCTTTATTAATCTTAGATTTAAATAGTTTAAAGAAGTAAAGTAAGTTATTAATTACCTTTACTATACTTAATTCTTTATAATAAAGTATAGGAAGGAGGTAAGTATTTAAGTACTCTTTATCGCCTTAAATATTTCCTTTATAAATAATTTTAAAACTTACTGTTTTATTTAAAGGTATTTAATAATATTTTTCGGTAAGTTAATTAATTAAAAAATTATTTATTAAAGTAATATTACTACTTTTTTTATTAAAGTTAAACTCTTTACTTTTATTATAATTACTTATAAAACTATAACCTTTAAACGATTTTTTCGCGATATTTATTTCGACTTAGGCGAAGTTTATAAAATCTTTTATAATAATTAATAAATTATTTGTTTAATTGTTAAAGTAATAGACTATATTACTATTAAACTCTATTATATAGATATTTATAACGCTTAAATTTATTAAAAGTATTAAAAAAAATCTTTTAAAGTCGTTTACCTTTTAATAGGAAAGATATTAACCGATAGTTTTATAAAATAGCTTTTACGGTAAAAATTTAAATATTTTAAGAGGCTTTTAAATTATTAGAATATTTATAATCGGGTTTAAGAATTTAAAAAAGCGGTAAAATAACGTTTTTAATTTAAAAGGTAAGGCCTTAGTATAACGGCGTAAATAATTAAATTTTTATAAGTTTATAATATAAATAAAAAAAAAAAAAAAAATTAATAAATATAATATTATAAAATATATTTCCTATACGTAAGTCCTTTAAATTATACTTTAAAAAGCCTTTAATTTAACTTTATTTTTTTTTCTTTACCTTTACTTTACTTCTCCTCCTTTATATTACCGGATATTTACTTTTATTTATAAAGGTAAAGAATAAAGTATTAAAGTAATATATTTATTAGTTTAAAGGCGGTAGTATATATTTAAATTTAAAGAGCTTTTTTTAAAGTAATATAAATATTAAGAGTTATTTTATATTCTTAAAGAATAATAAAGGGGCTAAAAGTATTAATCTCTTTTTTAATAGAAAAAGAGATACTATTTTTATATTTTTAAAAAGTAGCGGAGGCGGCGGAAAGTTTAGTTTATTAAATAGTAATTTATATTATATCGGCGGCGTTAATAATTATATAAGTAATTAATATTTCTTTAATTATTACTTTTAAGTTATAAATTATAGTTTGGAAAGCTTTTAAAGAAACTTTAAGAATATTTTTAAATGCTTTATATTAAAAGGATTTTTAAGATTTAATTAATAAATATTTAAAAAAATAAAGGGAAAAAGGTAAACTTACTTTTTTTAAGTAGTTAAATTATTATATATTTTATAAGGTATAGTATAGCCTTTTAAAAAAGGAAGGAAGTGGGACGTAAATGTATTTAAACGAGTAGTATTTATAAGTATTTCTCTTTAAATTAAATTTAAATATATACTCTTTATTATTTATATTTATTATAAAAAAAGTAGCGTAATTAACGTAAGGACTATTAGTATATAATATAATAATAAAGTAATAAAGATTTTAAGTAAAATTAAAGAATAGGGAATATTAATAAATAATATTTTAAAAAGTAATATATTAAGGAGAAAATATATAATTTATTAAAATATATTATTACTTTAAAAATAGGGACTTTATTTTTACTTTCGAAAAAGGCTTTTTTTTAATCGTTAAAAGCGACTTTTTAATTATTAATATATTTATAAAGAGTAAGGACTGGAATAACGTTAACGGAGGCGAGATTTTAATTATTAGTATATTTTTAAAAAGTAAAGACCGGAACGGCGTTAGTAAAGGGCGATAATTATTAGTTAATAATATATTTATTAAAAATAGAGGTTAAAAAGAACGGTACTAGGGTAGGTATAAGTAAAGAGGAGGTATATTAAGAAGTAAGTAAAGGTAACGGAGGGTTAGAAAAAGGTTTTTTATTATTTAAAATAACGGAAGTAATAGTAATAATAGTAAAGGTAATAATAACGGCGGCGTAAATATAGTAAGCTTTTTTTTATACCGCTTTTATAGTATATTTTTAAATTTAAATAGCGTGGTTTTAAATTAATACAGCGAGTTAGGTTTTAGTAAATATATTAACGACAGCGGGAGTCGCGATAATTTTATTAGTATTATAGTAAAAATAAATAAAAGTCGTTTAATATAGTTAAAAAAGTTTTATTTATTTTTAATAAAGTTATAAGTTTAATAAATAAATTATTTAATTAAACGGTATTTATTAATTAAAGAGGCGTATAAAGAAGTAAGGTTAAAGTTTAATAACTTTAGCTATTATAAGCTTATTAAAGTAAGGTAGCTTTTAAGTATTCGGGATAGCTTTATATAAAGGATTTAGTTTATAGAGGATTATTTAAATTCCGCGCGACTTTTTAATTATTATAAAGGCTTATTAAGCTTAATAAAGTTTATAGAAATACTTAAAAGGGTATAGAAGGCCTAGGAAAAAAGAAAGCTTTTTAATAGTGCTTATAGTTTATATAAACTACCTTTCCTACGCTCTTTAAATCAGACTTTTACTCTTTAGACTTTAATCAATGCTTCAATACAACTGGGTTCTTTAAGTTCACACCTTACATTGACCGGCGACGGCGCAAATCCTGCATCACTTGCACCGCTGCCAGGCACTGGATCCTCGACTGGTGCGGCAACCATCACTCTTGCCTTCAGCCACACAGGAGAAGGCGCTGCGTGATGATCAACATCAAGAACAGCTTCAACAGCTGGCTGGACAAGCATGATGACCGGTCTTCCTTCATTCTCGTCGGTTTTCTCCCCGTCGTTTTCAGGGCCGGACCCAGTCATGGCTTCTTTTGATCCGGTGTAGCTCTTATCCTGGGCTTGACATATGTTTACTGCTTTCATGCCCTTTTTATATCCATTTTTGAACTCGGACAAATCTCTCCAACCTCTGATACGAACCCCTCCAGGTTGACTCCAAAGTTTGCATGAAAATCGCAATGCATCGTCAATCATTTCGGTCAGTACCCGTTCAAGCCGTTCAATGCCCAACGCATCCTGATCATTGAGCAGAAAGCGAGCTGCGCTTCCCAGAAATCTGTCACGGAGTTTTCGGGCGTAATTAAGCCGTGACTCAACTAGTACTTGTCGGGAAGATAGTACTGGATACGCAGATGATGATGAAGAGGGGCTCAAAGCCATGCCCCCCGTCGCGAAGAGACGCATCATGTGAGCCCGCCAGTGCACATGTTGGCCGTGTAAGGATGGATCTTGGGCTGTGTAAGGTTAGCAGTGAGTCGTAAATGATAGAGTGGAACAACATACCATCTTGCAACAAGAATTGCAGCCTCTCCATATCACTTTTCTGTGGCAGCCCCAGGATGGATACACTTCCCGCGCCTGGTGGGCTTTTCGTGGATATCATCAACGGCGGTACCAAATCATGGCGGTTTTGAATCGGGTAGCTGGTGTTTCCACGAGTACCAGCGATGTCGTTGCCCCCGCCACCAAAAACGTTTGTGTCTACTCTCGACCCCGTCCTTCCAGACCCCAGAGCCTTGGGGTGCAAACTAAGAACGGGACTCTCCAACGTATCTAATGATGTTGCTGCGAATACCCAATAAGGGCTTCCCAGAATCTCGGCACAAAAGAAGTTCGCTAGCATTGCCTGCAAAAGCGTATGGGCTGCTTCTTTCCCTCCATGCAAGATGGCAACCGGCAATTTTTCCACATTTGTAAGCTGCACAAAGCTCCTGCTCTCGGCACAAATCTCTTGTAACTGCGCAGGATGCAACCCGGCGACTAAGCGGTTGGGATCCTGGTGTCCATATGCCCTAGCCCACGCTCTCCAAGCAGCATCCTGATCCGTAAACCAGGTCGCTATTTCGTCGTTCGACACCAATGATTTAAACTGTTTGATGTTTGGGTGGGTGCTGGAAAGCTCAACGACTTGGGCACCCAGTTCGTGAATCCGAGTTTCATACTTATCTTCACTCTCTGTAAATAATTTGCGCCAATAATGGTTGTACACCTCTTGCTGGTGTTTCGATGCTTCCAGTTCTTCTAGCGCGACCCCAAGCTGGTGGTTCAAAGCGGCTACCTGTCGTATGAGCTTTTGGTTTTCCGCCAATAGTTCCCTTTCGGTGAGTTGAAGTGCCGCAACGCGCTGATACAGGCTCTTGTTCTCGGCCGTCAGATTGCCAACACTGTCGATTTCACTCGGTTTCCCCAATCCTGGAGTTTGTCCAAGTTGGGTGGACTGGGGAGGACTTGGGGACTGGTGATGTCGCATCGATTTGAGGAACCGGTTGACTTTCTCGTCCGTCGGCATCGCCTCCCCTGGCCTACTCTTTCCAGCAGGTCCTCGACTGCTGCCATGACGCTGCTGCTTTTGAGTGCTGGTGTTGGAGCGTTCGTCTTCTGCAGTTGACAAGATGGATGCAATGCTCCTATCTCGACTTCGCTCCCGTCTCTCGCCACGCCCGCGCCTATGCTCACGGGGTTCACGATGGGAGGAGCTCCTGGAGCGGGATTTGCTGATACTAGTAGAGCGAGATCCCTCCCGCGAATCGGTCCAGGATCGGTGGATATGGTTGACTAGTGTAGTGGCTGACGGAACGATGGATCGAGCAGCTTTGTCTCCAAACTCAGCAACCGTGGAGCTGGGAGTAGCAAGTTCGTCATATTGATATTGTAGAGTGCGACTTGGGACACTTGGATCCCGAGACAGTCCGCCCACGAAAGCGTCAGATCCTGTTCCCGGGAGGATATTGTCTCCGGATGCGTGGTTCCTGGGACCAACGTTTGCGGGAGTCGGGGTAGTTCTGCGCGATTCGTGTTGCGGTGCTTCGTGTTCAGATCCGACGCGAAATAATGATCCTTTGGGTGTTTGCCTCAGTTCCGCCTGGCGCGAAGTCATTTTGTGAGTATGCAGATTGATGTAGGTGGCAAAATTTGCGAAGACTCGAAGCTTCGATACGGTATTCAAGAATGTTGCCTAGGTACCTAGTAGATACAGTTCCACACAATTGGTTTGGTGAAGTGCGGGGAATCTCATCTAAGAATCTAGGGGCTGGCTGAAGGATGGACGTCCGAGCCCCGCGTTCTACCTAGCACGACCAAAGAATTTGTGCCCAATTCAAGCACATTAGCTCTCTGTGTTACGAAAGGCGAAGCCAGCGAAGTAGGCCGAAACCAATCAGCCCGGGCTGGCCTTGATGACGGGAACGGAATGCATACTCCCAACACGGACCGTGTTGGTATCGCTGCTACTATCTAAGTATCGCTGCTGTTTACTGACTGCTCATTGCAAACCTGCGTCTGCATGCTAGGTAGTCTATGTCGTGATGGAAAAAGATGACGGCAATGATCATGGGTCCCAGCGCTTCCCTGCGTTTCCTGGCTCCGCCTGATTGGAACAAGATTCAAAAATGCACGACAGAGAGAGGTTGGCGCCCAACGATTGGTGGAGACATTTCCTGTTGGCTGCAAGGTAAGATGCCAAGCTGTCATTCAGGGGTTTCTCAAAAGAAACGCCAAGACAAACTCTTATCTTGAGGTTATCAATATCAACCTTGGTCCTTGGATGGTTGATCTAGAATGTCGCGAGACGTTCCTATGTATATACGTACAGCTTTCAGGCTACCAAGGTAGATATATAAACATGATCTCGACACCTAAGTAGGTACCTAGACTAACAGCTTCATGAACATACCTGCCCCCTCAGCGATTCTGGAAGTTAAAGCAAGGTAAGGTATGTACATACCTACATAAAGTGTCCGGTCTAAGAACAACACATATAATTCTCTTCAACCGGGAAATCAGTGTTCCATAGCTTCTAGACGTAGAAATATAAACCGCCGCCCCATTACTTACTCGGAAGATGCATGCCAACTCGATGATTCTTTGTTTGTGACCAACGATCCGCCATCTACCTGGCTATATAGGTAATAAAGAATCAAGGTCATCAAATAGACCCAAGGGAATGGCGCCGAAGATAGAAAAGTATACATCAATCCATCAAGGTGGGTAAAGTGAGTGAATTGAAGGGCTGAGCGGAAACCGAGGAGAGCAGGGAACGATATGACCTAAGACAAGCCTGTAGAAAGAATTCCACAGTCAACAACATGTGTTATACAAGGTTTTAACGCAGGGATGCTGACATAGGAAATCATTAGTTCACCATAGATAGCCATCTAAGGTACCTAGTTTGACTAGGTTGGCTCGTGCCATTGTATCTGCTAGGTAGACATATAGTAGAAAGGCAATGCAATGCTTAAAGGTAACAAGGCTTAGAGGGGCAGATTAGCAGGATAGTTTTCGGCAGTATACTTACAGACCACAATAAGAAAGATTCTAGTGAGTCTACTTTTTACATATGCATAGCCTCCGTAGGTTCTTTGGGATATTTTTCTTGTTGTCAGGTAATATTATTTTTAATACACCATGCTTGAATCAAAACTAGGCCTCGACGCAACTATGTTAAAGTCATACTTCTCCTCGTTTCTTCTACTTTCCCTTCCATATCCTTCAGCAACTTTATACTATATACATTAATAAGTTTATAACGTTGAGTCGATGGCTGGGTTAATAATGTAATGGGTTAAGATAGATGGCATTCACTAAATAGACTTGTGTAGAAGTGCTGCAGTACTTTTAACTTCATAACCTGCCTATAAATCTTGACCGTGCCATAATACAAGCGTATTATACATGTTTAGTGTAAGGTATTGTGCAACTTCAGACTATCTTAGGAGCAACAATAAATTCCTTGTCCTACCCCGCGATGCCCTACTTGATCAAAATAAGAAACAGCGACACGGTTATTTCCTCGTTCCAATGAGACGACCGAGATTGTAACTGCAAGACTTCATAGTTCAATTTTAACACAAGCATGAAATGTCTACTAGGACAAATAATTTCCTTTCATTCCATATCTTCTAACTACACGATAATCATGATGACGAGAGAAAACAGTCTGTTATTACCATACAATTCTCTTATATTGTCTTCTATTTGGGTACCACCTATTCGTCTACGCTGTTGTCGCCCCGCGCTTGACCAGGTGTTTGAAACTTTATAACTGCCCCCATTAATGGGAACCGAGCGGATACTACAGAAATCACAGATATGGGGATGGACAAATGCCATCAAGGCAACGCCAAGAGAAAGTAGTTCCGGGTTCCAAGGGTTTGTTTGCCAGGTCCATGAGCGGCAAGACTTGGTGGATTTGGATGTGTCCCTACTTGTGCATGCACAGATATCTCGAAAATAACTCTGCTGGTCTTTCCCCCACCTTCAACGCATAAGATACTCCTATCATATCATGGCTAACCTCTTTGTGATACGAGGATGGTTACTACGATGGACTTGACCCCTCGTTCTCCCCTCATCACATTTGTAGCTTCTATATTCAGGCAGACCCCCGCAGGCAACACGGATAGGATGCAACTTAGGCCATCATAGCTTGGCATAACGGGGTCTATAGCTTCAACCTGCAGACAGCCTTACCGATATTAGCAGCCGCAAAGTCTAGGTCCCAAGGTAGAGAGGGAGCCAATACCACTGTGGGATGGTAGGCGAGAGAGGTTTGCTGGATTCTATGAGGTATTTCACGTCTTGGGTTGATACAGATACGTATGTGTTATGACGAATGGATTCTGCAAAGCCTATCTTACGACTACAGTTGGGGCTGACGTACTGTTGCCCATGAGCTCGACGTCTTGAAAGGTGATTGTCTACGACCTGGGATCTTGATGTTGGTGAACCCCCACATAGCACTTCGAAAATGAAACGCAAAAGGTGGATGATAGCTCGTCGAAATGATGCCATCTGCACCTGCAATAGGAAGCTGATGTAGACCATGTAGAGGGTTCTAGGTCGTGGGGAGATGCATGTCCGCGGTGGCTGTAGGATGGCATTCAGGGGAAGCGGCTTGGGTCGAGACCAATGGTGTGTGTAACCTGCAAGTTGCCTCAGTTTGCAGCTGGTCAACTATCGAAAGCCACACCACATCAACATTGTCGTTGTAATCACGTAGTCTTACTTGTTATGTCCGTAAGGCGTGTGATGTAGGGTCGGAGGTATCACAACATCGGGTAGCGGTCCTAAATGCGGAAGCTAAACGACAGCTGTTGGAAGGCGCAAATGCAGATCACTACTAGCCACAGTCAGTCGAGACACCTTGATGGAATCCCCTCATCCTGCCTCGGAAATTGTAAGCCAGCGAGACCAGTTACATTCGGACGACAGACTAACTGAGAACAGGGCACAGGTGATCGGAACTTGGCGATTGCCCGATGTGGAAGGCGAGCACGATAAGGGCCGGCAATGATCCATGTCGCTTGCTATGGTGTCATGGGCGATTGCTAGCGGAGGGAGAGTGGGTTGGCACATGTTCACCGGCCGCCAAGGCACCCACCACCCCACACTCCCCCCTCTCCGCCCTCTCTCCCTTGCCCCTCCATTTCACCTTGATGTTTGATGTTGTGGTCGCTAGGCGCGCGCTGTCTGAGATGTCGTGGATGTGGCTGCATATGGCCCGTGGGGGGATCCTCATTGCTTTTTGCACTCTGCCGTTGGCAGCTGCAGGAACACCCAAGAGGAAAGACGCGAGCCACCAGTACCATTGCTGGCCATTGCCCGGCTCAAAGTCAACAAGACGTGAGGGAAGGGTCAATTTACCCAAAACACCCGGCAGTCGGGACTTGGAATGGCAGAACCTAGCGACTGGGACAGTCCAAGAGAACCCCAGTCATCGATGGCTAAGCAAAACTACCTCGGAGCCCCAAAGGGTCCTCAAATGACCAAGACAATGTGTCTTGAAAGTTGACTAGTCAGCAATGACCTCAGTTCTTCAATACCACCTGCCCAGCTCGTGCGACAAAGCATCGGTCGCCGCGCACGCGAACACGGACCTATCGGTAGATGGCAGTCTCTCTCAGAAGTCCCCATTCACCCTTCCCCAGACACCCCACTCTCATCGCCGCCACTCCCGAGGGCATCGGCTTCCTTGCCGCTCGCCTGCACGGATCAGGACTCGTCTGGTGTAACTTGGTCTGTTGTAAGCTGCTCGGCCAATGCGATCGCGCCATAGCGGACACCCCTGGCAAGGTTGCATTGAGATATCTTGTGCATGGCCAACTCTCCAAATCTCCCGGATCCTCTGGGGTGGTTTGAGATCCCTTCAGTTTGTCATGGAATCCCATGGCACAATCATCACGATTAGCACGGTATCTCGTCCAACAGCCCAGGCGTGGGGAGACCTGTTGTGAAGCTACCGTAAAGTCAGCCCCAGAATCAAACTAACGAACGCCACCAGACATACCTGTGTGATGCTAACAACTTCTAGAAGGCCTAAAGACGTCTTCAGCCATCCCAAAGTGGCATCGAGAGATAAGGTGATCGCCACAATACTACCACATGCTCTGTACTGAATGCAGTGCAACGGCCCATCTGGAGATACCAAGAGACATGTGAGTGACCAAGACGGTCTTCCTCTTGTCTATTACACTGGAGGAAACGGCTTTGTTCATGCCATATTGTCTTGGTCAATATCGACAAGGTAAGGTCAAGAGTGTGGCCGACAAGCCTCGAGTCCAGTCCCAGCGCGTCTCGAAGCCGGTTACATGGACGCCCTGGGTCACTTGCAGGGACTCCTCGTCGACAGGTTGGGCACCGGCACCTTTGACCCCTGGTGCCTACACTTACACTACAACGAGATCGGCACTTTGACGAGTTAAACCCGATCCGTAAGGTAGTTGGCCGTGTGAGGGTTTAACCACACTTGGCACCCATGAGCAAGCTACCGGCCTGCAACCCGAATAGACAGGTCGATTCAAGCTACCTGGCTTGATACACCACGGGAGCACCCGCTCTCTTTTGCGGGGCGTAGTTGGGCGTAGCCATGGACGGCTGAGCAATCCAAAGGCGGAAGGTGTGTTGTTGTCCGTCATCCTGCCCCCCTCGAGAGTAGAGAATCGTTCACAGGGGCTGCGTGCTGCTGGCTTGCGGCCACCCTCTCTACCGTCACCAATTCTTCGCCGCGACAACAACCACCCAGCAGTTCTGTGTATGCGATTCTCGAACGCCTCCCTGGCTCCCCACGCTGACCCTTGGCCTATCAACACAGGGTGCTGATTATCGAAACCGGAAGGTCGTCGGTCTTCCGTCAAGATCACAAACATGGCGTTTTCCCCCTTGGGGCCAACCTGGAATATCTCCAAGAACCATAAATATCATGGCATCCTCCCGTTCATGATGATCTTCTTTTTTCCTCACCCTCATCCTCAACATCATCATCTCACCTCTCCAGTCCTACCCGGTCCTACTCTGACAAAATGCTCTTCTCGGCTGCTGCTCTCCTGGCTCTCTTGCCCGCGGCTCTCGCTGCCCCGGCTACTTCCGGTCCCCTCGACAAGCGTGCTCCGATCATCTCGGCTCGCGCTGGCAAGGTCGTTCCTGGCAAGTACATCGTCAAGCTCAAGGATGGCGCCTCCGACTCCGTCGTGAACAAGGTTCTCGGCAAGCACAAGGCCGACCAGATCTACAAGGGTGGCAAGTTCAAGGGCTTCGCTGGTGCTCTCGATGATGCTTCCCTCGAGGCCATCCGCTACCTCCCCGAGGTAAGAATATCCCGACTTCATTTGTGGTCGATAGATTAAAGACTAATTCCGTGCGCAGGTCGAGTATGTTGAGGAGGAGGCCGAGTTCACCATCAACGCTGTCACCTCCCAGACCGGTGCTCCCTGGGGTCTTGCTCGCATCTCCAGCCGCACCCCTGGCGGCACCACCTACCGCTACGACGATAGCGCCGGTGCCGGTACCTGCTCGTACATCATCGACACTGGTATCTACATTGCCCACTCCGTATGTGTCCTTTTCCCTTCTACCTGGAGTGACAGAACTAATACTGTTCATCAGGACTTCCAAGGTCGCGCCGTCTGGGGCAGCAACCACGTCGACAGCTCCAACACCGATGGCAACGGCCACGGCACCCACGTCGCCGGTACTGTTGGTGGTCGCCTCTATGGTGTTGCCAAGAAGACCACCTTGATTGCTGTCAAGGTCCTCAACGCCTCCGGCTCCGGCTCCACGTAAGTACAGCGTCGCTTGGTCCAATAACCACCCCTTCTGACATTTTGCCTTTTAGCTCCGGTGTCGTTGCTGGCATCAACTATGTCCAGACCAACTTCCCCAGCCGCAACTGCCCCAACGGCACTGTTGCCAACATGTCCCTCGGCGGTGGCTACTCTGCCTCCATCAACACCGCTGCCAGGAACCTCGTCAACGCCGGTGTCTTCCTCGCCGTCGCCGCTGGTAACGACAACGCCAACGCTGCCAACTACTCCCCCGCTTCCGAGGCTTCCGTCTGCACTGTCGGTGCCACCGCCAGCAACGATGCCCGCTCCACCTTCTCCAACTATGGTGCCGTTGTCGACATCTTTGCCCCCGGTACCAACATTCTGAGCACCTGGATCGGCGGTACCTCGGCTACCCGCTCCATCTCCGGCACCAGCATGGCCAGCCCCCACATTGCCGGTCTCGGTGCTTACCTCCTCACCCTCCAGGGCCGCCGCACTCCTGCTGCTCTCTGCTCCTACATTGCCAGCATCGCCACCAACAATGTCATCACCAGCGTGCCCAGCGGCACCATCAACAAGCTCGCCTACAACGGCGTTGCCTAAATGGTTTCCGCTTTGGATAACAAAAATGGCAGTCTCTTTCAGATCGCGGCTCTGAAGACCTGCCGGGAAAGACTTGGATGAGGGATGATGGATGATACACGGATGAGTTGGTCGGGAAATTCTAGACAAACCAGTGATATCTGGCACTCCCAAAGCTTTTTGTATATAGGGAGGAGTGTGTTTACTTGTTTGCTATTTCTCTTCTTGTTTCTTTTACCATAGTACAAAGTAGCTCGGTTTCTGGGGCGGTGGATCGGCCAACCATCGTCCCGCAAAAGGAACGGGATGAATTGACGATGTTGCAAAAGCTCATCTCATGTACTGTGACAATGGAATGCTTGCTCACTTGCTAAAATCAAAGTCGGCTACCACAGTGTGAGATATACGTTTGCGTAGTGGGTTGCTATGGTGATGCTTCAACACTTCACTTCTAATGGCAGTTCAGGGGTACAGGAATAGGGGTGGAAAAGGGGCAACAGCCCCACTCAGCTTCGATTTTGGCGCTTGTCCAGAACTCCCATTTGGGCTGCAAATATATGTATGGAAAGGTGTGTCATGCTGTGAATTTCCTTTTCCGTGTCTTTTTAGATACCAATTACTCTATGGTCACCATAGATTGAGCATCCCAAGGCTAGGCCTGGTATTGGTCTCGCCTTTTCGAGCCAGTGCGGTACATGAAAAGACTGACTGTCGATAGGTAGCAGATAGTTTTTATGACGAGGTGGCTTCAAAGGCTGAGGATGAAGATGGTAGGATATCTGTGTCTTGGTGTCTGTCATGCTTTGTCTCGGGCCTCGAGAGAGAGCAAGTAATAGCAACCTGGAAGCTGTGGTAGTGGAGTTTGTGAGCTTCCAGAATAAGTTAGTGCTTCGGAGCGGGTGGGGTGGGGTGGGGTGGGGCTTTGGAAGCTTGATGGAAATGGCAGTGCCGACCCAAACCAAAGCGGTTCAACACCTTCTGCTCATCCGCCATGCCCCGCACACCCCTCTCTCTATCAGTCAGCTTGATCTCCTCGAGCGCCCCTCGTTATCGTTCACTGGCAAAACCATCTCAACTTTCCATCTCCTCCTGCACCCCTCGAAGCTTTGCCACTCGACCATTTCTCTCCAGCAGCTCCTCCCCTCGCACACGAGCCAGACTTCATCTCCAAAGCTCCCGGCCGTACCTAACCGAAGCTATCCGCAACCACCAAGCAAGAAAAATGGCACCTCAACTCGATGGCTACTTCAAGCAGGTGGACGACATGTCCGATGCCTTCATCGAGCGTCTCCGCCAGGCCGTTGCCATTCCCTCCATCTCGTCGGAAGCCGCCCGCCGTCCCGATGTCGTCCGCATGGGACACTGGCTCGCCGACGAGCTGAACAAGCTCGGGGCTCAGGCCGAGCTTCGTCCTCTCGGCAAGCAGCACGGCACCGACCTCGACCTCCCCCCCGTTGTCCTCGCCCGCTACGGAAGTGACAAGAACAAGCGCACTATTTTGGTGTACGGACACTACGACGTCCAGCCCGCCGAGAAGGAGGACGGCTGGGACACCGAGCCCTTTGAGCTCACGGTCAAGGAGGATGGCCGCATGCTGGGGCGTGGATCGACTGACGACAAGGGCCCTGTGCTCGGCTGGCTGAACGCCATCGAGGCTCACAAGGCTGCCGGCATCGAGTTCCCCGTCAACCTCCTCATGTGCTTCGAGGGTATGGAAGAGTATGGTTCAGATGGTCTGGATGATTTGATCAACGCCGAGGCCAAGAAGTACTTTGCCGATGCCGACGCTGTCTGCATCAGCGACAACTACTGGCTCGGGACCGAGCGCCCTTGCCTCACATACGGCCTTCGCGGTTGCAATTACTACAGTGTCGAAGTCTCCGGACCCGGCGCCGATCTCCACAGCGGTGTCTTTGGTGGCACAGCCCAAGAGCCCATGACGGACCTGGTCCGCATTCTCGGCTCTCTCGTGGACACGAATGGCAAGATTCAGATCCCCGGCATTGCTGAGCAAGTCGCCCCCGTTACTGCCGAGGAGGACGGCCTCTACGACGGCATCTCGTTCACTATGGAGACCCTCCACGAGTCTCTGGGCAGCAAGACGACCATCTTTGAGGACAAGAAGAAGACCCTCATGGCCCGCTGGCGCAACCCCTCGCTCTCTATCCACGGTGTGGAAGGCGCCTTTTCTGCCCCTGGTGCCAAGACTGTGATTCCCGCCAAGGTCATCGGCAAGTTCTCCATCCGGACAGTGCCCAACATGGAAATCGAGAAGACCAATGAGTGCGTCACCAAGTACGTCGAGGCTGTCTTCAAGAAGCTCGGGTCCAAGAACACCATGAAAGTGTATCCTCAGCACTGCGGCAACTGGTGGGTGGCTAGCCCCAAGCACTGGAACTTTGCGGCCGCCGCCAAAGCGACTGAGCGGGTGTGGGGCGTGCAGCCCGATTTCACTCGCGAGGGTGGCTCTATTCCGGTAACACTCACCTTTGAGCAGGCCACTGGCAAAAATGTGCTTTTGCTGCCAATGGGCAGCTCGACGGATGGTGCTCACTCCATCAACGAGAAGCTCGACAAGCGGAACTACATTGAGGGGATCAAGCTTCTGGGCGCATACCTGCACTATGTGGCCGAGGAGCCTCAGAACTAGATCATGTGTGCGGGTTGACTACCTGATGAAAACCTGGCTAATATCATTCTGTTGTCCGACTTGTCTCTTCCCTCTTTCCTAAATTGCGCCATGCCCATGAGTTGTCGATTATTGTGTGTTTTATCCAAATATTGTAAAGGGTATCATTGTAAATGAACGAAATGCCACGCGCCCATGTCCAGTCATGGTCATCCAACTTGGGTATGTTGATCTAACCAACCGAGATCTCGGTGGCAGGTGAGAGACTGGCCCTCACGCATGTCCCCTCGCCAGACCTACATCCAATTTTCTCCTTGCCGCGACATCCTCAGCGTTCCAGACGCCGTTGAACAAGTCTTCACACTCATCCTCGTCGTCCGAGTCGAATACGACATCCGTTACGCCCTCAGCCCCTGCCCTATCCACACTGCAGGCTGCTCTTTTCCCATTTCCAGTTTTGAGTTCCAGCATCGGTTCAAACTCTAGCCCTGGTTCCACCACCACTCGGACAACCTCGAGTATGAACTTTCCAACCTTGTACTTCTGAGACGGCTCGTCAGCTTTGACGTACTTCCATCCCAGCTTTGTCTCGCAAATGGCACAAAAAATATCGGCAACCTCGTGAGGACCAGTGGCGAGTTGTCGTTTCTCGGTGGGTCCAAGCTGAATGTTGTTCAAACCGACATGGGAGGAGGGGGGGCTCTGTTCGTGGGCACTGCCATCATGATAAGATGTGACGGTCGGGGAAACGAGAAGGGCTTTGCCGTGGCGGCCATGGAAGCCTTTGGACACTATCTGAGTGTGAAAGGCGAGATCGGACCGGCAAGACAGGCAGCGGATGAGTGGGGGAGAGGCCCGAGTGAGTCTATTATTCAGCCTAGGTAGCCGGCTTTCGGGGGAATATTTTCGACGACGGAGGGTGAAGGATATGGAGGGAACAAGATAGCGTGGAAACTTGAGGAAAGAAGAGTGTGCCTGGGAAGATGAAGGTGGTGAACGGTTGAGAGCAATGAGTTCCCCAAACATGGTGACGAGCCTGTTTGAACCACCGAGCAGAGAGGTGTCAAGGGCAACACCGGAGCAAAGCCCGATAATATGTCCAGTGCTATCTGGAGAAGAGGTGGGGGCGACAGGACGGCAGGGCGGCGAGAGTTTGATGGCGGTCAACAATACCAACACTGCTCGTTACAGACAACAACAACAACACGGTGGTTCGATAGACTGGCTTGTAAAAGTATGGGAGGTAAAGCACAACTGTTACGCCTTTTAAAGCACCATGTTTGCCATTCATCCCATCCGTATCATCAGGACGAGTCATCTACCTCGTGCCTGTGCTTGGTACCCAAACCGAGCAGCTGACACAACCCCCCCGCCTTTCTTGCGGCTTATCGATAGCAATTGCGGGAGCTAACCGTTGATTGCGGGAACATCCCTGCTGCAAGTGCCGCTGACATGATGCACCCCTGTTGGGAGCCACCATTTTCAGATTGTGTACACTACAGCCTCAAGTCTCTATCTAGTACCTAGGCCACACGCCTGTTTTAAATCTTGCAAAAAGAAAAACCACGTACTTCCAAGCAAGTAGCAAAAACTCGACCCACCCTCGTAGCAGCCCTACACCCATCACTCGGCTCCTCAGCCACACCTCTGTGGCATGATCTACAGCCTCCTTCTCCCACTGCTGCAAGGCCATTTCCCCTCTCCATACTTTTCCGAGACCTAAGCAATGCCTGGCTGCTTGCTCTGTTGCTAGAGCAAAATGAGGCCGGAAGGTTGCCAATGCATCGCCCACCAGTAAGACCCGCCCGTCGAGGAAAGTCGCTTTTGAACATAGAGCGTCGTTGACCATGGTCACAAATGGGCGGTCTGTTTTGGCAAAGAGCTCCGCAAAGGGGCCTGGTATCAATGGAAGCATATGAGCAAGATGTGCCTGCCAGACCTCTGACCGGACGAGCCCCGAAGGAACCGTATTGGTGTGAGTGTGCCCATTGCTGTCTGTTAGAAGTTCTGTGAGGTTGTTTTCGGGGATATCGGGTAGATTACAATACCAAACCCAGTTGATGAGTCGTGTGCCAGGGCTAAAGGACCCGGTATCAAGTGGGATGATGTAGCTATACGGCGGCGATATCAACCCTTGTTTTTCCAACATGAGTTTAGAGGCAGACACACTGGTGAACTTACCACACAATATACGTCCTCTTTAGGAAACTCAGCACTGCCCTATCCTGAAAATACCTGGCTGTTTCAGGTGACACGTCGGATTCATAGACGGTGCCCCTCCACGAGACGTATCCCGAGTACTCCTTCACCATGGGGGCATTCACCAAGGTTCTGATGGACGAATGTAGACCATCGGCCCCGATTACCAAATCAGCTGCGGAACTTCCCTCTTCTCCACACTCGCCTAGAAAGCCAACCACCACGCCATCGAGAGTCTTGTGCACGCTCATAACCTTTTTCCCGGAGAGATATTTGCATACCCCATCTCCGGGCCTGGCTGCAGGCGGTGCGGCTACAGCTTCCGAGGGCAACCCGTCAAAGTTGGCCCTCAAAATTCGATATAAGACGCCCCAGCTGGTGAGATGTCTGACGATACCGGTTTCTCTCCAATACAGGTTTTGACGGTATGCTAATCTGATCACAACACCTGGTTGGCAGGACTGACTGCCTGTATCATCGTATAATCGGAGAAATTCTTGCACCGAGGGACCAAAGCAGATACCGGCATTGTGGCTGCTGCGAATGGCATGGGGATCTTGTTCCAAGATGGTTACGTCGGTGCCATGGCGTTTAAGATAGACACCATGGAGGAGACCAGCAATCGAGCCACCAACCTGGGCTGGGAGTTAGTTGAGGTTGTTCGTATCATTATACACTGGGAGGACTGGTAGGCCCACGTGCTTACAATGATGACTGACTTGGGCATTGCTGCCATCTTGGTTATAGCACACGTAGCATTAATCGAGGCGGGGGCCAGAGTAAACAGAAAAAACGGCGAAATGAGGACACACCCAGATAGGTAGGCAGTCGACTGACCAGCAGGATCAATTGGACAGTGTCAAGGTGACCACTTGCCTTTCTTGCTGCCCCAAGTGCACCATTTCTTGCACAGAAGGCGCACCCGGGGGATTCGGCAGAAAGAGCATTGCAGCTTTAGATCAATTCACATCATCATGGGCCACGATGCGTTGCCGGCCCCCCAGTGCATAGCCGAGAGATGAGCCAATGATTCAGCCGTGGTGCTCCTGTGTTGGCTGATCATGGTCCTCTGCAGTGGCCTCACGGAGCACGCAAGCCGCAAACCACGATGGCATGCCGGGAATGACAGAGCGTGCTCAAGTCCGCCGAGGTATATACAAATTCGTACACAGCACTGGTTGGTGAAGATACTCGCCGGTAAGCAGTAAGAGCCTGGAACTTATGTCTGATGATGACCGGAAGCGCCAAAGCAACCTGGAAGGGCCGAACCTCCGAGAGCTTCTTCGGAGCTTCGGGCCTGTGGGTCTGACCGCCAGCCGGGCGTCGTGTCGATCATGTAATCCGGACTGTCTCGCTGTTTAGTGTGACTGATTAGAGCCCTGGTTCGCCGCCTTTTACGTATGTTTTTTCCAATGAAAAGCTTCGTGGTCTTAACTTCTTTTGCTATTACGGATACTAATGCCGACTGTGAGTTTTTCTTTTTGTGTGTGTGCTGGATGATGATGGATGACTTGAGAGAGTCCGCCACTGCCCCACCATGACCACCACGTGATGCGATCTTCTTGATTGCCAAGTGGCGCCAAGCAACCCCACCTTTCGATGTTTCAATGGCGAATCGTTAGGCCGCTTTGGCTTTCCAGAGATTTCCAGGTTCAAAACCCCAAACTGTTCCCCCCCCCGTTTCTTTCTTTCAAAAACCCTGGAACACCCCTACAGTTCGGACAGCGATAACCTCTGCGATTGACACCACCCGACCCCGAAAGCTTGCTAGCTACATCACTTCATACACCAGCCAAATCAACCTCTCCTCCCCATCCATCTTGACCAACCCCCGACACCAGACGTCTTTTTACCAGACGAACGATTCTCTTGGACACCGACTGATCCGTCTTTCTCGGTCCCTCTTCTCCAGCCGGCTTTACAGCATCAACCCTCCACCCATCACCCTTACATTTTCCAGAGCTATCCCCCAGCAGCCAACGTGGCTAGAAGCAATGGCGCCAATGAAACATAACAATAGTAACAGTAGTAGTAATAATTACTACGGCGAGGACGTTCTCCGCCAGGCCAACATCCTCGCCAGCTGCTACCTCGTCGACCCGTCTCTCGCGTCCCTCAAGGGCCTCCACTACTGCACTACGGGGCTCGCCGGGGCCGAGTGGTATTCCTGAGGTCCCTTCGACGGGACTGCCATCGCCACCATCAAGCCCCCCCCTCGCGGCCATCACGACCAACAACGAGCTTGCGCTGACTCCCAAGGCGAGGAGTCATGTCAGCCGCAAGCAGAGCAGTGGTCATGATACTAGCATCGGCAACAACGAGTTTGCACGCCGACGAGGGGGGGCAACACTTCGCATCAGGGAAGAATGTGAGAGGTTCTTTTGCGAGACGCTGCGCGCCATGTTTCTGGGTGAGAGAAGCGAGGCGAGGCAGGGCTCGGTCCTGATGGGGGTGTTTAACAACAATTCTAACAATCGCCACCAATATACTTCCCAGCTCACTCCGCCCGAGGACTGTCCTTTGGACTCGTACACCACGGGCCGCACTGGAGCTGGAGCGAGAATCCCGGCCTGGATGGAAATCTGGGACTACGCCGGCGGCTGTTCGTTCAGAGCCTTCATTGCCGAGAACGTCGCGGCCGGCGAAGAGGACGGGGTAGTTTCCAGAACGCTGTTTGTCTTTTTCGACCGCGATGTGCTGGGTAGGGATTTGAAGAAGGCGTATGTTGACCCCGATTGACCCCCCTTACTCTTCTTGGTTTACTGACATGAAACAGACTGGTGGCCTTGATTGAGCTGGCAGATGGTCCGCTCGGTTGCTCGCACATGGTCATCGCCATTGAGCGGTCCATCCAGGAGGAAGATGCCAAACCTTTGACAAAGGGTTTGCAGTGGGCTGGTTTTTCGCTGACGACTTTGGACTTTTGGTCCTCGGGCTATGATGTCATTAGTAACAGGTGGATGTTCATGGGTATGGAGCTTTAAGGAACGGGCGCCAGGCGTTTTTCTTTTCTCGACTTTGGTTGCTTTTCTTGTTACGAGCCCTGTCATCAACTAGTTGGGATCTCGGCTCGAAGATGGATCTGTTCTATACCACGCTTGATTTTAGTTTGCGGCAGAAAAGTACCGGATGCGATCCCTTCTTACAGATTTGCAATGGATTGTGAGGGCGCTGTATGGGCAAGGTTGCACGGTTGGCGTCCGTTTTGTCAAACAGTAGTACAGTATATACATTTTTGAACAATTTACACGCTGAACATCTCGACATCTGTTTTGCACCTCAACATTTTCGCAGGCCCTGTACATTTCTTAAAACTCTCCCTCAAACTTCCTTACCACCAAGCCTTTCCCGGCCAAGTAATCCTTAACCTGCTGCACCGTGTATTCCCCCCTATGGAACATACCAGCACCTAGGGCGGCGTCGGTCGTCGTCTCCCTAAAGACCTCATCAAAGTGCCGAGGGTTTCCCGCACCACTGCTAGCAATGACGGGTATCCTGACAGCCCCCTTGACCTGGTTGATCAACTCGAGATCGAAGCCGCTGTTTGTGCCGTCCTTGTCGATGCAGTTGAGCAGAATCTCGCCCGCGCCCATGGCCTCGACCGCCTGGGTGAGCTCAACCACGTCCAGATCTCTTGTCTCCCGCCCTCCCTTGATTGTGCAGGCATACCAGCAGAACTCCTCCCCCTTTGGTCCGGGATACTTTGTCTTGATCGTGGCGTGGCGCGTGGCCTCTTGTTTCGGCACATACACCCTCTTGGGGTCGATGCTGACCACAACGGCCTGGTTACCATAGGCCTTGCTGATTTGCTCAATGGCCGTGTTTCCGAACAGCGTCTTTCCAGCATTGTAATATTCCTCAGCCGCGATGACAGCATCGGACCCGATGGAAACCTTGTCGGCGCCAGACTTGAAGTACATTGTCGCAATCTCAAGGGCTGAGACCTTGGTGCCGTCCACATCGACCGTATCTCTGATGCCACCACCGATTGTGAGAGGAACAAAAACTGTCTCGGAGGTGCGCCGGAGGATTTCGAGCATTGGGAGATCGGCCACGGGGCAGTCGCGGAAAGACGTGATGTTGAGGAATGTGACCTCATCGGCGCCCTGTTCATAATACTTCTTGGCCATATCAACCGGCTTTCCGAGGTTGCGGACGTTGCGATCGGAGCCTTTTTCGCGGACGTCATATTGATCGCCTTTGGTAACAACAAGATCACCTTGGTCGTTGGTACGCACGTCTAGGCAGGCAATGACACGGCGCGTAAGGCCATCCCTAGGGACAAGATCCGCGGCGATGCTGCTTTCTTGTGGGAGATGCTCAGCCAGAGCCTTGGCTCCGGAGCCGTCGAGGAAAGACCGGAGCACTCTAAGACCGGCGACGCCGCTCTTCTCGGGGTGGAACTGTGTAGCCAGGACGTTTCCTTTCGCGACGGCGCCGACAAACGTTTCGGTGCCGTATGTGCCTGTTGCGACGGCCCAACCATGGCTTTCCAACTCGCCCTTGGTATAGGGATATTTGTACGAGTGAACGTAGTAGTATTTGGAATCTGGGCTCAGGCCGTAGAGCGTTGGGTTCGTCGGACAGGAGGCATTGTTCCACCCAATATGGGGCACAGCTTTTACACTGTCGTCGAATCGATCGAGGGTGCCTGGAATAAGACAGAGTCCTGGGCAGTCCGGGTCTTCGGCAGAGCTGGAGAAGACTGCTTGAAGACCGACACAGATTCCCATAAATGGCTTGCCGGCATCGATGTGGGCTCGGATCGCAGGGAGGAAGCCGGCGGCCGAAAGCTGTGAGAGGCAGTGGCCAAAGTGTCCAACACCGGGCAGAATCAGTTTCTGTGTTTGGTGCACAGCATGTCAGCTTCTCCCTTCGCGCATTCTTTTCTCAGGGGAGCAGCAACACATACCTCCGCCTTTGGAACATCCTCCGGTGACCGGATCCACGCAACCTCGTAGCCACACTTTTCAATGGCGTTGACTAGACTGCGCACGTTGCCGGCGACATAATCGAGGAGATAGACCTTTGGCATTGTGATTCGCGACCGTGACCAGAGAGGTTCCGAGACGATTCAATGTGGTGTTGTAGCTGGGAAAGGGCACGATTATGCAACTGGTGAGTCAACTCCGGATGGTGATCCAGGCCCCCGGTGATTCAAAATATTCCCGTCGCGGGGGCATTTCATGGCGGGGCACCTCATGCTCCGTCACACCTAGCAGGCGAACCCACCCTGCGATAAGCCAGAACAGCCCCGCTATCGGCAAGCCGGGGTGGACGCCCACCGTTCTGCCAGCACTGACCGCTAACTTTTGCGATCACATTCCAGGTTCCCGTCGCCTGGAAGCTCAGCTGCCACCACTGCAACCCCTGCAACCTGGAACTGAACCTCTCCATCGCCCACTTCCCATTGTGAAACCTGGAACTTTCCTTCCTCCCCAGCTCTGTCAATTTCGACTTCAAACAGGCAGGACATCTTAGGTATTCGGCAGATCACGCCATTTCCGACAATTGGGACCGTCACAATATACCTTTACCTCTCGTATTTCCAGCAACAGCAACACTGCGCGCGCAATGCCGTCGCAGGTTGCGGCCAAGCCAGCGTCGCCAATGGAGAACGAGGACGAATGGGAATACGAGTACTCAGCTACTGAGACAGAGGCATGCGGCTGTTGGAAAGCTGTTGGACGCATGAGCTGACACCTTCTACAGACCTACTACATCACCCTCGATCTCTCCGTTCGCGACTTTCTCGAGCGCCGAACCGACGACATTGTCCACAACACGCGCGGCGGGTACCGAGTTTGGTACAACCCTTTGTTCAACGCTGCCGAACCGCAAGCCTCCAATTCCGCCTTCATCGACGACAAGGATGTCGATGATAACGAGCCGCCCGAGCGGGAAGAAGCCGATAAGCGCGACAATTCCGGACTACAGCCTCCTCGAGCACCGACCGAGCAGCCGATAGATCCCCGGTTGCAACTCGACGAGAGAGGGGACAAAGACGCGGAGGTGCCAACCAACGCCAATGCGCCGGCTGAAGAGATCCAAGTACTCGAACTCCACTCTGAAGAGCCCTTGGTGTCGTACCGCAACCATGTGTTCCGTGGGTCATGGTGCGAAAACATTGGCACCGAGATGATATTCACCCCCCACGACGAACAAGTCCCTCTACCGGCTCTGAGAAATCTGAACCAAAATATCGATCTGATCGCGGCCAGCGCGTGCAGAATCAACTTTACAGAGACCACCTTGCGCCACAAAGCGCTTGCCGGCGGCCATCTGAGCCAAGAGGACGGATTGGGCATTAACTTTCAAGAGGAAGACTTGCCAGCTCGGTACAAGCGCAATGGCGGCATCTACGTTCACGTCGGCGGTGACAAGAGCGGCCAGCGACAGCCGCAGGCGCACTTTCTCGAGGACCTCATCTCGCTCAAGCGCAAGCGTGGCGAGACAGACGAAGTAACCATCACGTCGGTAGAGACGCAGCACAACCGGCTCATGGTGGAGGACAGGGCGGAGGAGATGAGAAGAAGGAAGCTCCATCGTGACCAGCAGAGGAACATGAGCATTAGGGAAAAGCGGAGGGATGACATTCAGGCTGGGTTGGGCGTGGAACAGAGGCCGTATGGGCCAGTCAGAGGATCGGGAGGGCGCAGAAGGCCGAGGACGAGGGCGAGAAGAACGACGCTGGTCAGGAGGGACACATCGGCCATGTCGAGGGCGGCGACGCAGCACAGACAGAACCAGCCCACACCACAGAGATGGGACGAGCTCGAGTGAGGAGAGGAGGACGTGGAGGAGTAACATGATTAATGAAACAGCGTCGTCTTCCAGCCCATCCAAGTCGCAGATCCTTGGCATCGCCCTGTGAACCAACGGGTGGTGGGGCCTGTCATCCCAGAAAGGGTTTTGGCGGTGGGGAATTCCTGTTTCCGTCCAGCGCTAAGAGTTTCGAGCAGTAGAAGGTACCCATTCTTCCGTGGAGATTCCACACCGGCACAGGTACCAGTACAAGTCTTGGCTGACGTGCGATGCATCCTTGCCGGGCTCCCGGCTTCCCGTTAGGTCGTGACCCCAGCTCCCGGATATCCAGGCCACATGATTCCTGCATTTGTTCCTCTGTTCTGCCTGTCCCTTTTTTTTTTCCTCTTTTCTTTTTCTCCCAAGTACAATGACTTCGCCTGGTGCACTCTGCTGCGCGGTTTGTCACTCCCCATTCTCGGTTTCTGCGCCTCATCCTGCCATCCTGCGTCCCCGCTCCGTTTGGCGGCTTGGTGCTTAGCAATCCCACGTTATTCGTTACCTAACAACCCAATGCGGACTTGCGGACTGGAAGCGGTGACACCACATTCCTGCATCTCCCCCATCTCGAGTCCTCTGCCACCTTTAGAAAAGCATTGATCGAAGCAGCCCTTGTCAACATGGCGTACGGCATCCGCCGCCTCTCGTATACTTTTGCCTTTTTAGGTAGCATCATTTTCGTCCTCTGGGCCGTTCCTCGTGCTATCAAACCCACGCAACCCGACGAAAATGAGACCGAACGAGACAAGAAATGGATCAATTCCTCGCCCAACTTTCTCGACCGCCAGGCCTGCCGGTGGCTGGGCCTATGCGGGATACAGCACATACGGTGGGATGCCCCGGCCTTGTCCCATGGCATGGGAGAGGCCGTTATGGACGAACTGCGCAAGCTGGCCTTGGCGTGGGAAGGCGGGAAACAGTTCGAAAACACTTGGGATCAAGAGGAGGCTTGGATGGAGGCCGATCTGAAGAGGAGAGGCGGGGGCGTAGTCGCAAAACTGGTCGACAAAGGGGCGGTACCTGATTTTGTGTTGGACAATGCCCCACTGGTGCACTTGTACTCCGGTGAGAACTTTTGGCCGTCGGATATTGCGGAGCATGTCAAACACATGAGGGCAGAGTCCTCGTGGGATGGTGAGATTGGGGAAAAAGATCTGGCGCTGGACAATCTGGGGCAGTTGAACGGGGAGAATGGGACAGTCTTTCTGACTAGCTTGGACGACGTGGAGAGCCGGCCTGATTGGTTGCATAGCCAGGTTGGAGTTCCGACCCCTTTTGATGATGACGACGACGACGGCGACGATAACAACAATGATAACAATCACAATGGCAACGGTGGAGCAGACTGGGGTTCGCACGACGGTCAGCGCCACAGGGCAGGCGATGGGATGACTTGGTGGGATGCAGACAAGCAACACCCTCCGCACCGTATAGCCGCGCCTAAAGATCTTGGGAGGGGTCTGCGGAGGAGGGGAACTGTGCCTGCCCAACGGCCCATTGTTGGAAGCCTGGCTGAGAAAGGCAAGCCGGACGCCAGTGGGTATTCCAAAGCACCTGCGATCCTGGTCCTTGTGGACAAAGGAGCTGGCATTCTGGATGCGTTTTGGTTTTTCTTCTACAGCTACAACCTAGGGCAAACGGTCCTGAACATCAGATTCGGCAACCACGTTGGCGACTGGGAGCACTGCATGGTTCGGTTCCAAAACGGTATTCCACGGGCCATGTTCCTCAGCGAGCATGCTGGTGGCAAAGCATACACCTGGCACGCGATGGAGAAGCGGTCTCAGGACAACGGCAAGCCCGCTCGTCCAGTCATCTACTCCGCTGTTGGAAGCCATGCCATGTACGCCAACCCCGGCCTCCACCCATACGTCTTGCCCTTCAAGATGCTCAAGGACATCACGGACAAGGGTCCACTATGGGATCCTGCACTCAACAACTACGCCTATTGGTACGACTACGAAGTTGATCACGAGGAATCCAAGACTGCTTCCGCGGGCAAACACCGAAAGAGCCTGCAACCTGCCTCGTCAAACCCAGACGCACCTACGTCCTGGTTTCATTTTGATGGGTATTGGGGTGATGATGTCTATCCTCTTAGTGACGAGCGACAATGGAGATTATTCGGTGAATATCACTACATCACCGGACCCTTGGGTCCAAAGTGGAAATTTCTGGAGCGGAGAAAGGTGTGCCAGACGGAAAAGTGTACCATTGTCGACAGCATCGAGGCAGGAAAGAAGTCGGCTTGGTACTAAGGTAGAAGGGACAGGATATACGGCGTTGCTTGATACCCCCAATGGTGGTTATTTTCCTTTTGTGTACGGTTATGGAATAGAGGTAGATCTTGTTATGTGATACGACCAATACGGATATGGAACTTTTCTTTCAATTCCACTACTCGTCCTCGCTCAACACCCGTGCCACTCGCACCCACCACAACTGCACTGCCCAAACCTCTTCTTCTTGTCTGCTTCCGAGTGGTGCGCATAAGATTCCACCACCGCTATCAGAGGCAGCAACAACAACACGATCGGTATCAGTTGCCCATACCCTAACCGATTCTCGGCCTGCCGGTGTTCTGACTCCATCTCTGCTTGTCCCCATCTTCTATCTTCCGCAATCCAAAAACATCCAAGCGAAAACCAAACCATCATCTCCAGCACGTCACAGATATCCGATCCCAACACATTCCAAAACCAGAACAAGAGCATTCTGGCCGTGGAAATTGCCATCCCCGCAAGACCCTGTTTGAGCCTCGGAACAGGGGCCTTGTTGTCCGGAGTAAGGACATGGGCCCTCAGATGATCCAGCCAGTACTTCCTCACCGTCACCGAGAGCTCCAGCATGTGCGTCGAATAGCCGTAGACGATTAACACCGTGTTCACCGCCACCCACGTCTCCGGCTCGCCCCCCCAGGGGTGCGTCAGCGTGCACTTTGCCGGGCAGGCCATGATGCTGTACCAGCACTCGTACCCCCCAAGCGTGGTCGCCCAGAGGAGAAGACCGGCAAATACGATCATCAGGACAAGGCGTATGGTCAGCGGGAGACGCACCGTCCAGGGTCGGATGTGGGATGGCCGGTGGCCCTTCTTGGCTGAGATTCGCGGGTGATAGCGCAGCACTAGCAGCGAGGAGAGGTGGGTGGTGGACGAGAACCAAGCCAGATCGGAGGCAATGGTGAAGTGATAAACCGACATTGGCTCATCGTGATCGCTGCGGTACACCGAGGCGAGCGCGCCGACGAGGACGGCGAGGCCGGTGACGAGCTGGGTGTCGGATAGGGAGATGACGAGGTCGGTGGCGCAGGCGGCTATGACGGGGACGTTGACACCACGAGAGTGAAGATATGCGACGAATGGCCGGGCAATGTACTGTCTCGAGACATGGTTGATCTTGTTGACCGTTGGAGGGTAGGAGCCTGAGGATGGAGGTGGCCAGGTTCCATCAGGGGACAGAGGCCCGTCGGTGCGAGTGAGGAGGAGGGTAAAGATTGTGGAGATGACCGTCAGGAAGGCAGTGATGAAGAATGCGAGTATTACCTAGAGGTAAGTCCACCAGAAAGTCGATTAGAACACTGGAATTGATGGCAGCGACAAAAGGGGCGTGACATACACCTATCCCGGCCACCTCGGGGTCTGCTTTGAGGCGTGGGCACACGCAGTTCTGGTTGTCAAAGTTGAGACAGCTGAATGCATGTTCATGTAGCCAATATGACACGTTGAGGTCTTTATCCCAGCAGTACAGTGTGCCGTTTACGTGGGTATGGAACGGTTGGTTGGGGAGAATCGGCCAATTGCACTCTGGTATTTGTGTTCGTGAGAGAAACATGTTGTTTTAGGGTCGTCTACATGTGAGCCTTGGAGAATAAATACCGGGCGACCCCTCTTTTCATGTTAATATCGCTGGAATGTGAAGGGATGACGGATTCGGAAGTTCATCAGGGGCGAATTCAGGGGGTCGGCGAGGGTTAGGGTCTAAAAGCCCAGCCCCTTTCTCTCTCGAGCATTGCTTACACACCACCCTAATTACCTACCTACATTCAGCACAGCACGACGCAAATTCCGCGCGAGATTTCTTGAGGACCAGCTCAATTCATCGCTCCACGATACTATGACATTTGCCTCTATCCATCATTACCAGGTAACTCCAAAACACCAGACGTACCAAGTGAAACCTAGACCATGTTTTCCCCAAAAGAACGCCGAAATCCACCCCCACTGCATGGTAGATATCTAACTGGACGGAAGAATGGTCTTCTCCTTTACTTGTCGACAGCAGCGGTGTTAGTGGCAACCTTACCAGCAACTTGGACCTGGGCGCCCATGAGTGCACCTGCAAGTCCAGGCACGAGGACAGAACCCTTTCCGGGGACAGTCTTCTTCGGTGTGGCATCCACGGGCTTACTCGCTGTACCAGGCTTGTTGGTCTTGGTAGGGAAACAATCTCTGCCCTTAGTCGGGGTGTCGCTCCTTGACTGTTTGCCAGGGTTGGCAGGGCTGACGTCCGGGGTGGTGGGCTTCTTGCCGCCGAGAGTGCCGTAACTGTCCTTGAGCTTCTCAAGGAAGGTCAAGACGTTTTGCTTGAGAGCTCCGGCGCGGACGAGAGCCTCGCACGACTCGAGGATCCAGGTCTTGTCGTCCTTGCGTTTGATACGGGCGGCCACTCTATCCTTGGCCATCTCGGTAGCGCTCTCCTTGACGGGGGCGCACTCTGTGACTGTGGGGGGCTTTACCCCAAAGGCGGTTGTCTCAAAGGGAGCCTCCGCCTTGGCAGCTTTGTTGGCGCCGAACATGTCCTCGTCCCACCAACGCTTCTCGACCCACTGCAGCTTGATCAAGTCAAGCGACTTGGTGCCCGCGGCGGACTTGAGCTTTTCGACGGTGGTCTTGCGAGTGAGCTTAATCGTGAAGCCCTTGGTGATAGTACCCTCGGCATGCATGGTCATGCCTGTATTGGCTTCGGTAGGGTGGTGGACAAACCAGAACCAGTCTTGACCATTGTTCTTGACAGCGAGGGAAACTAGCATATCGCCGGCCTTGGGGGCTTTCGGAGCCACGACGGGGTTCTTGGGCTTGGGTCCAGCGGGCTTGACAGAATCGGAGGTGCTATCATCGTCCCGGCCGGGGCGGTTGGTGATGCGGTCAATGACTTGAGAGGTGGTATCAAGAACTTGTTCGGTGAGCTCCTCTCTGTCCTCGCGGTCCCGTACAGGCTTCTTCTCCTTATTCGGTTCAGGCTTCTTCTTCTGCTTGTTCGGTTCCTGCTTCATATCCTGCTTCTTCTCCTCATGCTTCTTCTCCTGCTTATTGGCTTCAGGCTTCTTCTCCTCGGGCTTCTTCTCTTGCTTGTTCGGTTCAGGCTTTTTATCCTCCTTAGGCTCCGTCTTCTTATCTTCCTTCTTGGGCTCGGCCTTTTTATCTTCCTTCTTAGGCTCAGGCTTCTTGTCCTCCTTCTTGGGCTCGGGCTTCTTGTCATCTTTGGGCTTGGGGGTATTGTTCTGCTTGGGAGGTTGAGGCTTAGGTGCAGGAGGTTTGGCTGCGGCTTTGCCAGCGTTTTTGGCAGCACCCTGAGCAACTGCCTTGCCGACCGCTGGAGCTGCTGCGCGGGCGGCACCAGCAGCAATCGCGGGTGCCAAAGCAATCAGAGGAAACGGCATGGTGATGGTTTGGGATGCGAGGAATATGACAAACTCTAAAGGTTCCGACCGGCGGTGGGGATAAGGTAATGCAATGAGCAAAGGCTAGTAAGTGTGATGAAAGTGCTTAGGAAGATGGTGGATGATTGTCCAGGATGCATTCCACCCTTTGGTCCATGATCTAGACTTATATACAGCTTGCTACCTTTTGAATCTGGACATAATTCCCGAGAATGTCAGCTTGCCGAAAAGGGGATAGGACTGAGAAACGGGCCCATGTTCCAGGATCTGTGACAAAGCCAGGGCCAAGGTGGGTAATGCACCCGGCCTTCGAATGAGGCCCAAGTCCGACTCTCTCAAAATCCAAAGTCCTGCAAGTTTTCACGCAAGTTCCACAATACAGGTAGTCGTCGATGCGGCGCAAAGAGGTAAAGTGAGCCAAGTGCCCATACCACGATCTTCGGAAATACTTAGTGATATCATATTTAAATCAGCGTGGAGGTCTCTGCTATCGGACACGTACCCATCAGATAATCAATAGGTCGCGATGTTGCTGGGTGCGGATGTTCCCAATCCTACTAACAACCGGACGGAGTGGATTTGACACCAACAAGACTGGATACTTGCAAGTTGCGCCACTCTTGGCCATAACAGACATCTTCAGCCGCTGGGGTGAGAAACGGCTGGCGGTGCCACAGGGACACAGGACTTCTTGCATTATCTCGTCCCATCTTGTATTTTTAGCGTAAGCTGACCACACTTTCCCAACTCACCCACACATTTCCCCATCGGGGTCTTGCTCAAGGCACTGCCATAAACGTACCAACAACCGACGGAGACCTAATCTGTGAATTCGCCCTCTTAAGGTCCCGAACAGAGGTTAACTGTATGAGCATGCGGTTGGGTTCTAATGCGTCCGAAGTCCACGCCGAGAACAGGGCTATAGCCAGACCATGAGACACCAAAAGAACCTTGCATCGCCCCCATATACCCTATTGTAGATCTTGATATGCGGCCCCACAGATGAGCTTAGGGCTTGCCTTGTCGTAATGTCGGGAACCTTTCACAAGGTACCAAGGGGGTGCCAGCCCTGTTACCTAGGCAAGGTCAAGTACCTGGCTACCTATGGATGGCTGAGATCGTCTTGGTCAATTCAGATTTCCCCTTCTGGCGGATAAAGAGGGCACGACGACTCGCAATACCCACATGAATTGTCACGATGGTTCATTCTGGTTGGAATATTCTGTAGAGTGACTTCCCTTTCCACGGGGGCGTATCTAAGCCTTCTCTCACATTGAAATACTGTGCTGCCCCCACGCGGCGAGGAGCCAAGAGAGGGTGTGAGGCCGACCGCGGCATACCCATGGGGCTTAGCATGAGAGTCCAACAGCATGACAGCCATCTCAAAAACTTGTCTCGTCTTTTGCGTTGGTCCAATCCTGATCTTTACCTACCACGTAGCCTTGTTAGGAAGTATCATTCAATTTCGACACGGCAAAAGTCATGGGCAACGATATAACGCCAACGTCAAGTCAAGTCGTGACCTCGGAGGTCAACAACAAGTGATTCGTGGATGGACAAGGTGTAGGGAAGGATTTCTCAACTCCAACTGAGGTAGGCATACATGGGTCGCCGCAGAAATGATATATACCTAACTATTGGACTATGTGGTTTTGAATCCTGTTCGTACGTTGCCGTTGCATTCCATGCATGCAATTCAACTCTTCTTTCCATCAACGGAAACGACCACCACCACAGCCGGGCGCATGGGCTAGCCCAGCAAAACTTCCCAGACATTTCAACCATTGTACTCGCCGAGTCATTCGGCGGCTGAAGCCCCTCAAGGAAAAGAAATGAAACAAGGTATCAATGTGGTCAAAATTCGGATGCATGAGAGCATACCGAATAATATCATATAATAGCCAACTCCTGCTAGCCCCAAACCAGAAAAAGAGAAAACGCGAGGGAAAGAACAACAACCAAATAAGTGAAAGTTGCAGTATCATGGCAGCAGGGACGGCATCCTCTCATATGTGACATCGGCAGTGCCCTTTTCCAGGTTTAGCGGCGGTTCTAAAGGCGTGGTGGCAGTTGTCCCGCTGGTGCTGGTGCCTGTGTCTCCTCCACTATCGGCAGCCTCCACAGAGGGTTGTGCAACTTGAGCAGGTGTGATGACGATATCGCCGGTGGTCGGGCCGTCAGTGTCCGGGATGGAGTCCAAAACTTCGAGCTGAACTGGTGGTAAGAGTGGCTCAAAGCGAGGGGAAGATACCACACTGCTGGTGTGTTGTTGGTGTTCTCCTTCTGAAGTGGTCTTGGCCACATTAACGGTGTCGTCTGACGACTGCGATACTTTCGATATCTCCCCTTCGCCTTGGACGACGAGTGAGAGCTGCTGGAGACGGTCAGCCACATGGCCCCTAGGACCCAGAGTCAAAGATTCGTAGCTCCGCAGCTTGTTCATTTGCTCGTCAAAGGCCTTCCTATAGTCCTTCTCATGTAAAATCCACTTTGTTAGAACCTTGATAAGGTACTTCTTGTCCACCGGCTTGGGGATATAATCGTTCATGCCGTGCTCAAGACAGCGTTCCCTATCGCCCTTGAGTGCATAGGCCGTCATGGCAACGATGGGAACCCGGATGCCTGCATCGCGTATTGCCCTGGAAGCTTGATGACCATCCATAATGGGCATGCTGATGTCCATCAGGACAATGTCGTAGGCCGCTGGCTTGCTGCGCACCATATTCACCGCCTCGGACCCATTCGAGGCAAGGGCGATGTTCTTGAAACCAAGAGACCTCAAGAGACCAAGCATCACCTTTTGATTGATGACGTTGTCTTCCACCAAGAGCAAGCTTTTGATGGGGGCTACTTCTGCCAGCTCCTGTCGCAAACGGACCACGTCTGCCTCGGGCATGGCCAAAATGGCATCGCCCTTCCGGACCAGTTTGCTCTTCCAGTCTTGAATCTGCTCAAGACTCTTGATCTTTTTAAACCGGGCCGTGAACCAAAATATGCTGCCGTGTCGTTCGGGGTTGGGACGATACCCGATACTTCCCCCCATCAGCTCGGCCAGTGACTTGGCAATCGACAGGCCGAGACCCGTTCCCTTGTACTGCTTTGTGGTGGTGGCATCAAACTGGGTGAAGGGTGTGAAAAGGCCGGCCGCGGCAGCCTCGGGGATGCCGATGCCTGTATCCGTCACCTCGGTCATGACAATATAGCTGTCGTGGTCCTCCCGCTGCACACCGGCCCTCACCCGGATACTGCCCTTTTCGGTAAACTTGGCGGCATTGCCAACAATATTGTGCAGGATCTGTCGGTATCTCAGGGGGTCGCCTTGCACTGACCTGGGAAGGTCTGTCGCCAGAAACAGCTCGAAATGCACCGAAGGGGGCAGGGTGGTCTGCACGCTCCGCACGACCGACGTGACGATGCTCGTGATGCCGACAATGTCCGAGTGGATGGAAAAGCTCCCAGAGACCAGCTTGGAATAGTCGAGGATATCGTTGATGACCTGCAGCAGCACCTGTCCAGATTCGTCCATGATGCCGACAATGTCACGCTGCCGCGGCGAGAGGGTTGTGTCCAGCAGCAGGGCACAGGCCGAGAGCATGCCGTGCATGGGCGTGCGGATCTCGTGGCTCATGTTGGCCAAGAAGTCCGACTTGAGCTTTTCGCTCTCCTCGTAGGCGGCGATGAGTCGAGACTCGGCCGACTTGCGCTCCGTCAGGTCTCTTGTCACCTTGCCAAAGCCCACGTGAACGCCGTCCTTGTACACGGCCGTGATGACAACGTTGGCCCAGAACCGGCTGCCGTCTTTTCTGTAGCGCCACCCCTCGTCCTCGACTCTCCCGTCGCGCATGCAAATCTCCAGCTCCATCTCTGGCTTCTTGATGTCCAGGTCCTCTTTGCCGTAAAAGACGGAGAAGTGCTTGCCCACAATCTCATCCCGTCGATAGCCCTTCAACAGCTCGGCGCCCGTGTTCCATGTTGCGATGTGGCCTGTGGTGTCGAGGAGAAATATCGCATAATCCTTGACTGCCTGAACAAGGATGCGAAAAGCCTCGTCGGTGGAGAGACCGGGCTGGACCTCCTCGTGGGTAAACAAGTTCAACTGGCTCATGGGACCTTCCTCCCATTCCAGTACAATGGCCAGCAGCTCATCGCCCTTGAAGTAGGGTATCACACGTGCCCTCCATGAAACGGAGCGCCTCGTGTTGATGGGCATGGACGTTCGCTCGGTACGGCCGGCAATCGCATCGTCGATGGCTGTGGTGAGAAACTTGAGGTGGACGGGGGACGGAGAGAGCTGGTTCTGCACAAACGGGAGCAGTTCTAACCCAACACAGGCGTCGGCGGAGAGGTGCCATTCGTCGAGGAAGCGCGCAGAGGCCCTTGTGATGCGCCATGAAGGCGACAGGAGGAGCGAGGGCAGAGGTGAGAGGTCAAAGAGAAGGCCAAGGTCTGGATGGGCGGAGGCATTCCCTCCACTGCCAGTAGAGCCGTGCATCTTGAGCCCGAAAAGCGGACCGGAGGACCAAGCAGTGCGCCCGGGCCGGGGGCGATCGAGATGGGGGTTGCTGGCGGGCCGCTGCGGCAGTCTGGAAACTGCTCTGCTCAGGTGGTGCCGAGTGGGCTGGTGCGCCCGTTCGCGCTGCGCTGGTAGTGTAGGTATCAGAAAGCTGGAGATGGGATGCAGGAATCGTACGATGTTGATGTTATTAGTCCTGCACAATGATGGAGGACTGCTGAGGTGGGCTGGGCTGGACTGGGTTGGCTGGGCTGGGCGATCAGGGGGGGGGGGGACATGCAGCTGGGCGGTCTCGCTGTCGAGGTTACCTTCTCTGTACCGGCCCTTTTCTGATCAGTGCGTGAGCAGAGAATTGAAAACTCAGCTTCCGCGTTCTCGCCCTTCCAGGTTTCCCCATTGTTCCCCAAATTTCTCTCCGAACTGGTCAACTGCGGGGTGGCATCTGTGATCGTGTTTCACGGGCGGTCGGGGATTGCTGCCTATGACATCATTGCTACCAGCCCGCCTTAGTGTACTTATTGGGGGCTTATGTATGTACATAGCGCCGACCGTTTTGAGCTAGCACGCCATTCAAATCAGGGCTGTCGGTTGGAAAGGTCCGGCCCTGTCATGCCAAACAGATCCAATCACCCTCTCAGGCTCTACGCTAATTGTTTTCTTTGTACATACATAGTGGGAACTTCCCCGCCCCGTTCGAGCTGAAAGAAATGTGCCGCAGCCTCCGTCGTACAGCAGAGGTGCACCGGCATCAGTCTACCCGGAACCGGCCCCACATCCGACCGAACCCCCCCTCGGCGGCTGACGAGAGGTGGGGCGTCGGTGTCTGTGCAGTCCAAGTCAGTTCATCCTATCGTCACGACGACTGCATTTCGCTTGAGAACAAGGGCACGGGGCTGTCAACATGACGGAGTGATGGGCAACATCAACGGAGAGCAACGTCAAAGCAGGTCAGAAAAGACAGGGCATACTGGTATATAGCTGTCGGCTTAGTGCCCGACCAAGAGGTTGTGTTTTCTACCTGTCTGCCTTTCAGTCGAGATTCCATGCAGTCATCTCGCAATCTCACCAAGCATATATCCGCTGTTGCCCGTTCAAGAGTCCCCAATCCTATTGCCCGCCGGCTCGCCCACAGCATCACAGGTCCCAAAGTTTCCAGCAGGACTCGGCCCAAGATGTCTCTTTGGTACCCCCGCATCTCCCACGCCAACTCTCCGGCCCCAGGCTTCTCGTCACTCTTCCGCATGCTGGATGACTTTGACAAGTACGCCCGTGAGCTAGGCGGTCACCACACCGACACCAGCACCAGTCTGCAGAACTTCTCACCCAAGTTCGACGTCACCGAGCACGACAATGATTACAGGCTACAAGGCGAGCTGCCTGGTGTCTCTCCAGACAACGTGGCCATCGAATTCACGGATCCGCAGACCATGGTAGTCAGTGGCCACACCGAACGCAAGCACGAGGAAGGTGACCCATCGCTCCGTCTGGGCGGCTCTGAGTCATCCAAAAAGATCGAAGGCGCCAAGGGCAAAGAGAGCGAGGTGAAGATGAAGGATTCCAAGGATTCTATTAAAGAGTCCAAAGAAAAGTCCAGCGGGCCAAAGTATTGGCTGAGTGAGCGGTCGTTTGGAGAGTTTTCTCGTGTCTTCAATTTCCCCAACAACATTGACCAAGACAAGGTCAAGGCCAAGTTCAACCAGGGCATTCTGGATATCCTGGTCCCCAAGGCTGAGAAGATGGGAGCCCGCAAGATTGAGATTCAGGGTTAACACCTCTATGTAATTATGTAGGACTGCTTGTCTTACAAGATATTGTACCTATTTTTGTATACAGCATTGAATCACGGAATTGTTTAGCTCGCATACTACCCTCAGTGTTGTCCGATATCGCCGTACTACACCAGGCCGTGGAACAGCATACCTATTCTACACATCCAACTGCCAGTGATTTAATCTCCCCCACTTTGCCCCTTTTGCAGATTCATCTCCCTTTTCACCAAGAAGCCACCCGACGACACACTTGGCCAAGTTGGAAACACGATGACAGACCATCAACCTGGACTACACGGCATCCGGCATGATCACTATCATCGCGACCCATCCTATACCAGGACTACACCCACCCGCGAAACTCCTCAGTTAGATGGCACAAGCAGCTTTTTTGCTCAACAGCTTGTTGCCGCCATTCACGAGCATTCAGACCGACCGGTAAAGCTGATTCTTAATTTTGGTCACATGCAGCATGCTCCGGAAGCTTCAGGTACCTCCTGCAACACCATCATATACAATGCGCCTGGTGCGAGCATAAATGTTCGTGAGACAAGTCGTCAGCTGAAAGCAGATCCGGAACCACAACCCGAGCCCGCAGAGCACCCTCGCTTCCGCAGCCCTTCTCCTGTTCGGGCCATCATTGGCGGTGACGAGGGAGAGTATCATGGCCGACGTTGCTTTCGTAGCTCTTCACCTGGCGCCCCGGATCCTCCAAGCCCGGGAATTCGCTACTCCCCAAGCCACCACCCTCCCTCCCCATCTACAATGAGGCACATGTCCGGTGTCCGGCGCAGTCACCAGCCTGCATTGTACAACCGAATACCTGGAACCACAGTGCAAGATAGGCTTTTACATTCTCATGCTCATCCCCACGCACGCTGGTGCAGAGGGTGTCACCATCGCCATAGAAAGATCAATGCAGATGGATACTGTCCCGACTGTGTGTATTGTTTACAGGCAGACCCCTTGCCGCATTCCTGCGTGGAAGAAACTGGATTGAGACATGTACCCCTTCCCGAGCGCGAGGAGATCAACGGGCGAATGGGCAGGAACGATAGGATGGCCGAAGCGGCGAGGCTGAGGAGGGCAGCTTTGAAAGCGGCTGAACGGAAGATTCCAGGTGGGAGAATATTGAGAACCAATCCGGGGCGGGGGCGAAATCATACTGACTTGATGATAGTGGAAAGCGACAATACGAGTGACGAGTATGAAATTATTAGCGCACGAGGATGGCGCTTCGCCGAGAACAGTTGGAGCGAGCCTGATGATTGGGAGAGACTGTGACAGCACACAAGGTTCACTTCTTACTTAGGTACCTTACCTTGGTCAAGAGCCTTGATCTCTTTCATCCAGCAATGCATGGATTTGCTTCTGCAACCACTATCGCCTGCAGCCTTCTATGGCAAGGCAAGGCGAACGAGTCTCGGGCTATATGTGCGTGTGGGCCGTGTTTTGCATGGAAGCCAGCGCCAACTTTGCAGAAGCTCCATGTCCTAACGCACAATTGACGCAGAGCTGAATTGACATCTACATGACGTCCCACTCCCATCACGTCAGATCCGCTGCCAGAGCTCAACTGGCAAGCAGTAGCTCCTGTTCTCCCACACCAAGCCCTGCATTCCACCCACTCAATCCTCCCCACCGCCGTTTCACGATATTCACATCACAATACCACTGGTGCCTGCTTGCCTACCTAGTACCTAGTTTTCGTTTGTGGAGGGAATCTATCCTTATAAGTACTCCCCTCTCGTCGCTAACAAGTGCCATAATGTCTGTGTCCGCATCACCTTCAATAAGCACAAAGACAGAGAGAGGCTCCCCTCCCCCGACATACTCGGAAGTCTTACAATCCTCGCGCTCTAGTAACAACAAGACCGATTCAGCAGTGTCCGGAGGCACCTCAACGTCCACAGGGGTCCAACAGAGAAACTCCATTCCACTACAAGCCCGCCGCAGCATGGAGGACGAACTTCGCCCCGTTCCCTATGGATGGGTTAGGGAATATGATCCCGACGGAGAACACCAGTTCTTTGTTGACACAAACTACAACCCCAGCCCCAGGTCTATTTGGCACCACCCGCATGACGATGATGAATTTGTCTCATCGCTCGACGAGGCAGAGAAGAATACGCTCCAGCTTCAGATCTCCGAATATGGCAGCGTCGATAACTTGTCTGACGAAACCACTGACGATTCGGGCTCTGACTCTAGAGCTAGTGATGGCTTAGCAAAACGCTCGCTGGCCAGAAAATTGAAGGATACACTAACGGGCACGACGCATGACCAGCGTGTTTCGGCACGGGCCGAGAGAGCCGTCGCGGAGAAGGAAATGTACCGGCAACACCGCATTTTGCGCAAGGGGATGACAACCGCCATGCACACCTGCCGCCCTGCGTTCCTGGGCAAAGATGAGAACAGAACTCACATGTTTCTTGAGGCACCGGGCCACACCTTTCCAGGGGTTGCTGACGCCAAGCCTCTCAGTCCCTATCTCGATGAGATTATCTACGACGAGTCGGAATACGGCTATAGTAAGCCAAAGGGCAGATATCTGAGGCCCGGCTCCAAGATGTACGGGCTTGGCTATGGGGGTTATGGGTGTGGGAAGTTTGCGGGCGGCAGGTGGTCAAAGCCCGAGGAGGAATACAAGGGAAGAGGGTCAAAAAGATCATGGAGTCTGGCCATGCCTGTTTTGGCGGGTATGACGATGGGTGGGCTTGGGGGGATTTGCTAGTTTCCGCTGCCATCATGACTGGATCCCGGCGCGTGGTTCAACAGCTCGAGCAAAGCTTCCCAAAACTCTCCCATCTCCACTCTTCCTCAGGGGTTCAGGGGTTGCATTCTTGGCACGAAACCGACGCTCTATAGCGAGGTTTTGGGTGTGGACGAGTTAGGTACCTAGGAATGTATGTATTGGGGCCCGCAAACTGAAAGCCTCGGCCATAAGAATTTATCTCTTTCAATTTACATCCCCCTTCGCCTGGCAAGAAAACCTCAAAAACTTCCCCTCCCACTCCGAGTCAATACACCCATGCAATCACATCACAGTCGTGGCTTGATCTGTTGTTCGTCGTGATCCAACTCCTCGAGCACAGTCCAGAACCTGTCATATGCATCCTTCTCGGCATCAAAGTTGAGCAGCCACGTTTCCCGAATGAGGTGGATCATCTCTGGCTTTTTCCACACCTCGTTCCAGTCTGCCTTGTGCCATCTCTCTCTCATCTTTGGGCCATTGGCCTGTGCCCGATGTACTCGCGCATATCGAAGTTTTTCATATGCCTTCAGAGCCCGCGGGATGTCCTGCTTACCGCTCAACTCTAGGCAGGTTGCCAAGACCACACCGTCTTCGATACTCTGGCTCGCTCCTTGGATCGATGTGGGCAGGAATGGATGTGCAGCGTCGCCGATCAAGGCAATCCGGCGCTTGGGTGAGATGAAGGTCGGCAGGGGGTCCCGGTACACCAGTTTATGGTCTATCAGTCGCCCCTCCGGCGTCGCCTTGACCAGTTCATGCACGACATCGCACCACCCCTCGAGATATTTGAGCGCTTCCTCGGGCTTTCCCGGAAACTGCCAGGACTCCTCAATGTTTCCGTCATCAATGTGGGTGAAGACCCAGTTGACCTCGGTCCCGTTCTTGATGGTGGATGCCAGAAAGTGAATGTCTGGCCCGATGAAGCCCTGGTGCGTGTCGCCGTTCTCCACCAGGTGCTTGATCACGGGATTGTTGCGTACCCTGTCGGCAGGAAACCAGGCTCTGTACACGGCGTACCCCGACGACTTTGGGTTTTCGTCGAAGCCCAGCACGATCTTTCTCCCCCGCGACCTCACTCCTTCGGCAGCGATGACGACATCAGCCGCAATGCGCTCTCCGTTGATCACCACGCCGGCCTGAGGGGGCGAGTCTTGCTCAAAGTAGTCTTCGACCCGCTTCCCCAGGCGGATATCGATCCCTCGATCCACGGCATGTCGGTATATGATGTTGTGCAACTGCCCTCGGTGCCCGTTGATCCGCCTGCCCCATGCCTTTTCGTGGGAGAAGTCCTGACGCGTGACGAACTTGCCCTGGTGGTGATACAAGTCAATGTGCTTGGTCTGTCGGGCAATTGCCTCCATTTCATTGACGACACCTGGCCAGCGCTCAAAGGCGACGGAGCCGTTAGGGTCGAAGGAGATGATATCGCCGATCCTGGTGATCTCGTCAATGTTGTCAACCTTGTCAAACAGTGTGACCGAGTGGCCCTTGCGGTCGCATTCAATGGCGGCGGCGAGGCCCGCGAAGCCAGCTCCGACAACGATGACTTTGATACCCGACGGGGGGCGGCGTGGGAAGTTGTTGGCCATGATTTGTTTCTTGTCTTTTCGGGACTACCTACTACAGGGCGGGTGGTTTCCAGACAATCGAGGAGGGAGTAGGCGGTCTGCTTTGGTGTGTAAACATGAAGGATGAGAAATGTTGGCTGCTGGAGGGAAATAAGAGAAAACCGAACCAGGGAGCCCGGCCCTTCTTTTACGCTCCGAGTCACCCTTCAGCTCCGGTATTTTGTGCTCGCCAACAGCCTGGCTCCCGCCATCAATCAGACAGGTGCAGGTGACGCTTTCTCGAAGCCCAGCCGGGGCAAGCCGCAGGAGACCAGCTATCTACACGGGCACCATCGCCAATGACAACTCATCGGCTGAACTGCCGACCCCGCTTCTGTTGTCATGCTCCAGATTTGGGTCGGTCCTCGGGGGATTGAAGGTCGGAAGACTGTGGGAGCTCTTTGCAGGGGAGGCCAAGAAAGCGATGGCGAATGGACCAGGACCGCCATTGGCCAATCTCTGGTCCTGCCTCTCGACGGACTGTCTCAACGAGGCAAGCGGTGTACGTGGGTTTCCAGGCGACATTTATGCGGGGAATTGCTGCCCCGTCTGTTGTGGTCTTGTTGCGAATGATCGTGACAATATCACGGACTTTTCACCTGGTTTTACACCACTACCGACGAATATTAAAGACTCAGCCCTGCCTCTTGTCATACATTATCACGACTTTGGTTGGTTGCACCCGTGGAGAAATCAAGCTCCGATTGTGTGACTGTAGGACAAGATGCATCGCCAAGCATCCAATATGTACAGCTCGCTGAACCGGGGGTGCTATGGCTGGAGAAAAAAAAAGGTAATATTTGTACCGCCCACCGCACAGTTGTGGGCATGCGAAGTTGCAACTATGTACATACATGAACTTCCACCCTTCAATCTTCGTTGCCTATGCCCAACTAACCCATCTGGCAGATCCCCTGGACCAGAAACTTAGAGGCACTGGGAGTACCACTGGTTGCTGGAACGACAAGTAGAGCCCGACTCGCAGCAGGTAGGACCGTTCCAGCCCTGGCCGCCACACTGGCCCCATTTGGCAGCGCACTATTTTCATGGTTATCAGCTGGTCTATTCTCTTCAAGCACCCGCGACCAAAAGAGCGAAGGAAAACTCACGTTGGAACCGCCGCCGTTGCCTGGGTTGGGGTTGGGGTTGGTAGAAGGCTGGGGCTGGGGCTGGGGTTGAGCGCCCGAGGAGCCGCCAACGTTGATGGTAGCCGAGCCGGACGAGAAGTAGCCCTCGGTGGCGACAACCTGGTAGTCATGGGTTCCCAGTCTCAGTCCTGCGCGCTCCCAAGCAGCAAAGTGGGTGGCCATGTTGACGGAACCGCCGGTGCGCTTCTGCTGGCGGACAGACCAGTACTGGTCAAAGGTACGAGTGCCCTCGATGGAAGGCTGCTGGACGCGAGTGGACCTGTAAATATCGTAGGTGGCACCGCCATCGACAACGCTTCCCATGCGGGTGGCTCCTGAGGATGGGTTGTATGTGCCGAAGTTCTCAATCACGTAGTACTCGACAAGGGGGTTCCTGGTCCATCCGTAAATGGCCAAGTAGGAGTTGCCGTTGGGCTGGTAGGTGCCCGTGTAGTTGATGGTGCTATTGAGTCCGGCCTTGTCAGCTGCTGATACCAGCACACGACAGCATGTTGCGTTATTACTCACCGGTCAGTACCAGGATTCCATCCCTTTCCACCGACCCAGTTGCCGTTGCCGGACCAGGACACCGAGTACTGGCCGCCAGCTTCGTTGGTGTACCTCACGTTCGGGCCACCGTCAGTCCAGAAGGAGAAGTAATACCCATTGTGCGTGCCGGTAGCGCTGGTCGTGTAAGTCTGACGCTTGGCCAGGCCAGGAAGCTCACCGGGGGCAGCCAAGACACCAGTGGCCACAGTCGCAGCGGCAACGAGCAGGGAGGAAATGGTGACCATTGTGATAGTTCTGGAGAGACAAGTTGACAGATACCTTACTGGCCTGGTCGAGAAGGAGACTTGGAACTTCGTCTGTGGGAAGACGGAGGTGCACTTATATAGATTCTCGTAGACTCGTTGACCTTTCATGGGCGGGACTGGGCCTTCGGAGGAGGCGGATGTTGCCCCCTGATCTCGGGTTAGAACCCCATTCAAGGTCCAGTCCTTCGCGAGCAACGAGTTGCCTAGGTATGTTACATGAGGGTCTGTTGTAATGCAACCCCCCTTGGTGGTGGATCTGGGGGTGGATTTTGTTCTCTCTACTGGTCATTGCCCCGGATTCTAACCCCTGCCATCTCCGTCTGCAACGTCAATTCTACCCACACCTTGAGACACTTCCCCACAGTTCGGCCCACGACCCGGGCGCAGTGGAGGTTAGAAGACGGAGTATCTGACTGGGTTCCATACAAACTGTCGTGGAAACCAAAAACATAGACACAAGCCAGAGATAGAGTAAAGCAAGGAAGGCTTGCGAAACTGAGTGGCACTAGCATTGATCCTAACATGATAAACATTGGCAGAGATGAAATCGCCAGGTAATCAAAGCCTCTCAGCTAGCGATACGGCTACATCTTGCTTGTCCTAGTGTACATGCAGTTTTTGCGCGCCAAGTTGAACAGATTGAAATTCGCGCTCAACCGATCTGTGCAGTGCAACCCAACGGGCGACTCTTGAAGGAGGCGGAAAGGACGATTATACCAGCCTTAGCCGCGCGTATAGGATGTCTAAAGTCCATGTACTGGTGATCCCATGACAATTGTGACATGACGTTGCCCTGGTTCTATTGGTGTCCGGTCTGTCCCTGGAACCGATTCTGTTGGACTTCAAACCGGGTTTCTGGTTCTCGGCCTGTTTGCATAAAGTAACATGGCATGGGTAGGTGGCCCAGGCAGCCTTGCCGAAAGGCATGTACAAACTCACTTGACACTAGCCTCAGTTCGGCAAAAAAGGGAACGGGGGCTTTAGGGAGCGAACTGCCGATTCAACCGGCGGGTAAATCAAAAAGACTACGACCCAAGCTCTTGTCAGAGCAAACTAAACATGTGCAGTGGCACATAATGGATGGTGGCCAAAGAGCCTCACGACAATGGGCCTGCTTCAACGGGCAACCACGGGATGTCGAGGCCGAGAAGCTGGTGCTGCCAAGACAAAGAATCATGAACGAACAATGGTGACGGCTCAAGGGATGCGCGAGCTTGGTGTCGGAGTGGTAGAGCGTCAAGCGAGCGCCAGGCAAAGAGTTGTGCATGAGTCTAATCTCTTCGCATCATGTTGGGCCAGGAAAAAGGGTACATCATCCGATTATGTACCAGATACTGTGCTCCACTTCCTAAAAGCTTGAAACACCTCAGGTATGTTCATACCTACCGGTACTTGGTGTGCCTGTAATATCCTCTACCTACCAGTAATAGGTACGTACCTCTCTGCTCTAGGTACTTGTGCCATGGTTCCATGTAAAGAAGCGAACCCGACAGCAACTTTCTGGGTTGCCAACATACCTCTCCGTGCCCAATGCACTTTGGACCCGTCAAGTGACTGCTCTTTGTACTTAGCCTTTAGGCTGTTTGTCAATCTGGGGTTGCAAAGTCACATTCCTACGGCTACGTGCAGCTCGGGCGTACATAATCAATAGGCTAAATCTTTGCGTCCTACCTCAACCATGTGGGAACGGAATTCTGTCCCCGCTTTCTAAGGCAGGTATAGTGTATACATGCAGCACCGTGGTGTTTTCAACCACTAGTGAACAATGTAAACCTGAGGTGTTTGAATCGCGCCGATGCAGATGCAGCAGTGGAAGCATCATAGACAAAGTAGGTACCAGGATGCAATTCAAGCCCATGTGATGTGAAAGGAATACCTGGGAATCGTTACTTTGGAAACAAAATCAAACGAACACCCTTGAACTTACAAAACTGACTCCCTGCTGCGCAGAGCCATCAACTGCAAAGCAGAGTTAGAAGTAATAAGGGGTAGGCAGGATCCCAGCAGTACAAAGGTAGGCAGCTACAAACAGGTAACAAGAGCATAGTCATACAACACATTCAAGAGCCCATTTTCATGACTGGGAAGCATGCAACCTAATCCGGAGAAAGGGGATTTGTGGTGGTCTGAGTTGAGGAGAAAGTCTTTGTCTCTCAGTAAGGGCTGGCCATGAAGCAGCCGGTGAGCCAGTACCAGCACCCCGACAAAGAACAGCTTGACGGATCTGGAGATAGTAGACCTTTGTTAATCAACACCTGAAATACCTACTACCTCGTCATCGCTCTGATATCTGTCTACCTATCTAGACGAGCTCTAAATCCAAACACTCGGACATTTGCACATGAATATTCGAGGTTGATCTCCACAGCACTCTCGCGCTGCACATACCTACCTATACAACACCGCTCTACAATAAGTCATCTGCGCCTTTCACACCACAGCATCAAGACCTTCGAAGAATTCCCGCCATTATGGCATCTCCACAGACTATGTCATCCCCACCGACTTCCCCGCCTCCGGACGATTCTGGACTTTCGGGGTTGCAAGGTTCTACGCCTGTGCCGTTTGGCGAGACAGTTCAAATTCGAGGGTGGAAAAACATGACACTGGCAGTCTATCCACTCGAGTACCCCGAGATAGCCGCGAGACAGGCATACCGAAAAGAATCACCTGCAACCAACGAATCCTACCTCTGGTTCAACAGCCATGGCCAGGGCTTTGTTCTAGTTCGTTGGTTTGTCGACCCACACAGTGTGCCTTCGGATGGCATGATGGTAGGGCTGTTCTACTCTGTAGATAGGCCGGAGGAGCAGGTCGTGATAAAGCAAGTCCTCGGAAATCCGTTCTGGCGATACTCGAGCAACTCCAACGGAACCATAGCTGAGATTGAGTACATGACGTTGGACGACCCTGCGGCACATAGAGTGCTAAAATTTGACCGTACGTTTTGTTCGTGATGGCGGGCCGGGCCGCCAATAGACCCCTGCTGACAGATGTCTGATAGCTATCCTTTACCCGATCGCGGAAATGTATGCGGTTCAGATACATCATGTTGGAAGCAGACCCGCCAACGACATAAAAAATTGGCATGGAGACGCGCGGTCCACCCTTTACATGAAATACTACAACGGCGGCACTCTTTGGGGCCTTATGAATGGGCACTGTCAGGGACGCGTGCTTGAATCTTCGGCACGTGGACCGGGTGAGGATGTTCCTGAGGAATTCATCTGGCATTTCATTGCTCAGGTCGGGCGTGCGTATGCCTACTTGCACACAGGCCATGTCAAGTCTCCACAAGAAAACCTTGCAAACAACAACCACCTGAAACCCGACTTGGAGCATCCGAAGCTGGAGGATTGGGTCGCGATCGGCCACAACGATGGCCACGCAAGCAATCTATGGCTTCACTATCCCACTGCGGAAGAAAAGAAGAAGAACTCAAAACTCGAAGCTTTCAACGACTGTTTCCCACAGATTCATCTGTGCGACTTTGGGATGGCTCACGATCTTGATCATGACGCCCAGGGCGACTACAGACAAGATATAGCCGATCTACCGGAGCCGGGGACGTGGTTCGACAAGATGCTTTTTGGTTCGATGATCAAATTCTTGTTGACGGCTTTCACAGACGAGCTCCCGGAACTGCCTGATTGTAGAGAGTTGGTTTTTCACGTTGCCGAGCTGGAGGACCAGGAAAAGAACATCACAGATGGGATCAAATGGACCAAACTCGCAACGTGTGACATAATGAAGCAGAAATACAGCAAGGAGCTGCTTGATATCGTGGGGAAGTTTGAGGACATGATGGATTTCGCCAGCGAGCAGTATAAAACCAAGAAGGATATGGAGGATTCAGTTTGCCCTTGGGTGACCGCCTTTTCTGAGAGCGACAGTCTTGCGCCAACTAGGCGCTGGGAAAAATGGCCCAGCAACAATTGGCTTTACGGCTCGGTCATCGCCATGGCCGACTACAAGCTGGACCAGCACAGAAAGAGACAGAAGAGGAAGCATCGCTCAGTCTTGTGGACCAAAGGCATCAACTCCACCATGCCTTATCGGGCTTTTGAACCACAGCGATGGCCTTTCACCGGTACTCAAGACTTCCAACAGGCTCACATGGCTCTTGTCGCGGTTAGGATGCATACGCTTCCTTTCTGGCCTTCCGGGTCAGTCGACGTTAAGATGATGAACGCCCGCGGGGGTATGTACTATGACCTCGTCCGAACGATTTACCGGACCAACAAGGTGTTGTATGGGCGCCGTCAGCTGGAGGGCTTATCTTCAAAGAGATACAAGTACCCAGCACTGGATAGGTTCGTTGTGAGACCCGCCAGTGGTGCGCTTGATCACCCGGATAAACCTGAGACTTCGTCTTCAAGCCCGTCTTCAAGCCGGAATCAGTCTCCAAGCCAACAGCAGTCTCCAAGCCAACAGAAGTCTCCAAGCCAACAGCAGTCTCCAAGCCAACAGAAGTCTCCAAGCCAACAGCAGTCTCCAAGCCAACAGCAAACTCCAAGCCAACAGCAGTCTCCAAGCCAACAGCAGTCTCCAAGCCTGCAGCAAACTCCAAGCCAGAATCAACCCTCTCCTCCAAAGATCGGCAATTCATCCTCCCCTAGAGAGGCCATGATCCGATCCTTGGTAAATAAGCCAGTCAGGGAACTGTTCAACCACATGTCGAAACAGTTTATGAAGATCGACAACTGGCTGGCCCAACGAGTCGACCTTGTCAAGCGTGGAACCTTTTCCACACCCGGTAGAAATGCAGGTGATAACCTGGAACAAATGATAAAGGATTTCCAAGCGGAGAAAGACTCGTTGTGGATGGAGGTGGACCGGAGAAAGTCAAAACAACTGCAGGAGCAAAAGGCTCAGGAGGTTACTGCTCATCCGGACCGCAAGCAGCGCATTGTCCGGAGGGTCGCCAATCAGCTCGACAATGAAACTCGATTCTTGACAAGTCTTATAAAATGGTGGAAGGACCAGATGGCGTGGATTGACAACCAACTGGATGGCAGCTCCGTGCCTGAGCGCCGCGATGCCACCAGCAAGCCCGATCTTTTCGAGGCTTGGACCCAAGCGGCCGAATCTGGGGACGAAAACTCGATCAGCTTCGAGGACCAATCGACGATTCTGCCTGAAGAAGACGAAAAGTACCAGGATAGAGCAGACGCACGCCTGAAGGCGTTCTGTGACCACGTTCTGAGAGTAGGGTTCTTGGAAGACCCAGACATGAGCCTCAAAGACATCACAAACCTGCCGGGATTCTGGGCGGCTGATGACACGGTGCTACCGGAGGCAGATTATGACCCCCAAGAGAGGTTTTCGGAAGAGAAGTCGATAAAAGCTGATGCAGAGCTAGTCAAAATCTTGCGAGAATTCTTCAATAAGCCGGGTAGCCTCGACGACATGGACAGGACCATCCGAAGCTTCCTAGACGCAGCTGAAAAGGAATCTACCATTATAGAGGCCTCTCCTGGTGTGAGACGTTCCACTCCTGCACCGAAGCAGATCCCCTTGGCTGAGTACTACCGTAAGCTTTATGCTGGCGAGAACCCTTGGGCCACAGAGGATGAAGCCGGCGATGGCACCTATCCTGATGACGATGAGCCCCCGGCCATGGCGAAATCGTCGACTGTCACGACTGTCCAGGTCTGGCCAGAGAGTCCTGATGACAGTGTCCGCACGCTGTCTAGGAATCTGGGAATCACCTTGGACCAGGGAAAGTTGGTGGCAGAAAGGTTGGCTGGGAGCTATCTAGGCACCGTGGTATCGGAGCAACTGCCACAAAGGTTTCACACTACGACTACCAACCACGATCACTCAGCGCCGGTCTTATTTCCAGAAGAGTTGCGTCGAGGCCCTAGACCCTGGGATACGCTGGAGGATTTCATGCAAAGCGGAATGGGGTCCTTCCTCCTCCCCCATCACTCGCCGTCAAGAGCTTTTGGAGTGCGGCGGTATATGAAAGCACGGAGTTTGAGGTGGGAGGGTGATATCACTGTGGATCAATACTGGGCAAATGGTATGGAGAGGGCTATACAGCATGCGATTCAGGTGGAGGAAGAAATAGAAAACGGGGCTTTCGGTAACGAAGGCGAATTTGGAGGAACGGGGGCGAGTGGTTCGAAGCGGGAGCACCGTTTTTCAACTGCTGGGTCCAGGGCAAAAAGAAGGAGGGTAGTGTAATGTGTCGGTTTTCTGTATTATTCTTTTGGGGTATTCATTTGCTTTTTCTTTTAGATTGGTACGAGTGAATTTGCCATTAAAAGCAGATTCACACCTGGGTTGATAGAGATGCTGAAAACAGCAAAAAAAAAGCAGTGCAAAAGATTGTGCCTACTACAGGAATCGAACCTGTGCTCTTCGCATTACAAGTGCGACGCCTTACCACTTGGCCAAGCAGGCTGCTATTTTTGGATACTATCCACATCAAGATCCTACCCTTTTGCAAGAGAATCCTTTGAACTTTCATATCTACAACTTAGCACTTTCAACTTAGCACTTTCAACTTAGCACTTTCAACATCATGACTTAAACGGTCTGGTCAGGTGTATGAGGTCGCAATATTCGGCCCACCATAGGTACATTGAGTGAGCCAAGCTCTCCGAACTTCCGAATGCCACAACAGTTCCCATCCCTTAACCCATGCGCTACCGCAGCTACATGTACCCCTCATACAATGCCGCCAATATACCTATGCATTTCAGGCGAGCCACAAACATAGAAATACGGATTCGGCCTGTAGTTGTATGAACCGAACCGTGAATGTCGATGCTGTCATGCACAGCGACCAATTAGTGCTTTAGAATCCGTGCGATCAACTTTCGGTATCTAAGTAATACTACTTAGGGACCAATGTGCTAAAAATAGCATAATCGTCTTATAAAAAGTTCTTTTGGTGCGGTTTGTTGATGAGGCATCCTCCAGTAGTGGGGGGAAGCATAAATACCTACCTTGTCTGCTCGGAAAGGCAAGTAAAGCTATCTGACTTTAGTTAAATTTCAATGTTTACCTAGCTACACCCGGCATCCCAGATACCCAAGCCGTGATGTTTACTTTCAACATGATCCTGCCGTTGTTACTTTTGTCCTTTCCCTGGCCATTGCTTTGCTCCCCTCTTGATATTCAATTGGAAAGTATTAATTCCACCGCGACGACCAACTCGTTATTCACACGCTCGGGAGTTTTATCCCACCAATTCATCGCCCAGTCCCATACCTCTGGCTCCCTTCGAGGGTCTGTTCTTTTCTACAACGGCAAGATTCACACTTTCGCCCCTGGCAATCCCGTAGTGTCCGTCGTGGCCATAACAAATGGATACATAACATACACTGGCGATTCGTTGCCTGAGGCCGAACGCACTCTGTCACAGTCTTCCTCTTCTGTCAGAAAGATCAACCTTCGAAGTCGAGTGGCGGTGCCAGGGTTGATAGACTGCCATAATCATATTGTTCTCCTTGGAAACAGGCCTGGTTACCATACGCCTCTTGAACAATCCTTTTCCATTGCCGATGTCAAAGTAACATATCAGCAGCGTGCCAAGGGCGTGCCGAAGGATGGCTGGATAACAACCATTGGTGGCTTTTCCCCCAATCAACTTCGAGAACTGAGACTCCCTACGTCGAAAGAGCTAGATGCTGCAGTGAATGACAACCCAGTCTTCATCTCCACGTCCTTTTCTGGCCCGGCCACCACAAACACAAAGGGCAGAGAGATTTTGGAGAGAGAGGCTGGGGTGGTGATAGCGGCGAATGGAAGCATTACATCTGGAGTGGAGAATGGCAAGGCATTGTTGTGGCTGAGGCAAAGCTTGCTGGGATTTGAGCAGCGGAAAAGGAGCGTGAGGAGTGCCATGGAATATGCGGCAAGCGTTGGAGTGACAACCCATGTGGGTCTCCCCTTTTCTCGCCGGTAAAGTGGCATTGTCAGAGGTGTTGCTAACCCAGACCGCCAAAAGCTCGACCAAGGGGCTTTCAGCGCGACCAATACACCGTCGGATGGGGCTGCTTCAGAAAACCTTTACACTTTCCACCTTCCCTGGCTCTCGGTGTACAACGATCTCAACGGCATCATCCGACTTCGCGTAAACTTCCTACATGATGACTCAACGACAGACAACCCGACTCTTGTCGAGCGCCTCCGCAACACGTTTCCTTTTTTTGGCAACGATATGATTCGCACTGGTGCCATCGGCGAGTTCGCCGTCGGAATAGCAGACTATGCCGGCGGGCCTGTCTTTGAAGCTGCCGCCCTCAAGATTGCCAAGGCAGGGTGGCGACTGGAAGTCCACGCTCTAGGCGACAACGACCTCTCAACACAGCTGGAGGGCTTTGAGAAAGTCAACGCCAACGTGTCCATCAAGAACCTACGCTGGGTTGTTGCTCATGTGCCGAGAATCTCAGCTGATGCTCTCAAGAGATTAAAGGCATTAGGGGCAGGTGTCAACGTTTCTGGCTGGCTGTATCTTTCGGGCACAGGCAACACAACAAGCCCTGCTGGGCCTCCATTTCGGAGGATTCTGGACAGTGGCATCCGCGCAGGGTTCGGTCCCGACGGGGCGAATATTGCTCCTTTGAGCCCGTGGCCTCATGCTTATTACGCGATTACTGGAAAAAATGCGAAAGGGGAGGTCATCAACCCCGGCCATTCAATCAGCCGACAAGAAGTGTTGGAGCTCTTTACGAAACACAACACTTGGTTCTTAGGAGGACCCGATGAACATAGCTTGGGGATACTTGAAAAAGGGAGGCTGGGCGATGTAGCAGTCCTTAGTGAGGACTATTTCACAATTCCAGAGGAAAGGATCAAACAACTGAGGAGTGTTTTGACAGTAGTGGGAGGAGTCGTGGTTTGGGATTCGGGAGAAATATGATCCAATAGGCTAGCGTTGTAAGAGGTTAATGTTATGAACAGGGCATAGAACATTTTTTATCCAAGGCTTATAAAATAACTAACTAGGTACCTGATCTTGACACACACTTTCCTGGACGTAAGGCCTGAACACCCCATCGCAATGACAAACGCCAGCAGCCATCATCGTCTCTAATCAGAAGCAGATCCTCCCTTTCCATCTGTACCTATCATGCAGGTATAGGTACCCACCAAGGGGGGAAAACACTCAGCTTCGGGACGAGGACAAGATTCAGGAGTCAAATAAGGCCCCAAACGCGGGAACACCCCTGCTCTCCAGTCCATACACCACCTTCTCAGTCAGCTTCTGGTTGCTAATGACAACCACAGCCTCACACTTTCCGACAACCTTTTTCCGTCCAGTTGAAGTAGTCCGCCCGTCCAGTCTTGGGTAGTGTTCAGGTCCTTCTCCTTGGCTCTCCTCCCAGACTCGATAAGCCAGCTTGACCAAATCTGGCCTTTTGAACTTTGGGCCACCCTTGGAGGTATCAATGATTATGGCCCGCGCGTCAGTAGCATACAGCAAATCAATAATCTCCTGCCCATACGTCTGCAGGGGTGACTTGGTGGACCAAATGATTCTCACAGGGTGGTCTGGCTTTTGCACAAACAAACTCAAGCATGGCGCAATTCCCGATCCGGTGGCGACAATGATGCATGGTTCAAACATACCAGCGACTCTCATGACACCAAATTGAGGTGTTCCCCTCGTGTAAATGTGCGTGGGAGGGTTGGCGATGATTTTCGACGTCCAGTCTCCTGCCTTGGACACAATGACCGAGTATCCCTTTTCACCCGCGTGCGAAAGCCCCTTGGTTTGCCTTTCTGTCTTCTCCTTCTCGACCGACACCATGGAGCTGCCAGAACTGCCCGTCTGCTCGGTGGCGTTTTGAATCTTGGGACCATACGGATGGGGGATGACCCCAAACCCGTGCGTCTCTCTCAAAGGGCTGTCGGTCAGCTTGACTGCCTGCCCGTAGTACACGTCCCTGTACTCAAAGTTGAGCTTCACGCAATGGCTTGATAGCACTTCGGCCTCGACCTTTCGGAGCCTCAGTCTTGTCCAAGGGTAGACAACCAAGCCTGTGATGACTAGCAGCATCCAAAAGTTGGGTGACTGCACAAGCCCCGCGCCAAAGTCGTGGGGGGAGGTTTCATAGGTGAGGAGCAAGACCTGCACCCAAAACAAGGCAACCGCCGTCCACCCAATGAATCTGTGAACTCCTTCGAACCAGTTGTGTAGTCTTCTTCGGAACTCGGGCCATGCGGTTGCGAGCATGCTGACCAAAAGTGCGAGGATGGAGTAGCTGGCGAGGTAGATGTACCCCTTCACCATTCCTCGCTCCTTCTCGGGGGTGCCGGACCCGGTCCACTCCAGCGTCAGGAGGACAAGAAAGGCAATGTACCATGCCGTAGCAGCCACGGCACACCCGGAGTGGACACCGCCGTACGAGTAAATCTTGGCTCCCAACCTTCTGGCTCTCAGAGGGAGGTACTTGGTGACTGCCCTGTCGGCAAAGACCCAAAAGAAAGTATTGACCACGTGCTCGTTTCTGACGAGCAACGCGGCCAAAATATTGGTCGTCACCGCGATACTGGCTTGTTGGTAGGTGAAGCTCTCGGCCTGACTTGACAGCCCGTGCTTAGCGACGAGAATGGCGAGAGCGGAGAGGTTTCCGAGGAAGGACAGGCAGAAGATTCGACGGTAGACGGAACCAAAATTGTAACGGAAGTAGCGGTAGATTCGGGACCCATTCTTTGGGGGCAGCGGGCCCGGATTCAGGCCAGCAAGTGCGACAGGGCAATCAAGTTCGGTCTCCGTCTCAGCGGGAGAGGATGGGGTAGAGGTGGTGGTGACTTTAGGAGACGCAATAGAATCAAGCTTAGCAAGCCCGTCCTCCAGTTGGCGGGGGGTGGTTGTTGTTGTTGTTGAGGCCGGGGTTTGCCGGGGGCGATCATCTTCCTCGTCGTTCGAGTGGTCAGATTCACAGTCCGAGAGTTCGTAGCCGCCCATATCTTGTAGATGAGTCTGGATAGGGGTTCCGGGGTGAACATGACCTTCCGAAAGGCCACTGGCTGGTCCGTGACACTGTGTTCTTGATGGAGAGGACATCACCACGTTGTCTCTGTGTGTCCGTACGTGATGGAATTTCTTCAGCAAGTTGCTGTTTGTTGACGAGCTATTCGAAACTTGGGGCCAAACAGATCTAAGCAGGTTCGAGATGACTAGGTAGGCACCCTGTGCACGCTGAGTAGAGATTCAAAAGACAACAGAAGCAGGAGGCGACACCTAGGTCTTATTATACCTCAGAATCTTGCACATCCAAAGAGGCATAGGGCCCCTGAATGGCTTCTTTCAGCTTCCTCTTCCCCGAGAGCCAATAGTAGCCTGCCTGCCCAATCTGGCCATGATCCTGCAGGAGAATTCCCCCCTTTCCCCTAGGGGCAAAGAATATGGAAATTGTTGATGGGACCTAGGTTGCGGTGATTGTCGGATGCGGGATGCATAGGTACGGGGGCGGGAGGTCGGAATTTTGCCCAAAGTAGTCAGGTCGTCCAGTGCTAACTATCTCCTAGCTTGGCTTGGCTGCCGTGTTCTGGAGGTAAACTTCTGCTCTGGTGTCTGCAAAACAAACATAGGTGCAACTGGACTGGGTCCCGGACACTGTCCGTGTAAGATCACCACAAATAGAGCCGGTGTGACATGTGTAACCAGTTGTACCAACCTTCAACACTGCATAACGGGAAAGATGGGATGTATTTTCGCCTATCGTGGTTGGCTCCATGCATAGACGATGAAAGGAAATGCAGGGGTAAAGTAGGTAAGGTAGGTAGGCAGTGAGGAGGTAGGTACAAACCTGGTGAAAGGTTCCGGGGACGAGGCTGATGCATCGTTCCCTTTTTGCATGTGGCGTTTTTGAAGAACGTGTCGAGGTACCGAGTACCCCTGCAGAAAGGGGGTTATTTGTAAACAAAAGGGGAAAAGCCCTGATGTGTGGGTGACAGCCGGTCGAAAGGTTACAGAGCTAAGTAGGCAGATAGTTCGGGGGTTGGGCATGTATCAAAACGACGTGGGGGCTCAAGTTCGGACAGATGGAGACAATTGTAGCTTTCTAGAATAATTTCAATCTTCATTCATGACGTGCTTCTTTGCGTGCTCATCTGCTAACATGTCACCATGCAGAGGCAAACAGGTCCGGGCAATAATGATTCTTGATATTGGTGCCCTACCGGTAGTGGTAGAGGACGCCGACGCGTTGTAGATCGTTCCATCCGGATGAAGTCCCTTCAAGTTGTCTGGCCAGGGCAGTTGTCACAGCCTGTCAGATGGCACTTCCATGTCGGCTGTCTTGAGTTTAAGCGTCGTGATCAACATTTATATGGGTGATGGGTGTCCGGTGTCGAACTAATAGCCCCAAGACCTAAAAGATGGGAAGGGTTAAGTGCATAGGACACGCTTGTGTACTGTAGGTAGCAAGTATATACGGAAAGTTGTGCAAGTGTACCATGGATCAAATGTTGTAAGAGATGCGACAGTGGATAAGCAGTCTAACCCAACGTCTGTGATCAGCGCAGGGGGGTGGCCTCTGCAAGCTGACATTTTTGCTCACGGTGAGATGTTGACGGGACGGGTTGCAACTGCGACAGTATGGAAGTCTGTGTGGAGTCTGTGGTAACCTGCCGATTCGGGGAGCCATAGATTTCGATGTTGCCATCAAAGAGGAGACATTTTGACAGGTCTGAGGTCGCCAAACCACCAGACATGACGGCGTCGGTGGCATGTGATAGAAGAGCTCGCTCGCTTTGCGAAACATTGACGGTTGAAGGCTTGTCGTGAAAATAGGCAACGCCAAGCCGCCAGGGTTTCTTTTTTTCCGCAAAGATCGTGCGCTAAAAAGTGTTCCAGGTTTAGCTCCGATGCTTGCCGTGATCACCCTTCGTCCCGGCCATCCCATGCTGAGTGGTTGTCTACAAGGCTTCCATCTTCGGCTTGCAACATGGTGGCTTGCGGGGACGACTTTGTGGCACGGGCGGGGCTGCCCGGCAGAGAAGGGCTGTGTCGAATTCTGCTTGACAATTGATACCATATCGTCACTGTTGCAGATGCAGCGGTGATGGCGGGGGCCTCGGACAAGCATCCGGCCAGTGGAAGGCCTGGAAGCTGCAAAGAAGTCTGGCTTGCAGACGTGCATCGTGCTCAATCAGGAAAGTGGCTGCAACCCTTCCAGTATCATGAACCACGAAACGAAGCGATTGCGAATCCACGACCTGCGTTATCGCGATCCTCACACTTCTCGCCGCTTCCTTCCTGCAAGAACCAGCTCCTTCGGCCAAAGTATTTCCGTCTGACGCTGCGATAAGGAGCCTGAACAGGAGGTCGCCATCCTCAAGAACGCATGCTGCCGTGGGGGTTCCTCCAGCAAGGCCTTCCATCTTTGGGGCTGATCCGTTTCCCTTCCGACCGACTGATACCAGAATAACTACCAGGTAGGTACCACTCACACAGTCAACTTCTCACCGAGGGTTCATTCGGGACGCAACGCGGCGGCGACCTCGAGGATCCCGGCTGCAGCATCGGCCATGGCCCCCGCCTTCGCGGTCAATATCTAGTCATGCATCGGCTATCTGCCGCAACCCTTGAAACCCACCCAACTATTTGGAATTCGTCCTCTACCTACGTCAGTGGATATCAGCGATATGTTTACGGGACCACCAAGAACGGCTTCCAGTGCGGTGAATACCGGCTTGGGGAAAGGCAAGCTTGCTGCTTGCTGCTCAATCCACCGGACCAAAGTCCGAAGGTCCGGAAACGGTGCCTTAGATCCCGTCCGTTTGGTGATTCTGAATGAACCTACATTGCCAACTAGCCGTCCCTGCTATCAGTCACCACGGCTCAGACTGGGCCGCGCCTGTGCAACATCAACGAGGGGTTTTGCAATCCTGGCGGCAATTAGTTGTGATAAAGTGTGGGATTGGGTCTATCGCTACTCGTTGGCGCAAGGGCTTGTGCTAGCTTGATCTGTTTCTGACCCAGAAGAAAATTGATCACAATCCTTCCCAAAGGTCGACCAAAGTCGGGATATCGTCTCTATTTCCATCAGTTCCGCTCAAACTCCTGAGAAAGAGGCATGTGCCGGCCTTTATTTTTGGTCCTCTGGTCTTCATTTAGTATCAGTAGATAGGCAAGCTCACGATGCACAAACGCCGATGGTGAGCTGATTTGAAGAACCCAATCTTGCTGTGTCTTTTTATCCGTCAAAGTCCCCTCAAAGTCCCATACTAACAGTTTGCAAATATGAACAACGATGGGGCCGTGATTCATCAGCCAGTACCTCCTTCAAACTGCACGCTTGAGCATACGTGTGGCTCCGTTGCCCTTGATTCTCCCCTCCTTCCCGTCATAGAACTCGTTTACCCAGCCAACCATGCTGGCGATAGACTCTAGTTGCACTCGCTGCACCCCCTGGTTACGCTCTCCGCTTCTAGTGTCGAGGTCGTTGCAGTGCCTGCCTCCGGGGATGAGATGAACTGGCGCCTCAGCCGTGCTTTCCTGAGGTCCTCCGGGGCGGTATTTGCTTGATACAGAGCCGGAGCGCCAGGGGTCGAATTCTCTGCAGTTGCGTGAGCAAAACAAGAAATCAGACTCTGTGAGAGACCTACCCGTTCGTCCATATCAACCGAGTTGTGTTTACAAACCAGCCGCTGGTCAGATGGTTGACATCAGCCTCCGTCTTGCCTAGCGAGAGACCCGACTTGACGTCTCCCTGGTCCGGAAACATAAGACGGCACTGCCGCTCAAAATACTCAGGGGTAACGTGGCGGGACATGATAGTTGGCTGTCCTGTTGGTGCGCCTGTCTGCCAGTAAAAGAAGGGCTCGTTGCAGAGCATCCAAAACCACTGCCTGTTGAAGGTGTTGCTGACCGAGGTATCGGTGTAGAACGGACTGGTCACGTTGTAGCTATCGTAGCAGCCGGTCGAGTTTTCTAGGGCCCATTCTTCATAGCCATAGTTGCTGCAGGCACCGGGCAGGAATTCGTGTTTGAACCAGGCAGAGTAGTTGATGAGAGCCTTTTGTAGCCCAACGCCTTTGCTTGCTGGCGAGGAGGTGGGAGGTCCGCTTGGGAACCAGAGGTCAGTTCCCCAACCATCGAGGTCCACGGGACGGACACCCTGGATAGTGTCACACATCTGGTAGAAGCGGTGGTAGGTGGAGGTGATGGCTTTATTGGGGTTGTCAGTGGGATCCCGTTACGTTGGCACAAGTACCTAGGTAGCAAGCACAAAGAGGGAACACCTACAGATGTACTGCCACTCTGCCAATGCAAAGCCAACCGCCCTGGCCTCTCTGTTAGCGTCATGATGTTCCCACAATCCACCTACTCCATGAGACCTACGACGCAAAGTCCCCCTTCTCCTTGATGTCCCCCATTCCAAAGCCCTCTTTCAGCTTTGTCACCTCCTCCTCGCTTCCATATTCCAGGACATGGTCGATGTGTGCCGTGATTTTCTCAAAGTCCTTGCTACAGTTCCTCGGCATGCCTTCCCAGATAGGGGTAAAATACTGCCAAAAGTGTCGGATAGCTTGGACCGGTGCCGAACTCGCATGATAGGCCCAAAAGGTGCCGGGAGAAAGGTGGTTGAGCCACGCGGCGAGATTACCAGAGTAGGAGCCTCCTACCAAGATCCATGGCGCCTTGGGAGCATTGGACCGGCCGGAGTCATCAAAGGGAAGCCCAACGTGACGGGCGAAATGCGCAAGATCAGCGACAGAATCGTTGAGAGTCAAATAGGTCAGGTTGGCTGTGGAGAGGTGGGAAAATGGAGAAGATTCGCCCCAATAACGGTCTTTTGCTTCACTTTTAGCCGGGGTTCTGTCTCGTGCCTGAGGGGGAAAGGGGGGGGGCGGGGGGTCGAGAGTTTACGTTCGAGTAAGATGATGGCACCCCCAATGGCCTGGGCATAGAGACCGACTATGGTCTGGTTTGTCAAAAAGCCGCTGTAATAATCGGCGCTGGCTTCTCCTGGGGAAAATACCACCACCTGTATTCGACTTCAGTGACTGATCAGGAGAGAAAAGGAGACAGGCAAACAGGGAGAAAATACAGGAGAGCCTGGCCCTTCCCAGTAGCTGGTATCCCACCAATATCTCTGACTGAACGTCCCCAGAGATGGGTTAGAATGATCAATCAGCTGGCTGAACCGGCTTTCACTTCCCGTCGAAGTGTCCAGGTTGAGTGTAGCGATGTTTGGTTGAGGGACGGGAGGCAAGGGTAGTAACGCCACGACTAGCCCAACGGAGAAAGTTAAACAAAAGAGAAAGGGCTTCATCTTGAAGCCTAGGAGCTATAAGGTGGAGAGATAGGAGATGATGGAAGAGGGAGACGATCACACCACCGGGGGGGGGGGGGGGGGGTTGCTGGTATGCATATCTGAGTGACTCGACAGGACAGCACGTAGGTAGGATCGCAACGGAACACCCGCATGCCTCGATGCTGCAGTCTATCTAGCTGGTGTTACACCACCTCCTCCAGGCCAGACTTTCACAATAGGCAGGCCCAAGGTTCAGCTCAGAGAACCAAGAGGTATCTTGTCCCGAGATGCGAGGTAAAGTGAGGCTGACGAGGGGTTGCTTGCGGGGAGGAGCTGAGAAGGCCTTGGTCTTCTAGAAAACGCAGAAATAGCCGAAGGGGTATCATCATAGCGACTCAACACAGTCAGCAGGCTTCAATTGGAAAGAAGGGATGGTGATAGTGGATGAGTTCCGGCTAAGTGAGTTCGGCAGGTTTGGCCATGTTGCACCCGCCTATCTCCGAGCCCGATGTGGCAATTAGTCGCAAGTCTGGTACATAAAGAAGAGAAACAAAAGGTGATGGGTATAAAACACGTAGCCTGTCGGGACGTGATGATAGTTGCTCCAACAATGAAGTGGTGGTCCCAGTGTGTGTTGAAGAAGGGCCACATTTTAAATGTCCAGATTACTAAAGCTGTCAAAAGCAAGGATGAGAAAATGAAGAGTGGCGTGAAGGTGGCAGAGAGCAGTTGTCCGACTTGACAAGCTGAATGAGTTGCGATTCTGCGCTGCTGCCTTCAATTAGGATTTATTAAGGACGGGTTGTCAACATCAATGGATGGATGGAAGTCAGATACCTACCGTGCCTACCTACCTAGATGGTCAATGCACAAGCAGCAGCAGGAGGGACGAGAGTGGTATCAGGTGATAGTGCACGTGCATCAATCCTTCTGGGCAGTGGTTAATTACTCAACATCTGTCAGCACTGACCACCATGAGGTGGGAGCTCCACTGCCCTGGCTTCTCAGTGACAGCAGCCAGCCAGAGCTCTGGAGAGCAGAAGCGCAAGCATCACCACCTTGAACCCCTCGCAATTGTCGACGCTAGCCCGGCTCAATTGCAGCAAAAATGGCGACAGGCACGGCTTCCGAGACCCCGCGGCGTAGGTTATTTCCTCAATCTTCACAGCACCAACCAGTACTTTACTTACGAGAGGCTAACCGGGTACCTGGTACCTACCTTACAACAGAGGCGACCCGCGAGGAGATGCGTGATGCCAAACTCCCCATGGCGTACCGTGACAGCTGCGGCCACCTCTTGATCCCCCTCAACCGCTGTCGCCAGGACACATACTACCTTCCCTGGAAGTGCAACGTACGAACTCCACCCCGACTGCTCTTCCAGCTCACCCAGCCAGCCCCGAACCCCTCCCGCCGCGGGGTAGGTGACAATACTGACCATGCCACAGGACGAGAGACACAGCTACGAAAAGTGCCAGTACGTCGAGTTCAAGAAGCGTGTCGCCAAGATGGACGAGCTCAGAGAGGCCAAGGGCGGTGCGCGGAGTAACTAGAGAGGGAACCAGGAGACGGGCTTGCCGTGTACATACAGAGACGAAGACGACGTGAGAGAGGGGAGCATGGCGGTCTAGGCTGGAAAATGATAGACGGCAATTGCATCGCATCAAAGTTCAGTGGCCAATTTCCAGCCGTGGTGGTGCCCAACAGCATGACAGCGTCCAAGTCACCACCGAAAGAGAAGGGCGATGCGCGTCAAAGCTTCACAAGAGGAACCGAACCGTACGGTACTGATCAGTTACCAAGAATCTTCTGTAGAGTGGAAAGGGCCGAGGCGTGGGGAAAATCAATCAGATCGCTTATTTTCAATCTACACAGGTTCTGTTCTACAGCTGTTTCCATCAGCCTATATCTATCGACGGCCCTCCCTCTACACGGAATTCCCCTCCGTGTGGAAATGGATCCTTCCATCGGTCTTTGGCGACACGATGGGAACCCCCTTTTCTCCATCCTTGCCAAGCACCATCTTGTACCTGACAGCCCTGAGACCCGAGTTCTGACCGCTCAAGTACGGGTTGTCCAGGTACTCTTTCAAGACCACGGAGGCCTGCTTCTGTTTTCTCTTCCCGGTAACCGTGGAGATAAAAGTGTTGTCGACTTCGGACCATTCCCCAAAAGTCTTGAAGAACAGATCGGTGTCGGTCATGCCTTGCGCCTCGCCGCCCTGCAGAAGCTGTCCCTTGCGAAGCATGGAGAAGCCTCCCCAGCCGTTGGCCAACCACTCGGTCATGGCGACGGTGTAATGCTCCTCATCACGGATATCCTCTTCGATCCGTGTGCCATTGGCATGCTCCTGAAGAACCCACCTGGCAGAAACAATTCTCTCGCCTTCAGGCCTCGACAGTGAAGCGTTGATTCTAAGGCCTCCCAGCTGAAGAAAGCGGCCGTCGGCGTGCCTCTTGGACACGGAATTCTCCAGAGCGGCCTTGATCGCCTTTCCGGTAACGAGCTTCAGGACAAGCCGGTTCTGGAACGGCAAACAGTCAATGATGTCAGCCCCAATCACCTCAAACTGCCGCTTTTCCTCGGATACAGATTCAAGAATGCGGTCGCATCTTATGGCACCAGACGGGAACAAGGCCATGTCGGCGTCGTAGTAGGCCATGATGGAATCGGCAATGAAATTGCCCAGGTTGGTTTCCGAGTGCCTGACAGCCGCTTCCCTCCCGTTGATCTTGGTGCGAGAGACGAAAAGGGGTTGACCGGTGAGGTTGGCGAGGGCCGGTGTGACAGTGTCGATTGTCTTGAGGATGCGGACGGAGGGGGCAAGAGACGCAAAGGGTGGGTAGCGTTCAAGGCGATGGAACTGCGTCACTAGACAAATCACATTCGCCGGTCAGTCTTCGCATGGAGAGCGAAAAGGAGGTGGGGGAGAAACCACATACCTTTAACACTGCTCAACTCGGGGAGGTTCTCGCTCTCCTTTTTGACGCACATCTCCACCACACTCAGCCCTTCCCACGCCGCGCCGCTCTTTACCACCCTAATTTCTGGGCTGGTGACTTCAAACCAACCGCCGCTCACCTTGCCCTTACCCTTCCTCTCGCTCTTCTGGGACTGCATCACAATTTCGGGGTGCGCGATGCCTTCAGCCTCACGGTCGTAACCTCCAAAGATAAAGTCCACCTTCTCTAATCCCTTTGCCTGCGTCGCGCCACTCAGGAGGAGGTCCTCCGACAGTCTCATATTCGTCACGGCAACCACAAAGTCGACACCATACTCCGTCCTCAGCACCTTCGCGCTAGCCTTTGCTTCGCTCACGAGGAACTCCTTGTGCTCGTCAGATAGGTCATTGGGCCCACCTTTTTTGGTGTTGAAGTGGACATCCCAGTCCACACCAACCATCCCAAAGAAGCCAATCTTGTAGCTGCCCTGCTGCCGAATGTCAAAAACGCGTTGGGCCGCAGCAGGGACCAGCGCCGCGGCAGGAGACACGACGAGGTTGGTCTTGAGCGTCGAGACGCCAGCGTCGGCAAAGGAAATGGGGGAGACCTGGGCTTCTGAGAAGGCACGTTCGGGGGAGGCAGAAGCGAGCGCAGGGGGTGGGAGAGCAAGGTCTTCTTGAGGGGAACTGCTAGGCGTGTCTGATGCGGCTGAGTCAGTCATGCACGACGTAAATGAACTGGGACGAGGAAGAAGGATTGGATGAGCTTGCCAGAGATACAGCAGACCACGTCAATGGGCAACTGTGACAGAACCGTCGTAATCCCCTCCGCATTTGCAGTGGCTTGCCCGTTGGGCGTACTCGGGGCGAATACGCCGCTGCTGAGGATGACAATCGGGCTGGACGAGTTGGCCGGCTTGCCGCGGAGTTCGACCTTCAAGGGGTTCCCGCCCTTCTTGGCCGACTCGAGCATGGTAGCAAAGCGGGCGACGTGCTCCCGGTTCAACGAGTGGTAAACATCGTTGAAGTGATAGAAGGTCAAGACGTCACTGCAGCTGTGCTTGGGTTTGGGCTGGGCCACCTCGGCGTCGGTAATGACACGGGCAAAGGGCTTGAGATGCTCCGGGAAGTCATCGACATGGACGGTCGTGTGTGGCCCCAGGAGCGGGGGGAGTTCCGGGGAGGGTTCTTCTCCAGCAACCAGACTTGCTGCCGAGAGCAACTGGTAAATAATGCTTCGTTTCATCGTGTTCAGTTTATGCGTTTACGTAAGGTAGGTGGATATACAATGAATGATACAGGATGCTAATGGTGTTGTTTTGGATTTGGCAAAAGAGTGTAGGGTCACCCGGGACAAGGTGGTTTAAAAGAGAGACATGGGTGAGAAGAATGATCGGGCAAAGGAAAGAGAGGGAAACCAAAGATCACAGCTCAAGGCTGGTGAGTCTGTGTATTTAAAGGGGGTGAAGAGGGGGGGGCATCCCAACGTTCTCCCGGGGTCCGAAGCTGGAGAAGATGACGCTCTGCCCGCAGCCACCAGTGAGCCAATTTTGCGAGGCGCTCAACCTTAAAACGCCTTCAAATCTTCCGGTTTCTTTCGTTTGCTGGCTGCCCCTTCTGTGTCTGGAATGTCCAGATGGCTTGCGGTGCCGAAACACAGAAACCGAAGCTTACTGTTTGCCTGCTTTGTATGTGATACTGTGACGGAGTTGCCACAACGACAACTCGCAAGGATATTGACCGGGATGTGTGAAGCAGTCTTGTCTTTGTATCACTCTTGAAAGTTGAAAGACTTTCCACTCTTTCTGCCTACCAATAGGTACTTACCCTACTTGGGATCTCACCCCTGCCAAGACACCCAAAGCAAGCCACAACCACGCTTCGGATGTCCAGAGGCTTGTCTGCCACACCTTACCAGTCCCGCATCTGAAGTTTGGACATTTCTATCAAGCAGGTCACGAAACAAAGAGCAAAGAAGGCCAAGATGGTTTGACAAAAGGTCTTTCTGATTACCCCTGGTTCTTATGGACAAGGCAAATTAATAAGTATGTACAAGAATTTTCAAAAACATGCTACTCCTTCCCCGCAAAGTTACAAATACATCCATCTGTATTTACCAGAACTTCCACCATTTCTCGTAAACGGAAGGATGGGCATTCTCAACGAGCTGCTGGGCAAACTCGTCGTGCCAATGGCCGGCGCGGGGGGCGTTGATGTAGCCGCACTCGCCATCAGACTCACCGCCGGGCTTGATCCAGACAATGGCATCAACGACGGTGTTGTTGGTGTTGGTGGAGGGAGCGGGTCCGAATCCGGAGGGGGCAACGTTGCACCACTCACCCCTATTACACAAGAAATGTTAGCTTTGCGGTTCATGGAGGAAAAGGTGTCAGAAACGGGGAAGACGTACCACTCCTTACGGGCACCAGGGAGGGCAACACGGCCCTGGTCAACAATGAAGTGAGCAGGGAGGCCACGCTCCTCGAGATGGGGAGCCAAGCTGGTGGCATAGTTGCTCTCATCCCAGCTGTTGCTCCACTCGGTGTAGTTCTCACGGACGACGGCGTGAAGGGGGTTGTAGTTGGACACGTTGGTGGCGAAACCGCGGATCTTGTTCTTCTTGCCAGAAGCCTCGTCGGCTCTCTTCAGGACCTCGGCGAACTCATCGGCGGCCAAGGGGAGGTTGTCGTTCCACCCGAGCCACCCACCGTGGGCAGCGTCAATGTAGAGGTGGACGTTGTCCTGCTGGAGCTGGGTGATGGCGTGGGCGATACCATCGCGATAGACGTCGACGGCACCGGCGCAGAGGGGGATGTTGAGGTTGGTGACCAAGTTGCCGAGCGAATCGGGCTCGAGAACAATGGCGAACTCGAGGTCCTTGGCGGCAGCGACCTTTTGGGCGTAGGGCTTGACGAACTCCTCCTTGTAACGCTCAAAGCCGTTCTCCCCGCTCAGGAGCTCACCAGCGGACTCGCCAGCAGAGCAGTCTCTGTCGGGGAGGTTGTAGAGAACGAGACCGACGATCTGCTTCTTGCCAGTCTGCTTCTGGACGCGGCGGGCCGTGGCGATGGCCTCGTCGATTCTGCCGAGCTCAGAGAGACGGGAGACCCAGACGAAGGTGCTGACCTTCTGAGCCTGAAGGGTGCGGAGGGCGTTCTTGACATCGCCCTTCTTCAGGAAGCTCTTGTAGGTCTGGGTGAGCTTGTTGGACCACTCGGGGTTGACGAACTGGGTCTTGCCAACGAAAGGGTTGGAGACATCGCCCTTGGGAGGGGTGGGCTTCTTGGGAATGGTAGGGACGGCGGCGGCAAGGGCGCCGGTGGCCAGAGCGGCAATCAAGACGTCGGCACGCATGGTGATGGTAGGTCCAAGAAGGAGGCTAGAGAGAGGGAGAGAGAGAGACAGAGCTGGAGAGACTGGCTGAAGAAGCAAGAAAGGGATATCCATCTCGAGGCTGTCGTCGGATGGCTCTTATACCAGTTCGCCTCGCTCGCTTGCCCCAGGTTTCCCTTCCGAATCGGTTCGCCATGCCAGCCCACTGCCTCCGTTGGCCAAGTTGCAACGGCCAGGATGCCTCGAGGTTCCCCGGCGTCCAAGGAGACGTCGTGCCGGCACCATGGACAGAGTAGGCGATGGCCCACTCGGAACGACACATCGCGCTGGTAGGCTAAGGTCTTGGCCTGGGGTGCGGCTCCCGGTTGCCCTCCCGAAGATCCGTTTCCTCCACGTCCCAAAAGGGAAACACAGAAACAACGCGTGATGGACGACGCCGTTGTCCATGTGGAAACACGGTAGCAGCATGACCTCAACCTGCATTGACCAATTTCCCAGCGGTCAAGGGAGTCTCTTTCGAAGGACAGGCGAATATATTGGATCGGGAGCCCAGGCCGGACAAGAAGCCTGAGAGGCACGGTGAGGACCTCGCTGGACCTTTCTCGAGCTATCCGCATGCCACGGGCTTCCCCGGCGGCCCTTGCGTGGTGCCTGGCGCAATATAATGCCTTGTCTGGGCACTGAAGAGCCGCACTTGAGCCGAACTGACGACATCTTGGAAGGAAATATGTGATCGAAATAGGTGTTCACGTTGACTTCTATGAACAGCTAGCCACAGGCAGCCAAGGCATGATCCTGCGTAGGTAGGTAAGGTAGGTACCTAGATACTGCACAGCTGAGAAGTGACTGGTATGTAGTGTACATACAAGGTAAAGTCGGTTATGGTGTGAGAGATGGTGGTGAGGTGAGCAAAATCACGATAAGATAATCTGAAAAGCTTATCCATCTACCGCATCAATCACCCATCGGAGATGTTCGGCTGTAAGCTGATGAGTGTGCCACCCCGGGCAGCCAGGTACGGTACCTACCTAGGTATCCGTAGACAGAATTGATGGTTAATTAATAATCGATCACGTCTCTTCCTCCATGGCCAGCAATTCAATGAGGAAATGGCCACCAAAAAAAAAGTCGTTATCCAAAGATACCTTAGGTAGAACTCAGGTTGCGAAAGGAAAGATGCCCAGGAGAGGAGTGGGGCCGAACCCGAACCCCGCGCTGTCAGCCGAACTCCAGAGCACCGAGGCGATGCGCAGCACACATGACTAATGCTTCTCCAGCGGCCTTGAATCGCTTTGGAATCGCCCGCCGGCCCGGTTGAAGCTGTCATCTTTTGAAACTAGCAAAAAGGACTCGAGTCTTGTTGAATTGACTGCTTGATCCTCTCCATTGCACCATTGCACCATTGCACCACTGCCACCGCTGCACCACTGAACCTACCCTTGCCTCTTCACAGACGTGCCCTGGAACCGACGGCCCGAGCCCGTGATTGCGGATAGGTTGCGCCTCGCCCTGCCCGTCGTGCCACCACTGCCCTGACAGCCCACGCGCGTCCAGTGACGGCAGCGCCCCTCCATCCCATTCCAGTCCCAGTTCCTGTCGCAATGCCCGGCCAGCAGCCAGACGAATGGCAACACCACGCCGAGACCGAGAGGACAAGCCAGTTGCCCTCCTTCTACTCTCCCCCAACAGACGCCCAGCACACATCGCGAGGTGATGCCGATGTGTCGCACCCCGACTTCTCCATTTCCTCCGACCCCGCACTCGGCACTTCCGCCACATCACCGCCCACGCCCACTCCCAAGGACAACAGAGACAGCATCAATGACACCAGCGTCGACCGCAACGATGGCGCACCATCACCGGCGTCGTCTGCCCTTCTCCCCGGGACACCGTTAAACCCGCCGCCGCCCAATTCGCTCCTCTCGCCCGCCTTCACACCTCCGGCCACCCCAGGAACCGCTACTCCGTCCAGCCTACTGCTCTCGGAACCGCGCGGCGTCCCCGTCGACAGCTCTGTGCCCTCGGGCGGCTGCGGGTCCAAACACCCACGGCTTCTCGAGCAGCTGCCTCAGGTAGAATGCATCGTCCGCGCGCGCATCCCGACCACCACGGGCGCCGAGATGTTTCTCCACCTGTACACCAACAATGTAGATAACAAGGAACATCTGGCCATTGTTTTTGGCAACACCATCCGCAGCAAGTCCCTCGATGCCGTGCGCGAGGGCGAGACCGAGATGGACCGCCTGGTGCGGGGTGCCTACACCGGCAGACTGTACCCGGGGAGGACAACAAGCCTGGAGAATGCTGGTGGATCGGCGACGGAGAGGAAAGAGCCAGAAGAGGGTGCCCAGAGCCAGCCACCACTGGTCAGGATACACAGCGAGTGTTATACAGGCGAAACCGTGTGGTCTGCGCGGTGTGACTGTGGCGAGCAGCTGGACGAGGCTGCGAGGCTCATGTCTCTGCCTTCCAACAAGGCAGGGGGCATCATCATCTACCTCCGCCAGGAGGGCCGCGGCATTGGACTGGGTGAGAAGCTCAAGGCTTATAATCTGCAGGATCTGGGATCAGACACTGTCGAGGCAAACCTGCTCTTGAGACACCCCGCTGATGCGCGGAGCTACGGCCTTGCGACAGCCATGCTGCTCGACCTCGGCCAGAAAGAAGTGCGCCTCTTGACCAACAACCCAGACAAGATCCGCGCCGTCGAAGGGCCAAATAGGGAGGTGGTGGTGAAGGAGCGTGTGGCCATGGTACCTCTGTCATGGAAGGGCAAGGGTGGCTTCAGGGCACCCGAGGTAGAAGGGTATCTAAAGACAAAGGTGAGCTTTTCCTGACCTTGTACGCTGTGCCATGGCGGATGCTAATCGCGAGTCACCAACAGATCGAAAAGATGGGGCATTTGCTAGACCCAGGCGCGTTGCCGAGATGATAGTGCTCGGCAGGATAGGGCGGATAGAGAACAGCGAGCGGGGAGAAAAGAGGAAGCACGTATATACTTGTATATTCGTAAATTAGCACATTAGATACCTTCACTGAGGACTTTTGGATCACGCATGGCAGTTCGTTTGCAATGTACGGAGTATCACCATGATGATCGGTTCAGGGTTGCTCTCAGGGTTAGTGTATGATGCCACGGGCGGCATGTCGCGTTGATCGCGCTTGGCATCGGGGTTATCGCCAAAAAGCAAGCCCCACTATCGATAAGATAAGCTACAAGCTCTTGAGACGCGGTCATTGGCAACTTTCCACAATTCACCCGCGACAGGCGACAAACGCCAGCTTCTTCTGGTCCCAAAGTTTCCCAAACTTTCCCAAAGTTTCCCACTCGTCAGCCCGTCACTCGTTTTTAGTTTTATTCTCTTCTGAAAGCTCAAGTCTACTCCAGTTCGCGACGGCGATTTCCCTGCAATTTCCCATTCATCGTCAACCACTCAGATTCCCCATTAATACCAATTGAAACATGCGCCTGCGACTGGTGGTGCGCCGCCATGCCCTCCCCGACGTGCGAGTCGTCTTCAGCTGCAAGACCGAAAATGATCCGACAATTGCGGGCTTGCTAGAGCAGGTCAACGAGATCATTCCCCTGGAGAGCAACGAATGGGGCTTGGAGGATTATACCGTCGAGCTGAGACAGAAGGACACCGGCACTGCCTTTGACTGTCTTCATTTCCAGCAAGTGGCCGACGTGCTGAAGGACGACGAAGAGGTCTAGTACGTTTTTCCCCTTCTTGCACCTCAGACCCTGTCAAAGTGATCGAATCTAACACACAATGTGCGCTTTTCCCCAGCATTCGCCCACTTGTCACAGACGACCGAAGGAAGCGGCGGTTGAGTGGCCGCGATCAGATAACAAATGACGGCCGTCATCTTCTTGACGGGATTCCCTTTGGCCGCCCCCGCTTAAGAGCTGCCTACAGTCGACCTGCGGTAGATATACCGCCCCTGAAGCGCCCACGACTTACCTATCATCCCCATGGCGAGGAAGACGACGATGATGCCCAACAACTCAGGATTACCGAATCTGGCGAGCGAGGCGGCAAGCGAAGTCGCAGGCCTGGAAGCGTTCGATTCAGTGCGCCATTTGATGCGGCCGAGGATGAGGACGCAGAAGACGATGACTATGCTGGTCAGGATGCTAGTGAGGACGAGTTGGATGAGGGGCCCATTGAGGAAGATGACATGGATGAATCAGATTCGGATCAAGATTCCGACGGCGATCTAGACCTCGATGAAATCGACGAAGCCGACCTTGAGGCCGAACTGAAGGATCTGCGGGATGATGCGGAGCCCCAGGAGGACGAGCGCAACATAACAACAACAACCACAACAACTGCGGAGAAGCCTAGCACCCATGGACAGGGAAAGGCAAAGGAGGTGGAGGCGCCCATCGATAGCCAAATGCGCGGTACCAAGCGATCCCGGGACAGCGGTGAAGACGATGACAGCGATGCCGAATCAGTCGCGTCCGTGGTCAAACACTACGATCAACACGGATTCCCGAGTGGTTCCATCCTCAACGGCACTGCATCCAGACACATGGTCGAGGAGATGCGCAAGAAAGGGGAGTCTGTCAACCTCCCCGTGCACACTAAATTCGAGGACGACGGTGAAGAAGAGGGTGATGCTTTAAAACAGGATGTCAATAATGCTAGCCATCACTCGTCTTCTGAACATTCCGGCGCCAGTGACAGCGACAGCGATATTGGCAGTGATAGCGAGAGTGACAGTGGACCTGAAGTTGCGTCCTCCAAAGTTTACCCACCCTTACCCAGCTCCTCCGAGGTTGATCTGTCTGACTCGAGCTCGGATGGCGACGACAACCCGAGCAGTGACGAGGATGAGAACGATGAAGAGGCCCAGGCCACTACTGACACCAAGCCGTCTGAAGAGCTGCAAAATGGAGAAGAGGAGGGTGACGATAGTGAGGATCAAAGTGACGGGAGCGACGACCACAGCAGCGAGAACAGTAGCGATAGTGAGAGCGACAATGAGGGCGAGGGTGATGACGGTAGTGATGGCGACAGTGATGGCGACAGTGATGGCGACAGTGATGGCGACAGTGATGGCGACAGTGACGACGGCGTGGATCTTGCGGGTGACCACGAGTCTGATAATGACAATGACAACAATTCTCCCGATGCCGAGCAGGACTCTGACGGGGATTCTGACGGCAAAGGTGACTCTGATTTGGTCGAAAACTCCAGCGACGAGGACTCCGACGGTTCCTCGAATGGTGACTCTGATTCGAGCAACGATTCAAGCGACGACGACAGCAGCAGCTCGGCTAGTGAAGGTTCCAGCCAAGAGGCAGTTTCTAGCGATGAAGACTCCTCTAGCGACGACGATTCCTCCAGCAATGCTGAGTCCTCGAGTGGTGACGACACATCCGTTGGTCAAGAGCATACTGTCCCACCACCCAAGAAGGGGCCACCCAGCCCCATCAAGATATCACAGGTCACCGAAGGGCCGGCCGTCCAAGGGGAAGAAGGGGCTGCAGTTCGTCCTGGAGAAGGCAAGCCGTCCACTCGGAAAAGGAATGCTCGGCGAAGAGCTCTGGCACAAGCAAAAAAGGCAGCCGCTCGTGCTGAGGCATTATCGGTACCAGCGCCTACGGCTTCTAGCACCGGTATGACCGAGGCAGATTCTGCCGAGCTTGCCAGTGTGGCCGACACTATTGCCGCGAAGAAGGCGCAAATGCTGCAGCGCATTGGAGCTTTGACTAGCATTCTTGTTGGTGAATTGCAAGTTGACGCCCCTAGTCAGCCGGCTTCATCGCATGATGCGGCTCCGGCTGCTGAAGTGAAACCTGGGCCATCTGAGACACCTGCGGCGGCCCACAAAGAAACACCTGCCATATCTCAGAATGAGACATCGCGTGGCATTGACGAGGATCCGGATGCCTGGCGGGCGAAGATCAATTACAGGGCCGTCGAATGCTGCCAGGAGGGCGTGGAGCTCAGCGAGCCGCCGTTTCCGTTTGTCCAACGCTGGGATCCTCAGCAGAAATATCAACACGGTGGCCGCAAGAAGAGGAAGCAGCGCAGCCAGGACGAGTATCAGTATCAAGATGAAGAGACGCCCAAAATGAAAAAGAGGAGATCGGATGCGGGTGACATGGAGGACTACAGCTATGGTGACAGAGAGTCATATTACCACAACGAAAGCACGGCATTTGGCGAGACCACGTTGAACTACGATGACGAACCGCAAGAACAACCGGCACAGAGTACATCAGAGCCTCGTGAAGAGCAGGAAGAAGAGGAAGAAGAGGACCTACCACCACTTCCCACAGACCCATCAAGTCTCCCTGTGCTGCAGCCTGGGAGTGCTGCGCCTGGCATGATTCTCACCTGGCAGCAATATGTGTTGTCCAAAGCGACGAATTGGGCGCCTCAAGTGTCACGTCTCACGGGTGTCATCGTTCACGTCGAAGGCGACGGCGCTCTTCGGGTCCGGCTTGCCAAGAGAGACCAGAACTTGGACCGCAACGAAAAGGTTTACGATGACGAGGGCAGGCGTGTCTACGACAAGTTTGAACTGCCCGGCATGGATGAAGAAGACGAAGAGGAGGGGGAAGGCTACCGGACTTTGGACTTGTCTGAAATGATGGAGCCTCGCGTCCTGCAGTATCCCTCCGAAATTGTTCCAGGTACGCCTTTGGTGCAGGAGTCATCACCGTCCCATACCGCCGGGAACCCCGAGAAGATCACGAGCGCTCAAACATCGGCGACCCTGGGCCACGAAGCCTCGGAACAATCTGCTGACGGAACATCTCAGATGGATATCAACACTCAGACGCTTGAGGAGAGCATGATCCCCGAATCTTGTGTCCGCAGTGGCTCCAGCGAACACCAGGATGCCCAGGCCGCTCAGATGATGTCTGTGGAGGACATCTCGATGACGGAAGACAGGCGCCACGAAATCAGTCAACTGATCAGCGAAGCTGGGTTCCGCAAAGAGGTCGACCCATCCATCACCAATGACGCACTCTCCAACCGCAGCAGCTACTCACCCTCACGACAGCTGGCAGACATGTCACATGATGTACTGACGAGACCGTTTGAATCCTCACAGCCACAGAGCGACATGGGATCCCGACCCGCTTCACGGGGTACAACCAACGGCGTTGACTCGCAGCCGATTTTTCTGGAGCCTTTTAACGGATTCTCAGATGCCGTCTCGCTGGCGCCGTCTGAGCATCGGGTTGAGTACCCCAAACTAGACCTGCCGCCGTCGGAGATTGGCAGCGTCCAGAGCGGGAGGCAAGTCGACCCGGACTTCAGCATCGATCTGGCCGATTCTTCATTTAACGCACTCGAGGTTGACTCTGCCAACCGAGAGGCCCTACGCAGCTCGCCTCCTTTTGCAATGGAGGACGACGTCAGCGATGGGGAGAACCATGATGAGGAGGAGGAGGAGGAGGAAGAGGAGGAGGAAGAGGAGGAGCAGGTAGAGGAAGAGGATGATGTTCCAACGCCTCGTCCATCTCGTCGGACCAGAGCAGTTTCCGAGTCTTCGTCGTCATCAGACGAATCTTTGCCGTCGGTGAGCGAGCTATGCACTCAACCGTCGACCAATAACAGTTCGGGGGTGCCGGCCCGGGACCCGGTCCAGGTTGACGTCATTCCCGCAGGCAAGTCGCGCATGTCAAAGACTACGGCAGATGCGGAATATGAGGAAGCGATGCGGCGGCTAGACGATATGGAGGACGACTCTGAAGCCTCTGGTGATTCTGAGAATGATGATGATTCTGATGGGGGTTCAGACTCGGATGAGTCCGACTTTGGCAAACTTCCGTCCACACTGGCACGGAAGCTCATGGAGAAGCCCATCGAGAAACCATCATCCAGAAAGTCACAACACAGCAAGCAAAGCGCCATGGCAAAGATCAAGATGGAGCCTGTGTCGTCCCAGCCCGGCACTTCCGGCCTTGGAATTAGAAGCGGGCGTACTTCGTCTCAATTTCAAGTCCCGGAGGGTTCGCAGGTGATTTCACTGCTCAGCAGTCCGGAGCCTGCGGTGGAGGAAAACTACGCAGAAGACGACATCGACGAGACGTACAAAGATTCACAAGACTCGGACTGGCCCGAGGGCGAGGGTTGGGTCAGGAAAAGGAGGCCGACGCCAGCAGTGAGGCGGATGGGCCTGAGCAGGCGAGGAATGAGCGTGCCAGCTTCTTCCCTCGGGCCCCCTCTGCGGGAGAAGGCGTCGGTTCCCAGGAGAATTGCGAGCTCGCAGCAACCGGACAGCGCCAGCAGCCAGGGTTTGGCCAGGGCAAGGAAGCGGATAGCAGATGGGATCTTTCACAAGTGATTTATTTGTATGATATGGCTGAAAAATATAGCGACAGTGTCGGGATGTTCGTTGCACTGCCGATGGGCGTGGTCACGATGTGGCGTTAGCTTCCGAGGGTTGTACGTAAGAGATGCGCCTTGTGTGGTTATATTAATAAAAAGCATCTGTCAGTTGCGCGATGAGGATCGGGCCATGCGTGCTTTCTTGGATGGTGTGAGGGCAGCAAAGGGTGGTGGTATTGGTTACCCCACTGCATATGCAATTCGAGGCCTGGCCGGCGGTCTGTTTGAAGCTTTGAACCTTTGGGCTTGCCGAACAGCTTGGCACCAAGGCCATGTTTTCGAATCGGCTTGGCTCATTGGTGATGGAGCTGGAGCTGCAGACTAAAAAGTCAATCGGCGCGAAGCAGGAACAATCGCCCGGAGCGGTGAAATACAAAGAAGGCCTCGACGGGATTGACACGACACAAGAGAGGGGCATCTACTGCGGGGAGTACGGATAAGGCACTCGACACGACACACTACACTACACTACTCCGTACGGATACACTAGGTACCTGAAGATGGGAAGAGATCCAATTGAGGTGTCTCAGCTGCGCTGCGGGTGGCCCTTATCATCTCCACCTTTTTTATTTTTTTTTATTCTTTCTGCAACAGCGCCGGGCCTTTCTGCAGCTGCCCAATGCTGAGGAAAATGCCGCTGATTGCCTGGTGCCTCGTGCCCGGTGGAAAACAAGATCCGTTTGCTTTTCTTTTACAGAGTTAGGTACCTACCTTTAATCTTTTTGCAAGTCGTACCGTCATCTCAGGCTCCAAATTAAGAGCAGGCATTTTACCTGCGGGGCCGGAAAGGGGTGAGGTGAGGGGGAGCTCTGACAGCTCCACCCCACCCACAGCACACAGTGTCCAGGCCCGTTCCACAGGCATTCGGCGCAGGGATCTTCCTTTGTGTCGGAAGCAACAGTGACGACAAGCTCGACGATCACTACAAACTCAAATAACGGAGCTCGCCCACACTGTCCACCACCGGGCTACCTTACCTACCTGCCCACCGCACCACATACCACACACCACACACCACGCACCACGCACCACGCACCCACAGAGCCGCACGCCTCAACCGCTCAATCTGATCTGATATCGTCACTCGTGTTCGACTCAAAACACATCTGTGCTTTTCATTAGTCGTCATAAGAGGAAGCGCCCTCCCCATTTCCAACTTTTCAGCTCTACCGAGAGCCAGGGCACAGCGTCCGAGCAGGGAGCAGGGGCACAAAAGCCACCCAGAGATAAGGCACTCTCGTGCAGAGCAGCGTCTCGCCGACCGCAATTTCATTCTTGAATCACACGCACGCAATCTTCATATATTCATATCCATATCATCCATCACCCTCTCCCCTTCACAGTCAGATCAAACACACCCACGACATCCAAGACTCCTCCTCCAATGGTCCCGCCGTTTGCACTAGCACCCCCTTCGAATGCAGCACGCTACGCATTGATCGAATCTCCATCATCATCGTCGTCATCATCATCCTCTTCAGTCTTGATTTCCCACCAACTTTCAGCCTCTTCCATATCCGTATCAAGATGAACGCCACTGCCAACTCGTCCTCATTCAGCACCGCCCGTGCCACCATGTTCGACCTGCGGTCCTCGCCAGTGCCGACCTTGATGCACCACCACAACCGCGACCTGACGCTACAAAAGTACTTCCTCCTGCACGAGCAGCACGAGTCTCTGCGCCAGCATCTCGATGAGCTCCGATCGCCCCAGTCGGCCTCGTTTTTCTCCTCGCCCTCCACCACTACGTCATCACTCTCGCCTACCGGCATCATTCCCGCCCCGGCCGTGTCGCCCTCGCGTCACCAGTTCCGCAGCTCGTCCATCCCGACCATCATGATGAAAAGATCTGGCTCCTCGGGCTGTCTGGGGGAGGTCGCCCAGGAAGAGGCGAGACTGTGTGACGTCAACGAGGGCATCAAGAGGGTCTTGACAGAGCTGCTCAACTGCGAGGCGGTGAGAGGTGACCGCGCGTTTCGGACGTGGGTCCAGAGCCGACTCATGGATACTGAGCGGGAGCTCCGGAGTGGGAGGAGGAGACGGAGCGCGCCCGACGCTTGAACGCGACACGGGCCGCTACCAAAACTCAATTCCTTCCACGGGAGGGGGGGGCTATGGAGTAGGGGTCCAGGACAAGGTTGGTCGGTCTAACGCCACGCCGCCCACTTGCGCATGCCCTCGACGTCAACACCGAACAGAGAAACAGACAGGAAAGAGAACGGAGTCGATGGTATTGAAGAGGAAAGCATATTCGGTTTTTTCTTCTTTCTTTTTTTGCTTGCTTGATCATTGTTTGCATTCAGCTCGGTGTTGGGAGTCGAATTTTCTCTCTTTATCTTTTGATTCATCAGCAAGCAAAACAATCAGGCAATGCATAATTGTCACACAGTTACCTGTCGGCATCACCACTTATACGCTTTTGGACTTCTTTTGGGTCTCGGGGACTCTCAACTTCGACTGAGGCTTGGCCTCTTCTTTTTTTTCTCTGGGTTTTTGGCAATGGACAACATCATGGCAGGATATAAAAATGGCAGGGGATTTTTTTTTTGTTTTAGGAACAAGGATTTTGACGGATACTTATTACCTTTTTAGTAGTCGGATTGTTATGGTGTGTTCAATGCAAGGGATGGGATTCTTCGTGTCTCTTTTGCCGTCGCGTTTCTTGGCTGTCCCTGCATTCTTCTGCGTAATGTCTTGGGTCCAAACCGTCCAACCACCCGACTACAGGCATTCGTTGGTTCGACCATGCTGTTTTGCGCCACATCTCTCTCTGAGGCTGGAGATTATAAAGCATAAGCCACCATCTGTGTTGATGTCGATTCGACCTACCAAAGACTGTGTGCATTGCAACTGTTGGTGTATGGGGATACCCCAGCTCACAAGGCAAACACGATGGGGCATGGTGTTCAATTCATTTATTTTTCAGCCCTTAACTATCACTTTTGCTGTTGTGAGTGACTATTAGATTAGGCTTCTTGCTTCTTTTGACCTGTGTGTGTGTGTGTATGCATCTGCGTGTTTGTGCCATGTACCCCCTCATGTACCCTCCATCTCCATGACATCGTCTTGCTCCCCAACCTGTGGTCCGCGGACAGATCCCATCGTCCCCCAAACCCCATGTTGAAAAGACACATGACGCGATGGGAATCATGTAGGTGAGCTGCCGTGTCCCGAGCCTAGGCCCATTTCTCTCTGCCCCCACCCAGCCTTGGTTGGCCATCTGTCAAACTGTTGAAGAGTGAGGGTGTACAAGATAGATTAACCTCCGCATCGCCCAATGCCGGTAATCAAAGAGCAACCAGCTCGCAAACGAACTCGAGCGTGTGACAATAATAACAGAACGACAACATGATAGCAGGCCATCAGCAGCACCCATCCACACGACACAAGAGGAAAAAAAAGGAGAGAAGGATTGTTTTTCAGACATGTACATGTATTTTGTTTCCACACGCTTTCCCCCCCCCCCCCCTCTCTCTACCCGACTCTCTGGCTCTTTTCATCCACTTCTTCTTCTTCTCCTTTGTGTCCTCCCTCCTCTTAACGATGGCAAATTGCGGATTTGGGAATCTTTCAATGTGTGTAAGTAGACGATAGGAAATATGCTTTTTCTTTCAAAGTTTGACAGGCCAACGCGGAGACCAGATCAGTAAAAAGAGAACGAAAAAAAAAAAGAAAACGAAAAGGACAAAACAGAATAAAAACAGAAAACGATGCAGAAAAGGGACAAGAGGAAACAAAAGGAAGAAGAAAAGATTCAATCGCACACTTGGATCTATGTCTGTTTATCTGACAAGAGATCGTAACATCTTGATTAGGTAGAGAGGAGGGGAGAAGAAAAGGAAAATTGGCAAATGGCTGCTTCAGGTCATGAAGTGATTGAAGTCGTCTGCCTGGGTGGGTGTGGAAGAAGGCAAAGTTAGGTAGGTAAGGTAGGTAAGCGCTCAGGAAAGATAGATGGACTTTTCTCTCTCCAGGCTGTGTAACCCCCCCCCCCCCCCCCCCCTTAACCCTTTACACCCTCTCGTGAGCTGTTGGTTTCCAAGCTCCGCCAGCCACCCCCCCAAGTTGTCCAATTTTTTGGCCCACCAGGTTTTTGCGTGTCACCGCGTGAGATTGATTACCCTTCCAGCCAACCAGCACCCTTTTTGCATCTTGCCATCCCACACTAGTGCCGGGTAGCAACAGCAGCGTGATGCCTCTCATACGCCGATGACAACGAGGGCAGCGACGGCCCGTCATGCCCAACACCGCCAGTCTCATGTCCAGCCCCCGCCGCCCCGTAGGCAGAGTCCCTTCGGCCTGAAGCATCGGTCGACCCGGAGCTGGTGCCGTACGGGGTCATGTCGAACGATGTGGCTTGGTTGCTGGTCAGGGCCGCGCGGTCCGAGTCGCTAAAGATGGTTTCTGGGCCGCCGGAATCGGTGCGCGAGGAGCCGTAGTCGTAGCTCGACTCTGCGGCCGTTGGGGGCAGGGATTTGTTGGCCCCCGAGAGAGGTGGGTACGTGGAGGAGCGGTGGCTAACGGTGGTGGTTGAGGGGACAGGAAGCACCCGATCGGACTGTGACGAAGGCAACGAAGCTGACATATTTGTGAAGGAGAAACTCGGCCCGTCCCCGGCGGCCGAGTGCCCTTGCCCTCGGACCACGGATACTGCCGAGTAGGCCGACGGTGGAGGTGTTGTGTAGGTAGTTGGGGACGCCGTGACTTCGGGATCCAGGTACGACATGCTGTTGTGAGTGTGGTATCCGCCCGAGGTCGATTTTATATTCCTGCTGGATGCCGATGGCCAAGCGCCAGAAGCCGCTCCCGGTATGGGCATAACCGGGATACCTCCGGGGGCATCGTGAGGGCCTTCGGGGACCGGTAGCCCATAGGCCCCAAAGGCATCGTCGGGACTGACACCGTACGTCAAACCGTGTGGCGGAGAGCTATAGGGGGTCGAAAAGAATGGTTTGGCAGGTACGTAAGAGTAGCCTCCATGTCCACCGTGACCGCTGCTTCGGTATGATGACAAGACGTCGGTGCCATGTCCGTGGGCGTGTGCCATGTGGTGTCCGGTGGTGGATAAGAGATCGGGACCTGCGTACCCCGTTGCGTGCGGACTGGGAGAGGCATGATATGTGGGAGCCCGGGAAGCATAAAGTCTGGCATCGCCCACGTTGTAGCCAAAAGGTGAGTCGCCTGCTGGTTCACTGCGAATAAAAGGGGCTTCTCTTGATTGCACCTGTGGCAAGGTAGGTTGTTAGGCATGACTGGTAACCACCTAGTAGTCCAAAATACCCCCAGGAACCAGGCTTACCCTCAAGAACTGGCATGGCTCAGCGTTGGCATTCTTGCAATTCGAACACGGCTGTCCCTGCCCTGGGTCACCGCTGCATCTGATCTTCCGCTTTCTGCACCGGCCACACTACAATACCAGGCATTCAGTATCAGCACCATTGAGCACCGTGGGTCAGCGTCCAGTAGGTACGTACAGCAACAGCAATTCTTTTCCTCTGGGGTGTAGAATCAGATCCCTCCATGCCTCCATGCCCTCCTTGATCGGACATACTGAGGTGGTGTGCTCGCGAGTGGCCGTCGTGGAGCGAGTGGGACGGGAGTTGGTAGCCGTGATGACGGTGATGATGTCGATCCGAGTCCAAGGACGGCAAACTGGTGGGTGATGAATAATACACGGCTGGATACGGACGACTGGTGCTGTTGTAACTCGATCGGCTGCCGAGTCTTGGGGGCAGCCCGAGTCCACCGAGTCCTGGGACCAGTCCGCCGCCTATAAGTGTGGTGTGAGTTTCGGCCGATGTCGTAGAACCCGAGGACGAGGAAGACGACGAGGACGAAGAGGAGGAAGAGGAGGAGGAAGAGGTATAACACTGGGACTGGGTCTGGGACACCATTTGATTTGTCCGGTTTCTCGCCTTGCCCAGCTTCTGGAGTCTCCAAGTTTGCCGTTATTCAGGTGGTCTGTATGTCTGTATGTCTGTATGTCTGTCTCTGTCGTCTGCTGTGGCTTGCGAGCGTGGTGATTATTATCGAGACGTCGAATGGCTTACAGACTGAGCGTGTATCTGGTGATGGGGGGTACAACAGTGTCGTGTGCAGTGCGTGTAAATTGTCCGGCCACTTAACACTGCAACTCGAAATCCCGATCGATCCAGAATGAAGCAAACTGGAACCTGGCCCTAGGATCCGAATCGGCCGCCGTGTATGCCCTGACAGGCTACGACTCGCCTCGAACGACCCTCACCGAGAATCAATCATAAACAGAAAAAGAGTCCCCCTGGAGTCGAGAGCCGGGGCTGAGTTATGGCAGACACAAAAACAGCAAAACCCGGGCCCCAAGCTGAAATCTTCCAGGATTGGTTTCTCCTGCTGTTCTGGTTTGATAGATTGGGAGGGGGGGAAGGGCGGGGGGCGGACGCCAAAGACCTGGAATTGACGCACATGAGCAACGCTGGACCGATCAAAGCGCTCGCTGTGGAAGCACAGGACAGCGAAGAGCACATGTTCCCTCGGCCGAGAAGGTGAATAGTGGGAAGATGAAAGATCAAGGGTAGTATGGGAGTGAGACATGGTACACAAACCTTTCCGGTCCCAACTTCTGGAATTGGTCTGAATCAAAAACAAAACCCTCACCAGCGTAATCTACTTCCGATCCAGTGGTTGCTAATCGATTGGTGTCTTCAGGTTGGTTTCGTCAGGTTGTGTTTGTCTTGGACGCGCAGGGTAAGCGGAGAACTGGCTCGGTGGTATAGCTTTTGTCTCCCTCTCGATGGGTGGGTACGATGAAACAGAAGAGGCCCAAAGACACAGGGGTAGAATACGGTAGGGAGGTATGATGTGATGTGTGAGACGTTGAGCTTGGCACAAGGTAGCAAGGAAAAAAATCGAGCGAGACAAGATAAGACACTAGACAGGTGAAGGGGAGGGAAAGACAGGCGAGGAGAGGAAAGGAGGGGAGAGAAGGGGTGGACATACAAGTGTCATGATGTTATAAAGACCTTTGTATCACCTTGTGCTGTCTTCGTTCCTCGCTCGGGCAGGGAGTTCCCCCCACGTACCGTGCGTGTATTGGAGCGTCTGTTTGCATCCATTCTGTCAGCTGTATGATGGGTCGCTGCCAGTGCTTTGCCATGACGGCGACACATGACATGGACAGGCCTGGTTCTCCCAGGGATATTTCCCTTGACATGATGTGCTACCACGGGTCTTGGCTTTGGCCCATCGCCCTGTCTTGTGGTCCTGCTCTCTGGTCCTACACGTCTTTGACAGCGGAGGTCGACACTTTGGCACAGAGACACGGGGTGTTGTTGAATCGACCAGCCTCTGCTCTCATGCTACAGCCCCGGTAGGTAACTCGAAGTACCTCTAGAAAGTATTCGAATGACTTTTCCTTTAGAACGAGGCTAATGCTGGACATGCCGGGTACATGCATCGGGAAAAGCCACCTGATGTAAGGTAGGGATGGGGCATTTCTTTGCACCTACATGTACCCTTTTGGCATCAGATGGCAGGCCAGAGGGGCAACGACCATCTGCCACATCAATCAAGAGTACATGGCACTGTGACCAGATGCTGTACCAGCCTTTCAACTTCGAGGCTGGTCCAACATGAAGACGGCCGCCTCCAAGATTATACTCTCCCAGCATGGCACGAGTACCGGGCAAGTAGCTCGTCAAGTACATCTGTTTCTTGATGCTGCACTCAGCAACTAGCAAGCAACGACTTGCCTGCCGGAGTGTGGACCACTTCGTACTACTGCATCTCCAAGTGCGCATGCTGAGGCAGGAAAGAAGAGACGAGGTGCTGAATGTGGCATGTCAGGCAAGATGACAGGAAAATCAAAATGTCTACCAAGGCAGCCGGTCTCCAAGGGGTAAAGTGACACCTCACGAGCAAAGTCCCTCTCCCCACCCCGCCACAGGCACTGTCCGAGGGCAAACGAATCAATGACAAAGTTCAAACCCTTTGGGTTTCGATGCGCAATCGACCTGATAAGGTGAGGTGAGGTGGTTTGCTTGATTCTTGGTCCAGGTGTGTCGTTGTGTACTTGAATTTGGCGAGCAATCGGAGAAGTGGGAAGGGGCCAACGCATAAATGAGCATCTCTGGTCCCTTGTACAACTTGTGAAAAATGAAAATTGAAGAGGCCGGTGTTTGTGACCGCTGGCCAGTGGCTGGGATGATATCTGACCTGAATTGTTACAAACGAACGAGGTCTGTTTGAATTTTGCACCTACGTGCCTACCTACCTATCGTACAAATCAGACGCCATGCTCCAACTCCGTATCAATAGTCTTTTTCTACATACTGTGCTCGGGCAAACATGAGCCCAGCGCCCCGCCGACTGCAGGTTGGAGTCGTCTTCGCAGTTCGCAGTTCGCACCATCTCGAAATGGATGGAACAGAGGACGATAAAAAACGACGTTGACCGTTCCGATATCAAGAGAGAAAAGTGCACATTTGATGCTTCATTTATGTCGGTAGCTGAGGTGGGCGGAGTGGATGATGTTGCCCTGAGATTCGGGAGGGGGGAATCGATCGGATCGGATAACCACCTGGCCACTGAATGCCAATGACAGCTCGCTCTGGGGTGTCAAGGCAGGTACGAAGATCACCAGAGTGTCTCTGCATTGGCTACCTAGGGCATGTACCCACAGTGCGACTCTCGGCGGAAGCTGGAGATCTGTAAACATCATCCTCTGCATCTTTGGCGTCTGCAGCATGTTCCCCTGGGGCCTGGCTATCCCCGAAAATTCTGTCACATTCTGTATCTGAGACTTCCTGGCATGTTGCCATCGTCTGCTTCTCCCGCAAGCCAAAATATGACCGATCTCCTTTTCCCCTGGACACTGGCATACAAGGCAGAGAATCCGATTTGTCGGCCAGGCCGTTTTAGACGGGAACTTGAAGATCACCCACTGTCAGTTACCTAAGCTATTCTTTACATGCCGGGTCTGGGAACTGGGGAAGCGTGGGCTGTGTGGGAGACAATCATGCATGTTGCAAACACAAAAGACACCTGCCCCCGCCGGCACCGTCCCAGAATCCCCGGCGCTTCTGCAGACGTCGTTGGACCACAACCCGCAAGCCGCGTCGGATAGATGAGACGAGGAGAAAAGTGCTAATTTCATTTCTCGACACGGCTACACCCGATCTCCAGATCTCGGTCCGACTATCTGGGGAAGCTGATCGGATGGTCGGTTCTTGATAGGACTTGTACTTGTACCCTGCTTAGTATCCAAGGTCTACCTACCCACTTGCTCCCCGCGAGCTTTGTTCTGTGACATCAAACCATGGACGTGGTGCATTCATTAGATGGCCACCAAAGCTCGTCATCCATACTGATTGATACCAATGCGAGCTATCTCAACCTCCAGCCCCCGCCCGGACCGGGTTGGTCCATCCGAGTCTCCTATGCTCCGGAAGCGGGCTGGGCTGCCATTTCGCCCCCCCCCAACGCTCCGGCTCAGCTTCTTCAGCTTATCTAACCTGTGACCAGCTCTTGCCAGGTCTCGCCTCGGCTGGCCTCGTTCACAGACAGTCGAGATGCGGCTACCTGCATGTTGATGTCTCTCGTCGCGTGCCCACCATTTCCTAGTCAGGTGGTACAGCGTCAAAGAAGAGTTTTGTAGGGGCCCTGAGCCTCTGGGGCGTGCTTCAGAAGAAGTCGTTACCCGAAGATGCATTTGTGCCACTCGCCGTTGTGGTCCTCCTCCATCCCCCAACACTTTCTGTATTGGCCTTGGGAGAAACAGTGTTTGCCCGTTCTAGCAGTGAAATCAATTGACGATAAACGTTGTGTCGAGGTCATCTCTCGCGAATACAAGACACCATCGATAGAATCGAGTGTTGATGTTGGTATAAAGAGTACACGCCAACATGTCTCAGTGTGGTTCTATTCTAGATAGCAGGTGTCTCAATGTCTGACCACCGCGCACCAAGCCCCGATATATTTGGTACTCTTGTCAACGATAAGGTAAGGTACCCAAGGCCCAGCTCAGTATGTTTTTGCAGAGAGAGCGTATGCGAATGATGGCGTATACGAATTCCTGAGAATGAGGAAATCTCCTCCACGTAACACAACGTCAACTGCAAGAGAGCTTCAGTCAATCAAATGCGTTCATCGACCTTGAACCATCCCTTGTCGAAACCTCCGACCGGAGCCAAAAACCTACTGCACTGTCCACTCTCCGCCGTCATCATCGGACCATCTGGTACCACCTTTCAAAACACATCTCAGCTGTTAATACAAGCAAGATCCCAGGAGGCCCGAGCAAACCAGATTCCTCTCATATTTTTCTGTAGATAGGTAGGTGCTGTATGTAGTCCACCCAGGGCTGACTGGAAGGTTTTCTCCATCCAGCCCGACGTAGAATGCGATGAAAGGGCAGAACAAATCATCCTTCGGCGCGACAATGGTATTTCTGGAAACATCAATGTAATGCGCACGCGCGTCCACGAGAATCGCTGCCATGCTTTCTCGATCTTGTCAGCAAATGGCGTCGAGATATTCAGGACTGAGATATGCACAAAGGCGCCATTTTGTTTCCGAGTCGTGGTCACCAGGAGAGGGACCTTACAGCTCGATCCGTCACCCAAACGGTAAACCGGTAGAAAAAACCGCCATGGGCGTCTGTCGAGACACGTTGCCCGAACGCCCCCAAGATAAAAAGAGAACTTCTTTTCTTTTTCTTGCCTGCCGGTGATGTGTCCCGCGATGCGGATCGGCACCAGCAGCTGGGCTGGCAACAAGGTTGGGGGCGTCCAAGAAGAGAAGAAAAAAAAACAAAAAGAAGGGTGGATTGATGAATGACGGGCATGATCCGAACAACGAACAGCACCCACACCCACCCACACACCCACACATACACAACCCGGGACACCCGTGACCCGCCCCTCCACCAGCCCTTGACGAGCAACCCCCAACCCCAAACTACCCGCCAAACCAATTTTTATGCAGTACCATCAAGAACCTGTAGCACTAATTGGCCGCCCTGCTCATCCGCACACCACCACATCCCATTTCCGAGCGTCCTTGTCGTCAAATATGGGCACATATAAAAGTAGTATATTCTTTCAGCCCAACGACAGCCCAACCCAAAACGGGGGCGAGAACAGGATAGATGGGTAGGTGTATGCACAGTATGAGGCTTCGTAAAAAGCCTCTTCCCGCCTGATGTTATGCTGTTTGCCTGCGTCGCACCAGAAAGTTGAACCGCATGAACACCCCGTGAAACCAGCACAAGCTGCTTACTCTGGGCACGACGAAACTCCGAGGTCTGCATACACGCCTTATGTTGAGTAGAAAGCACGGGACGGCGCCTGGCAGTTCTGCATGCTCCAACTGGGCCCGATAATCACGTCAAGGGAGGCTTCAAGACAGAAGCGGCCCGCACCTGTGGCTTGTCTAGATAGAAGGAACCCGACTGTCTTTCGACTGTGACGAAAAGCTGCAGTGAGAGGGAGGATGCCGTACGCAAGAGAGCGGGGGACCATGCGCTGGGTCCAAAGAGAAATAATTCCCCGGCATGCATGCTACTTGCCCCTGTGTTGTAATCACGGCCAAACGGGCATAGATCACTGGCGATGACGATGGTGATGATAGGTGCAACGGAAAAGGGCAGTCTCGGGTCACCTTCCTACAGTCCTTCCCGCGAACCGCAGGGCGAGGGGGGGGAATGCGGGGGCGGAATAGGGGAGGGGGCTGAAAAGAACCCGCGGCAGGGGAGGGAAACAAGAGTCAAGAAAGGGGGGAAGAACCATCGATGGAAGCCGTCAAGAAACAACGCAATCTGTAGTCAGAGAGCCCTGGCCACCACAACACCCACCTCGGTCCGCCACGTAGATATGAAGGGTAGACGAAAAGAAAACTCGTATAAGCGACTCGAAGCAACAGGAGGCGAGCCACATTCATTGGGCCTAACCTTCGGGCGCAGGGTCCTTGCCCACGCAGCCCGTCGGGACAATGCGCCATCCATTGAGAGGGCACCTTGCGGTTCAGAGTTCTTCTTGATGCCTAGACAAAAGCGTTCACGCCTGACCAGGAGTGCCAGACGGACTCGGTAGTCAGAGCGGCGAGATGACACCTTGCCCAAGTTGTGCTGCCCGGGCCTGGCTAATAGGATATCATCCGTCCTTGGACATGGTCTTGAGTAACTGGGGCTACTGGTCGAGGGTGGGAGGCACCGCACTAGACAGGCAGCTGGCAGCTGAGAAAGGCAGACAGAAAACAGCAAGACGAGCCGGACACAAGAAAACGAGTTGCTGTCGAGCCTGGAAGACGGACCAGTCATCAACCGGGGTTCAAACTAGCCTTGTATCGTTGCTGTGGTATTCCACGCACACGAGGCCGGCAGCCGACAGCACCGCGACACGACCGACGACAACCGTTCAACGGCCATTGTGCTCGCCTCCTCCACCCCGTCCTCGGTATCTGTCCTGGCCCCTATCCCTGTCCTTGTCCCTGCTCCTATCCCTTCTATCACGATCTGGGTCCCGACGATCTCTGCGAGCCCAATCCCGATCTTCTCGGCCCCTAGATGAAGATTGTCCGGGGTCGCCTGGCCTGTCATGGCGGTTGTTGTCGCGGTAACTGTTGCGGTGATACCCGTGGTCTCGTCTGGGGCTCCGGCTCCGTCGCTCCGTGTGACCTCGCTTATACTCTGACCTGTTGTTATTGCCGCTACTGCTGTGCTTGTCCGTCCGCCGGTCCGGGGACCCTCTTCCCCGCCGGTGTCCCGCAGCTTCTCCTCGGCTATCTTCATGGCCACCAGTTCTACTCGGGCCGCTCGACCGGTTCTCGCCGGCTCTCCTGTCGTGGGGCTTCTCGTTGTTACTATTGTCGTTGTTGTTGCTGCTGCTCGCAGTGACGCCAGTATCATGCCGGCCATGGCGCATGTCCTCCACCCCATGGACCATCCGGTAATGATCGTCCTCGTCGTCACGTTCCACATCCTCATTCCTGTACTTGCGCCATTTCTCCAACTCTTGCACACCACCCCAACCACCTTTGCCCTTTCTCGCAGCAGCAGACCTGCGCTTCGTATTGGTGTCGTTTCTCCAAACCTCGCTCAAGCGACTGACGCTCTGACTGAAGTCGACGTGGATTCTTCTGTCATCAATCAGAACCGAGTCCATCTTGTAATACGCCTCCTCGCAGCTCTTCTTGTCCTCGAATTCAATAAAAGCATACTGCAAGCTGTCGCCCGTCTTCTGATCCCTGATGACCTCGCAACTCAAAATCTTGCCAAACCGGCTGAAGATCAACTCCAAGTCCTCGTCGGTCGTGACTGGGTTGAGCTTGCAGACAAACAAGACATTTTCTGGTGGTTTGACTTCGGCAAATGGCAGATCACCCAGCATTTCCAACGTCAGAGCTTGGGCAGCAGCTTCTCTCTCTCTCTTTCTCCTTTCCGCCTCGGCGGCGGCTTCTTCGTCTTCCTCAACATCAACCAGCTCTTCCCCTTCCGCAATCCTCACGGTGGCCAGCTGTGCCTTGGTGGGCGGAGGCGAAGCACTTGGCTCCCGCAGGCCAGCCGGATCAGGGTAGGGGTCCTCTAGCACGATGGTATGCTTGATCCTGATGTCCACCAACGGGTTCCCTCTTTCATCCACTATTGCCTCGTTGATCTTCTCCAAAACGTCGAAGCCCTCGGCGACTTTCCCGAATATGGCCGCTTTGTCGTCCAAGAAGTCGATCCCGTCTTCTCCCAGGGTGATCAGAAATTGAGACCCGGCCAGTCGTGTCTCTGGGTCGGAGGGGTGGGGAGCGGTGGCCATGCTGACAGTGCCGCGCTCGCGGTGCTTCAACTTTGGATGGAAGAAGGCGGGAAATGTCTTGTCCTTGCCCTCGAGTATGCCCCAGATGGAACTTCCGCCGTCGGAACTGGGACAGAGGGGCCCCAGAGGGTCACCAGTTTGACAAGAAAACGACTTTTGTATGGAGTGAATCGGGGCGAAGTTGTAGTATTTTATTTTGCAGAGTTTGAGGAAACTGAAGCACAGCAAGTCAGTCCCATCGTAGCCTTTTTCCAACAGTTGAACGAAGAGGGCAAGTTAGACGTACTTTTCGCACATTTTCGGAGCGAAATCGACCAGCAGGTCAATGACAATGTCACCGGCTGTTGTCTCGAGAATGACCGACATTTTGGCGACAGTTCTCAGTCCTTGCTCGTCGCGGCGAATGAATATTGGGATGCGATTGTTTTTTTTGCTTTGCAGGATGAAGCGCGATGCCAGGCGCGCTCGACCATTCAATGCAGCTGCTTGGCAGTTCTTACATAATTACGTCAAGGGCCCACTTTTGCTGAACTGCCTTTGCAATGCGAAACCACAGTTCGTGTCTAGGTATAGATGCAAGAGAGAAGGAAGCAACAGTATTCTGGTCACAACAGGGATGGTTGACTCATACGATAGCCTATACATTCTTATGAAGCTTGAAGGCGCAACTGTTGTGTTCCCAGCCAGCGCTCTGGCATTGCCCCTTCACCGCCTTGTTTTCTGCCGGCCTTTTGGACAAGGCGGCCAACATTTACATGAACGACAGACAGATGTCGAACTGTGTCCAAGACGAATTCACCTTTCTCAACATGAGCGAAAACCCACAAGTGGCCCGGTTTTGTTGGCAATGCCTGCAGTTAGATGCCGCGCCCGAATATCCGGACGGCGAGGTTCTCTGCCTCGATGATGTCCAAGAGGAAATCTACAAAAGGCTGTTTGCGAAGGATGTCGCATTCCCGCTCCCTCCCCGCTATGGCTTGAAAGTTCTCAAGGAGTTGACGAAGAGGATTGAAAGCTCCATTGTGGACTGGGAGGAGCATGTAAGAACAGCACAGACGGAACAGCGGACAAAACACCAAAGACTAACAGCAACAGGGAATATCAGATAACCTCATGACCACCATGTCCGACTTGCTATCTGTGCCATTACCTTCAGAGGTGGTGGCAGCTCAGCAAAAGTGCCATGTGACTTACCACCTCTCGCTGCTCCAGGAACCCGATGATGCAGCCGTGGTCTTGCTAGAATCCCGTTCCATCATCTCAGGATCGGGGACAACAGGCCTACGAACATGGGAGGCAGCGCTGCACATGGGCCAGTATCTCTGTGCCAACCAAGCACTTGTCAAGGGGAAGCGGCTGTTGGAGCTGGGGACGGGGACTGGTTATGTCGCCATCTTGTGTGCTAAATATCTCGGCTCACGACACGTTATTGCCTCGGACGGCTCTGAGGACGTGGTAAATAACCTCCCGGACAACCTATTCATCAACGGGCTCCAGGGCTCGCACAGGGTGTCTGTCTCTGAACTGAGATGGGGCCATGCTTTGCTGGGAACCGAGGAGGAGGAATGGAACGGCGGAAGAAAGGTTGACGTCGTGCTGGGGGCTGACATTACATACGACGTGAGCGTGATTCCCGCATTGGTCGCAACTCTCCAAAATCTCGTTGCCATATCCCCCGGGGTCGTCATTCTGATTGCGGCAACCGAACGGAACAGAGCGACATTCAACAGCTTCTTGGAGGTCTGTCAGAAACGCGGGTTCCGAGTCCACTATGAGATATTTCCAGTGCCGCCTAGACCCGAGCAGAGGGGGCCATTCTATAACGACTCAACCCCCATACATATTTGCCAATTGACAGCTGTATAAACGAGCAAATCTCTAAGATTGAGAATGTGTTGTCCTGGTGTCTGCCCGGTGTTGATGTTGTCGCATGTGGATGGATGTGTGGGGCCAACTGGCGGCAAGTGGGGGTGTCTGAGATGTGCCGAGCCACCGAGCCTGCGCGAGCTGGTCTGTGCTTCCTCACCAACCTGCCCCGCCGTTGCTGACTGATTGCCTCGGAATTCAGGCCACACACAAATTAGGGCTCACACCCAAATTAGCGATTCGCTGCCGGAATTTTTCGAGATCCACTCGCTACCCGGTGCGTCCTGGCCTGCAAAAAACACCACCAGAAACTCGCCCTCCTCCCGCCGGAATCTGAGATCGATCGAGGTACGACAACCAACGACCGACGACATCACCATGGCCGACTCTGATGCCCCCGTAACCCTGCGCACGCGGAAGTTCATCCGCAACCCTCTGCTCGGCCGCAAGCAGATGGTCGTGTGAGTGCTGCCCGTCTCCGAATGCCCTCTTCGCGAATCGCCCCGATTGCCAGGTCGCTCAGGTCGGCCGACGATGCGACAGTCTTGGCTGCCATATCACGGTCGACGAGAGAGGATCTATCAGACATGACACTCGATTGGAAGATGGCAAAATCCGGGCGATTTGATGACATCGGGCTGTTTGATGGGAAATTGTCGCTGACTGTGCTGATCAGGGACATCCTCCACCCCGGTCGCGCCAACATCTCCAAGGAGGACCTCCGCGAGAAGCTCGCTGCCCTCTACAAGGCCCAGAAGGACCAGGTTTCCGTCTTCGGTCTCCGCACCCAGTTCGGTGGTGGCAAGACCACTGGCTTTGCCCTCGTCTATGACTCCCCCGAGGCCATGAAGAAGTTCGAGCCCCGCTACAGACTCGTCCGTGTCGGTCTTGCTACCAAGGTCGAGCGTGCCTCCAGACAGCAGCGTATGTTACCTTGGGCGGTGGATATCAAGACTTTTGTTTTTTGGGAGTGGTGACGGCTAACATATTCTCTTCCTCACCGACAGGCAAGCAGCGCAAGAACCGCCAGAAGACCCTCCGCGGTACCGCGAAGGTCAAGGGCCCCAAGCCCAAGAAGGAGAAATAAGCGGCGAGCGTTTCTATTTCGGCGTCGTCTTTCACACCGGGTCTTTTTCAGGCATGGACGACGGCTTTGGTTCTGTGCATTACTTTACTCTGGCATGCTGGTGGAAATCGGCCAACCTATGGGATCGCCGGGCCATGCAAAATGGGAATTCATGATGAAGGCGTGACGGTTGGGGTTCATTGATTTCGGGCAGAACCATAGCATCCAATACAGGTGGACGTTGGTCGAGCCAAAAAGACCGGAAGAGACAACTCTATGTGTGTGACGGACAAGGAGGAGCGTGGTTCCCCATAGCAACATGCTTCCGGCCGCGTGGTGATATCACGGTTTGGGAGTTGGCCCTCTCAACAAGAAAAAGATGTAATGCATACAGATCCCGTCCATTGAATTCTGTGAGCTGTGTTTGTCCATGCCGAAGCATCCAGTTTCTTGACGAGTCTCGGATGTCCGACATGGCCAATATGCCCCAAAGTTTTCCTGGCCGTTTGCCTTGCAACCAGCCCGGGGCCATGCACCGCTCGAAAGCCCTCCAATCCATCGATACGAGAGGAAGAATGAGCAGCAAGTGGTGGAACATCAGGCGGTGTTCGCCAATTTTACTGACCTATTTTGCCACGTTTTGCAAGCCCATGACCCTCCGATCCCATTGCCTTGATATGTTCACAACTTGACCATCTGTAGGACGATTGTTACACATGGGGCAATCACGGCAGTGGCCTATCGCTGGCCGCCATAAGCATAGCCTGCTCTGTCTGCCGACAACGCAACTTTTCCCTCGCAAGCCCAGTTGCCAAACTCGCAAAATCGGATCATGAGCTCAATTAAAGTATGCACTAGCAGGATAATTCCTTCCAGTTTGAAAAGTTTCCGAGTCCAATTGTTCTTGACTGTTGACCTCTACTTCGTAGACCGACAGCCCCCGGATGCCGGCATCAGACCCACGTGTGGGGCCGGGCCGGTCTCCCTGGCCTCGAACCCCGGATGTGGCACAGCCCTCTCCGGGTCCGCCACCGGGGGGCCCTGATATCTGCCTACCTTAGTCTCCTGTCTGCCAAGCGGCCACACAGAAAGAAAGCCTTTGTGTGTGTCTATGCATCCTTCTTGCGTGGGCGTAGACGGATTGAGTAGAGACGATGTAAGTTCATAAATAACATGGCTGACTGGCACTTTTTGTGTCTTGCCCTTTTCTCTTTCCCTCCTCACCCACGGCGGCCACTAGTTACCTTGGCCTTGCTAGACAAATAGGGCTTTTCTGCTTACTTACCTACTTTGATTTCTCTTGTATCTTCTCGGGCTTTGTTGCTTGCTGAATTGCTTTAGGCAGACTTTGGTCTCTTGTTCTCTGTTGCTTGTTGACGCATCTTCCAAGTCAAAGAGAAAGCTGACAAGACTTCCAACAACAACAACAACAACAACAACAACAACAACAACAGCAAAATGGCAACCTTCCGGTCCATCCTTGCCTGCCTCTCCTTCCGCCGTAACCGTGCCAACCGCGCCGGCTACTCTGAACTTCTCTACGACTCACTCGACTCTTACGGTCAGATCGACAACGAAAAGGTCGGCCTCTACTCCGACTCTCCAGCCAACAGCAGCAACCATGACGGCCCATACCAGTCGGCCCCCTTGATGGCCTACTCCCCCTCTGGGGACGACGACGAGGAGCTCGTGGCCATTGCCAAGAAGATCGTGAACCTGATGCACAAAGCCGAGTTCAACGATGACTCCCTCCAGATCGCCATCACCAATGTTGTCGGTGAGAGGAGGTGGAACCGCAAGCTGATCGAGGAGTGTCTCGACAATGTCGTCGAGTTGGTCGAGCAGGGGAGGAAGAACATGGGGGATGCCATGATGGAGGCGTTGGACAAGGTGACTGACATTGCGGATGAGGAGTTTTCGTTCCCAAGACGGCACCCGGAGAGTGTGGATGGCTTCATTGCGATTGTGTCGGTCGGTGTGCTGGCCGAGATGCAGGGGGCCTGGGTGTTGGAGCTGTTGGGGTTTGGGGAGGTAAAGGACAAGGACTTTGAGGGGATCGTGGAAGAAGACGAGAAGAGGGCGGTGGGGGAGGTCAAGATGCTGACTTCGGATAGGATTGTGCTGGGGGAGATGGCGAGGAGGGGGAGTGTGGCTGACTGGTGGATGAGGGAGTACAAGGCGTACATCCCCGAAGGCAGGGTTGAGACGTTTTTTACGAGGCTAGATATGGTTGATCCTGCAGAGGAGTGATCATTGATCAGGGCATAAAGAAATAACGTCCGTTTAGAGCTCTTTCATATTTTGCGTTTCTCGCACCTTCGCTTGGTCCTAGGAGGTTTCGTTTTGGCTATGGGCACATGTAGGATAAGGGGGTTCAGGGATAGGTAATGGTGGCGGAAGATAGGAGATGGTAGCAGAATGTAAACACAGTAGGTATGCACCACACCTGTAGTCATCGGCTTTTGCGCCGTATATCAATTCAAAACAAGAAAAACAGGTGTATTCTGTGATATATTCTTTTGGTGAACCTGTCAAAATACGTTCGCCACAATAAAACCCCTTTTCCTCCACCGAGCCCCATTAGCACCAAATCTCATGATCACATGGATCATCCGGCACCAACGTGATAGTCACCACCGAAGGCGTTGTAGACGATGGCCTTGGCGTCAAGAATGTGATCCGAGTCGACACAACCGTTGGTGTCGGTCCACCGACGCTGATCACAGTGGTTATGGTTCGGGTGGTGACCGCAGGGTTGCCTGCAGACCGAGTGGAAGTTTCAATAGCGACACACTGCTCGTACCACATGCTGTTGAATCTGTCAGTGCTCTGTCCGTCTTTGGGTGAATTTGTTTCCGTGTACTTACTTTCCATCATTCTTGCAATAGGCCCCGGTTGGACAAGCAGTTGGTCCAGTCCAGTTTTGTCCGCCGCACTGCCCGTACAATGACTGCGTCGCACCGGGACGTGGAGGACTTGATGGAGAGGGAGCTGTGAAGAATGTTGTTGGCCGACCTCGTTGGGCCAGCGTTGTTCCCGAAAGGGCGAGGCACGATAGGAGAAATGATGTGAGCATTTTTGTTTGATATACTGTAGAACCCTGAGAAATTTACTGCCGATGGATTGTTGACCACGCCCTTCTGCTATATACCTACTTGTGAACCACACCGGACTCCCTTCCCAATGACCGCCGAGATCATACCCAATATCCAGGACCCAGGTTTGATTATCTCGCCCATATTACCCTGAGAGGGTGGGATGTAAGCGAGCTCAGGCAGCATGGAACTTTTCTGTGCTATTGTTAGTCGAGCATCTTGCCCTGCAATGTGTTTACCGACAGATGAGCCGGACCCCTCCGCTTGGGACATGAAAAGGTGTTGCAAGTGCCCCCACAGGCCGCTCAACAATACGATTGCCATGAACAGGACAGCTCGTCTACGGCCTCTCACTGTCCGATGTCATTTGTGCAGCACACAGCAAGGTTTTCAGTTCACAGTCTCAAGCAACAGCGAGGTTCTACAATGTACCCAGTTATCACCACCAGCTGTCTCGTCACATCCGAATCTCTCTCGCCCCAAGGGCAATCTAACAAGCATCTATACACGAACAAATAAGCACCTGATGCCAGCAAAGTAGGCCCAAGATCCGGGACATGTCTAGATTTGAAGAACTATAGGGTAAAAATACAAGCCATCAATCTCAAGCCGTTGCTATTTTAAGCTGTTTACACCAAGCCCGAGCCGTGGGGTCTAAACAACCGATGGGGTAGTCCTGCAAGAGGTATGTGGATAAAGTCTTGATAGGCATGTATCACGTCCGGTTCGTCGGATAAAGGGAAATGGACAGTTGTTGAGTGCTTCTTCATGAAATCACCGACCCAGCACACTACGAGTGCGAAAGCCGCCACGCATCCCAGCCGGACTCAGATATCTCAAGTTTCAGAAGGTGGATAACAAAAGTATAGAAAAAATTACTGTGTGCGACACCCGTTTTGAGAACCCTGCCATGCAAACCCTGTATCTTCCAGCGCCAACAAAACTCAAACATAAGGTAAAGCTCTAGATAATCATCTTGACCCGGCCTCAGCAAAATCCTGGACTCCTAGCCGACCCCGAGCTCCGGGCAGACAAGGGCGAGGAAGCCAACGGCGCCGAACCCGATATTGTTAGGCCAGACCATACCTAATCATCGGGCGTTCCCGGGCGACTGGCCTTGTAGAGGACAGTCTTTTTTGTGCCATCTTCCTCCTCGTCGTCCTTGCCGAACTTGGTCATGCTGAATTCAGGAACCCGCCTCGACAGCGGCTTGAGGAGCCCGCTCGGGTTGTGCTTGTCGCGCCGCCTCTTCTCGTACTCGCGCTCCTCCTTTGCCAATGCCCGCTCCTCCTCCAAGCCAAGACATGTGCCCTCGATACTGAGATATCCGTAGTCTCCCGCCTGGCCGACGTCAAAATTCTTGATGCGGAACCGGAGCTTTCCGCCAATCTTGCGGCCCTTCTCATTGACCCAGTAACCTGTCGTGTGAATCTGCTCAACCACCTGCAGCTCCTCTCCGTCCAGAATGTCGTCCTCTTCCTGCTGCTGCCCCTCCTGCGCCTCGCTGTCGCCATCTGCCTCGGGCTGGCTGCTGTTTGACCTGGCAAATGGGTCATCCTTGGAAATGTCGACCCATTTCCAGCCCTGTGGGAGCCGCTTCGCTTCGATGCTGGCGTTGAACTTGTTCCAGCACACCACACCAATATGACCTTCGCTCTGTAGCTGTACCACACCCTCCATCCATTTGCCTCGAGATGGCACAAACAGGTGGGCATCGAATGTCAGCCAGCCGAAGCCTACGGCATACTCGTCGACGGAGTGCAGCCAGGCAGGAGTCTCGTCGGTGGGTGGGTTGGTGATGCTAGCCTTGGCGGGGCGCTCGGAAAGGTTGAGATTAGAATAGCTGAGGAGGACGCCGCGCAAAAGTGGCGAGTAGTGGTTCAGGAGAGGGTCGAGATGCTGCGCAGCGACGTTGGTGAGGGGCTTGTCGAAGCCGACGGGGAAGAAGGGCACGTAGAGAGAAACGGTTTGGGTGAAGAATGGGTATTCGGAGTCGCTGCTTGGGAGTTCGGTGGCAACCGCTTGCGAAGCCTGGGCTGGTGTCTCGATCCCGGCCTCGGCCTTGTCCTTGCTCTTCTTTTTCTTCTTCTTTTCTTGCCCGTCGACATCTGGTTCTGTTTCTCCGGCGTCCTTTTTCGATTTCTTCTCCTTGCGCTTCTTTTCCGATTTGGGCTTCTCTGGGGTGTCAACTTGCATGGCATCTTCCGGTTCCTCCTTGTGCTCCTTCTTGGATTTGCTCGACTTCTTGCGGGACGACTTTTCCTCCTGGGCCACTACCTCGTCTGTTTGCGCCTCGCCATTTTCGGCCTGGTCCTTCTTCTTTTTCTTCTTTTTTGCGGGCTCCTCAGTCGCAGCTTTCGAGGATCCTAATCTCACTGGCAGCTCGAGATCTCCATTCTTGGTCTTTTTGGATTTGCGGGGGGTTTCTTCGACGACGGCCGTCTCGTCTTCGTCTCTTGCGCGCTTCTTTTCCGATTTTGACCTCTTGTGCTTCTTTTCGGCTTTTTGGCTGTCTGGGATAGTTACGGGCTGGGCGCCCTCATCAAGAGTGGCAGACATGGCGGCTGGTGCAGTGTGTGTGGGTTGCGACGAGGATGTTGCAGCTCCTCGCTATTATCAATTCCATTCAAAAAGTTTCCCAAGTCGAAAAAAATTATTGACGGTGCCTGCCGGGAGCAATTGGACTCAACGGCCAATAGGAAGCGCAGGCGCAGACGGGAGGTGGGGTGGCCTGCTGCGGCGAGAGCCCCACTACCTATCTAATCGATTAAGCTTCGATAATTAATCGATGGCCATCAATGCTCATAGAATAGCATCAGACTTTCCATAAGGTAGGTAATTACCTGGTATCTGTTCATTACAACAGTGCGACCCCTAAAGATATCGGCACTAACAACCTAAAATGTGTCGGCCTTGTACCCTCCCGCGAGTGCATGCTTTACACCATCAGCCAAGGAATCCAATCCTTCCACCTTCAACACATCATTGTCGTTTTTGGCATACAAAGTCCCTCCTTCGGCCCAGATCCTTCGGAGTGTGGCACTGGTCGCCCTAGGATTGCCTTCCTCCCACAGCTTAGCTTCCACCGCTCGGAGTTCGTCCAGGGGCGTCTTGGTGACTTCCCACTTGGCGCCAGTCTGCTTCTCAAACTCAGCCACAACCTCGTTGGGCGAAACGATGAAGCTCTGGACTTTGAGAGCCTTCCCAAACGACTCCTCGGGATGACGGAGTGTTCCAACAACAAACTTGCCAACACTGGGCCGCAATGTCAGCTATGATATACACCATGGTCAGAACTACAGGATAGAGGAAAACTTACTCCCACATGGTGCAAAAGCCCACTTTGCCCTCTCCATCCTCAACAACCCAGGCCTTCTTCTCCTCGGGCTTAAAGCCACCAGCAATCTCCAGACCGGGAGCTGTATCAACCCACATATCGAAATACGGCCCAGTGACCACATACGTTACCTTGACCCTCTTCAGCTCCTCCCTGATGTATTTCCGGACCTTGAGCTTCAGTTGGTGGGGCTTCTCGTTGGGGCTCTTGTCATTGTGCTCGATGTCAGTCCCGTACTCGCTCGGCAAGAACCACTGAACAGTTTGTGACTCCTCAGCCATACGTAAGAGCTCAATCTGGTGTTGGAGACCGCCTCGTCCAACTGCTGAGATGACCGTGTCGGCTTGGGATGATTCATATGCCGACTTGACGTCGGCAGGTGAAGTTAGATCGCCGACGATGACCGAGAGACCGCCCGACTTCCATTTGGCGATCTGGGATGCCTTCTTTTCGGCCGTGCCGGGGGAGGTGAAAAGGGTGATCTGAGGGAACGAGGGTTTGGCACGGAGGAGGGAGGTTGTAATGTAGGAGCCAATGGTGCCGGTGCCCCCAAAGATCAAAATTCGTGTTGGCGTAAAAGTCATGATGGCTGATCTTTTGTATGATGGAATATGAATAACGTGTCTTTCAATGTGTATTCAAATTCTGGGGATCACTTTGCGAAGAGGGTGTGTGGCCTTCACAACCTGGAAATTTATAAATGAGCATGTCACGTCAATCGTGCCCCTCATTTCGTTCGTTTCGAGATGCAGCAAGCTGCGGATGCCCCGCCTTCCCGAGGTGAACCGGCTTCGGCGACTCCTGCCGACTCACGATCCACTTCCCGGTCCCATCGGAGGACGTGGCAGCAGTGATCAATGTCGGGTGCTTCCCTTCCTCTTCTCTTCCTCGGCTTCACTTCATGTCTGAAGTAGGAGTACCTACCTGCCTTCCCAGAGACGGGCCTTGCAGGGCACACGAGGCAGACTCTTTCCGTCTGACATGACGTCGCGTATGCACGCTGCTGAGCTGAGCATCAACGGCTTTTCGGGGGAAACTCGCAGCTTGCCATTCCGGCGAATGGAGTTGAGTACCGGAAAGAATCAACATTTGTTGACTCCGTAAGCCGTGAATTGCCGAACAAGGCTGGTACATATGTAGCAATCGCAGGCAGGTTGCCATATCGGCGGAATGAGCTTCCTGGCGCATGTGTCGAGTAGACGACCCTTGTGGGATTCAGGGGCTTGTTTATCCACCTGGAGATACGAGTTCACCCCTCCTTGTTGCAACAGCAACTCGAAGGAAGCCATGAAAAAGGGTCGAGTACGGTGTATGTTAAATATGCACTTGAGCAGTGTATGCGTGTAAACCAACAACGGATCCCTGCTCCTGCCCCATTCAGTCGGGACAGCCCTGTTGTTTGTGCCCCACTTCCCCAGCTTCCAGCTGTCAGCAGCGGTCTGGACCACGACACCCTAAACAACCGCAAACAACCCAACCATCGACACAGCCATATTGCTTCAACGTCATCACTATCCTCGTCGCACCATGTCCCTCAGCTAGCAGAGGAATTCCCCCGCACTACAGTAATAGAAAGACCAAATCCATCGATATCCATCCTCCTATTCTTGTGCCACCATGGCGTCCGCTCTCCACGAGGTCACGCCCTTCTTGGTGATACTGATATTGATTGCTACCCTTGGCCCTTTGCAGTTTGGATTTCACCTGGTAAGCTCTACCACGCTTGAGCTACAGTACTCCGACGTGAGTTACTCACCTTGTTGTCTCAATAGGCCGAACTCAACGCCCCTGAAGATGTAATTACCTGCCACAAGACGAGCATCTCGGCGCTTCAGCAGCTGGCCTCCCTTGTTATGACCAAGAGTGGCTCATCCGACGATGTTGCCGACTGTATTCCCATGAGCCGTTCCGACTTTGCCGCCATATCAGCCATCTTCACCGTTGGTGGCCTCCTCGGAGCTCTCACCTCTGGCCCCTTCACGTCGGCACGCGGGCGCAAACTCCCCATGCAGTTGACCGCCGCGTTTTACTTGCTTGGATCCATTGTCGAAACATCTGCAGGTTCTGTTCCCACCATGATCATTGGCCGCTTTCTCACGGGCGTTGGAGCTGGAGCCAGCACAGTCATCGTTCCCTTGTACATCAGTGAAGTGGCCCCGCCAACACAGAGAGGTTTCTTTGGCGCTTTCACGCAAATCAGCATCAACGTCGGCATCTTGTTTACCCAAACCCTTGGCTTCTTCCTGAGTTACGGCAGTGCTTGGCGATGGATCATGGGTACTGGCATTATCATTGCTCTTGCGCAAGGTCTTGGCTTGGTTCTCCTCCCTGAAAGTCCTGCTTGGACCGCAAGTGCTAAGGGCGATGTCACCCACGCTCGACGTGTATTGCAGCGCATCCGCGGCAGGGCTAGCAACATTGACGAGGAAGTGGAAAGTTGGGGTCAAGGAGCAAGCAAGCCGACTAGTGAGGAGGAAGCGCTTCTTGTCGGCAATGAAAGCACCTCGACAGACGGCTCTGGGCTTTTGTCGCCATCAGCTGGTGCCCAACACTCCCCTCGAGTACATCTCGGATTTTTGCAGGTGGTTCGTGATCCCATCACCAGACCGGCCATCATTGCGGTTGTGGGCATCATGTTTGCGCAGCAACTGTGTGGCATCAACTCCATCATCATGTACTCGGTCTCGCTGCTCAAGGACCTTCTCCCCATCAGCTCAGCTTTGCTCACCATCATCATCTCCATCATCAACCTCGGCGTCACAATGGCTGCTTCGCCTCTTCCCGATCGTTTTGGACGCAAGACCTGCCTGTTGGCTTCCATCGTTGGACAAGGTACTAGTTCTCTGGCCCTGGCCCTCGCCATCCGTTTCGATGTCAAGATCCTGTCCGCCATCGCCGTTTTGTTCTTTGTGGCCTTCTTTGCTGTCGGCTTGGGTCCAGTGCCGTTCATCATGGCCTCTGAGCTTGTTGGCCCCGAGGCTGTGGGAGCGACGCAGAGTTGGGCGTTGGGCGCCAGCTACGTGGCTACCTTCCTCGTGGCGTACTTGTTCCCTATTGTCAACGCGGCCTTGAACAAGGCGTTTGGTGGTGCTGGTTGGGTGTACTTTATCTTTGCAGGATTTGCCCTGCTATGGGCGGCATTTGTGAGCGGCCGTGTGCCCGAAACTCGGGGGCGGAAGGATGCAGACGAGGTCTGGGGCCGCACGAGAAGGGTTGACTGATTGGACGTTGCGGAACTGCAGATGGATCATTGGTTACCTATAGGTATGGCAAGCAAGCTGGGAGTTTGGTGTATGGGTTTTCTTTGCATTTTGTGCTTTTGTCTATGCTTTTTTTTGTTTTTGTTTCGTTACCTAGGACTAACATTCGAGCAACTTCATTATGATCTTTGGAACATGCGCTTATTGCGGACCATTTGTTCAAGCAAGCCAACTCCAGCCTTGACACCATCGATGACAAGCAGCTTCCTTCCAGCCTCTTCCCCACGTTCTTCAGTTGCAACTGACCTGATGATGTCCTCGAGACCAGCCATTCCCGCGCAACCCATGACAACAGCCTGCACACCACGGTCCAGCAGTCTCTTCGTAGCTTCGCATAGCTTCTGACGAACCACGGCAGGATCGACACCGCCATGAAAATCCCCAGCATTCAGACCAGTGGTTTCAACACCAGCAAATCGGCTGTTGGTGTTTTCACTACCGACGAAATGGTGCACGCCATCGGACAAATGCTTTTCCCAGAACTTTCCGGTCGTGACGATGCCCCAGTTGTCTTGGTATGGCAGAAGCGAGAGCGACGTTACGATGCTTGCTTCAAAGATGCCAGTGACAGCAAGGTGGGGCCGGTTCTCTTGAATGAGATGGACCAGAGGGTGCACGGAATAGCAAGCAACCAAGACGGCATCGTACTCACCCAGGATGCCCGTCTCTTGGAGGTTGCGCATAACAACATCTGCGCTCTGCTGCACATCCTCACCGTCGTTGATGGATGCTGGGGACGCTGGTGGTGCTGTGTACGTGTAAATCTCGGTGGACTGTTGTCATATTGTCAGAGAGCTGGGTATGGTAAGGTATGTTGAAGTCAACTGATCAAGCAGCATGCACGTACCAAAGGTAGATTCATACCCCGGATCGCCACCTCAACGCCATGGGTCATGGATGCAGAGGAATTGGGATTCAAAACCAAAATCCTGGTGGTGCGTCTAACGAAAGTGGTTGACATGGTGACTGTGGTATCGTGCTCTGTAGATATATCGAGATTGTTGCTAAAGTCAAGATGAATTCGTAGAACGAGGGCCCCGTTGAGATCTAGAAACTGCTGTTGAGTGGAATTTCCCATCTGAATCAGATCAAGAAGAGACAAGAAGAGTCAAATACATCCATCACCTGCAGATAAACTAAGGTATACAGTAGCCAACGACGGAAGCCGCCGACAATCGGTCCCTCCAATCGATAGAGGACGGGACCGGGAGTGGTGCCAATGCGGGGTATCACGTGTGTCTACTGCGATGAAGCGACCCCTGTCCTGTCATGGGCCAAGCCACAGTCGGATTGCTGTGGGGCACCGCCCTTCCTTGCTGGCAGCCAGTGCCAGCCTCACCGCAGGAGTGAGGAGCCAGCCGGACACCTCCTGGCAGCCAACCTGGAACCCCACCACCAACGTCTCCGCCGCGCAAGCAACCAAGCATCATCAACACCGACTTGACCGACACCTAGCTCCGTTGCGAATCCCGTCCAGCCGTTCTCAAGGCGCACACCACCATCAAATTCGATTTCCCAGCTCATACACGAAGCGCAGGAGAGTCAACATGGCGAACGAAGCTCCAATAGGTAAGCTCAATTCCAGGAACCGTGCAACCTGGCTGTCAGCTGCTCGACGCCCAAGCTAGGCAGCTCGACATAGCTATCAGCTGTGGCCCCCCCCCCCGACTGACCACGATTCGCCTCTGTGTTCATAGTTCTCGATGGCGGCACAGGCTTTCTCAAAGTCGGCTATGCCGCCCAGAATTTCCCCGAGTTCCAATACCCATCCATCGTCGGCCGGCCCATCCTGCGTACCGAGGAACAAGGAGGCAATGATATGGTTATCAAGGACATCATGTGCGGTGACGAGGCCGCCGCCGCCCGCACCATGTTGCAGGTCTCATACCCAATGGAGAACGGCATTGTGAAGAAATGGGACGACATGCAGCATCTCTGGGATTACACCTTTTACGAAAAGATGAAGGTTGATCCCCGGGGCCGCAAGATCCTGCTCACCGAACCGCCGCTCAACCCACTGAGGAACAGGGAGCAGATGTGCCAAGTCATGTTTGAGCGCTATGAGTTTGGGGGAGTGTATGTGGCTATTCAAGCTGTTCTGGCGCTATATGCTCAAGGTATGTTTTTACCCCTGACTACGCTTGCCGTTGCAGACCACCTCTTCGGCACAGAAGAAGGGAATAGCTGACACTGGGGGGAAAACAGGTCTCAGCTCCGGTGTTGTTGTTGATTCCGGCGATGGTGTCACGCATATCGTCCCCGTCTACGAGTCCGTCGTCCTCAATCATCTCACGCGCCGACTCGATGTTGCCGGTCGTGACGTTACCCGCAACCTGATCGCGCTGCTGACGCGCCGTGGCTATGCCCTCAACCGTACCGCCGATTTCGAAACGGTACGCCAAATGAAGGAGAAGCTCTGCTATGTATCTTACGACCTCGAGCTGGACAAGCGATTGAGCGAGGACACGACGGTTTTGGTGGAAAGCTACACACTGCCCGACGGCCGTGTGATCCGTGTAGGATCCGAGAGGTTCGAGGCTCCCGAGTGTCTCTTCCAGCCTCACCTCGTCGACTGCGACCAGCCAGGCATTGCCGAATTCCTGTTCAACACCATTCAGGCGGCCGATGTGGACGTTCGATCCTCTCTTTTCAAGGCCATTGTCTTGTCGGGCGGCAGCAGCATGTACCCTGGTCTTCCGTCGCGCCTGGAGAAGGAGTTGAAGCAGCTTTGGCTCACGAGAGTGCTGCAGGGGAACCCAGAACGGCTGAGCAAGTTCAAGGTCAGAATAGAAGACCCGCCGCGGAGACGGCACATGGTTTTCTTGGGCGGTGCCGTGCTGGCCAACATCATGGCCGACAAGGACAGCATGTGGATTTCCAAGCAGGAGTGGGAGGAGCAAGGCACGAGAATCCTGGAGAAGCTCGGGCCGAGATAAGGGAGAGGAGGGCCCGACCGACTGGTTTTTGTTGTGTATGGAGTAGCGAGCGTATTTTGCTTTTTCTATAAGGTCATGGTGAATGAAAAGGATGCATTTCTCTCCCCGGCTGGCGGTGTTGTTTTTGGTGATGGAGTGAGGCAAAACGAACAAGAGGTAGGTGTGATAATCGCAGAAAGAAAGAAGAAAGCTTGTCATGGTACATACGTACTTCCCCCACTCTCTATCGGTGCATCCGTTTTGAAACGGCCAACTGGAACCTTGATCCAACTAGGAGATCCAACCTCATCAACCCGAACTGCAAGTTGGATTTCCCACAACGTCTCCAACTTGTCATCCGTCAGTCACATTCTCGCATGGTACTCCCGGCCATTCTGTTGGCACCGGTGACGGGAACAGCAGAGCAGGCAAATCTCGCTACGAAACTCGGACGCCTCCAACCAAGGTCCTCACGTCCTTTTGCCGTGCAGATCGCCAATTGGACGCATTCTGCATCACACAGTGGAGCGCAAACGCAGGTTGTGTCGGGTTGTAAGTGTAGGTATTTTCACCAACACCCCCCAGTGGCCCCTGAAATTCAGGTGGAATTTCCCTACTTGCTGCAGGATCGCGGGGAGATCACCGGGAAGTTGCTGACTCGTCTCTCGTCGGTCACAGGATTCCATCATGGGCTCCTCCTTGAAAAGGAGCGTGCAGGCCGACTTTGAAGGCAGGTCGCATCTCGCATGTCGCATCTCGTTCCTTCATGATTCGCCTCCCGTAAACCTGGAAACAATATACATACGAGCATGAGAAGCTGAAGCTTGGGACTGAACCCAGTGGCTATCCGGCTCTCCAGCTTCCTTCCCTGTCTGTTGCCTGTTTTACTTGGCCACTGCGTCCCAAAAAAAAAATACAGAAAAGGGAAAAAAAGGACATTTTTGACATCAAGTTTGTCGCGCCCACTACATCCTTCTCCATCCATGGGCTACGTTGTAAGGCAGAGCAGAATACCAGTGACGGGTGTTGCTCGCCATGGACAACCAATATACCCCACTACTAAAGCCCCCATTGCACCAGCAGCACCAGCACCAGAACCAGCACCAGCAGCAGCATCTTCAGGAACAGCAACAGTATCCACAACTACAGCAACAACAGCAACAACAGCAACAACAACAACAGAAGCAGCAGAAGCCGCAACAGCAGTTTCAACACCCACAGCACCATGCTCAATATGGCCAACAGAGCGCTACATTCGGAGGTCCTTTTAGTGTTGCGAGGGCGGCAAGTGCTGCTGTTGCTGTGCGGCGAGTGGTAGTTGCCAAGACCAATGGTGTCGATCTCCCTAGGCCAGGTCTCACATCGCTGTCAGCCTCATCCTCATCTTCTTCATCATCCTCCTCAACCGCCGCCTTTATGCATCACCATCCACACCATTATGCCCCTGCTGTTCCGAACCACCACAACCCTTCTTTTGCCAGCGCCATGAACCCGGCCCGCAATTTGAGAGCTGAAGCCAGCTACCAACAGCAGCAGCAGCAGCAGCAACAGCAGCAAAGGACATCATCCTGTCAGTTTTGATTGGACCTGCGGACAAAGCACAAGACTAACGCTTCACAATAGACCCAGGTGACCGCGGAGGGCCCATTCAGTATCAGAGCAAAGTACGGGTGACAGACAAGTACAAGGTCATTGGCTTCATTTCTAGCGGTACCTATGGACGTGTCTACAAAGCTCATGGCCGCCACGGCCAACCCGGCGAGTTTGCCATCAAGAAGTTCAAGCCGGACAAGGAAGGCGAGCAGATCACCTACACGGGCATCTCCCAGTCTGCCGTGAGAGAAATGGCTCTCTGCTCCGAACTCAACCACGCCAACGTCATCAAGCTCATCGAGATCATCCTCGAGGACAAGTGCATTTTTATGGTCTTTGAGTACGCCGAACACGACCTGCTTCAGATTATCCACCACCACACCCAGCAGCCGCGGCATCCCATTCCTCCCAACACCATCAAGAGCATCATGTTCCAGCTCCTCAACGGCTGCCAATACCTGCACACCAACTGGGTCCTCCACCGCGACCTCAAACCAGCCAACATCATGGTGACATCCTCGGGCGAGGTCAAGATCGGTGATCTCGGTCTCGCCCGCCTGTTCTACAAACCGCTGCACAGCTTGTTCTCGGGCGATAAAGTTGTAGTGACCATATGGTATCGCGCTCCGGAGTTGCTGCTAGGAAGCAGGCACTACACCCCTGCCATCGACATGTGGGCCGTGGGCTGCATCTTTGCCGAGCTCCTGTCTCTCCGTCCCATTTTCAAGGGGGAGGAGGCCAAGATGGACTCGAAAAAGACGGTGCCATTTCAGCGGAATCAGATGCAAAAGATTGTCGACGTCATGGGCCTGCCGACAAAGGAGCGGTGGCCATTGCTCACGAGCATGCCCGAGTATTCACAATTGCCGTCGCTGTCACCTCCATTAGGAGGCGGCCACGGCGGTCACCACGGCCACCATGGGTACGGTTCACACCATCATCAATCTCACCACGGCAGAGGCGGGAACAGCGCCGCCGCGTCCGTCTCGCACCTGGAAAAGTGGTACTACAACACCATCAACCAGCAGATCTCGTCGACGGCGCAAGCCAACGGGGCGAGCTCGCTTTCGGTGCTTGGCGCGCAAGGGTACAACCTGCTGGCCGGCCTGCTCGAGTATGACCCTGAGAAGAGGTTGACGGCCGCCAATGCGCTCCAGCACCCCTTCTTTGCGGAAAGCCCGGATCCGATCAACGCGAACTGCTTTGCCGGGGTCAAGATGGAGTACCCTCATCGGAGGGTCAGCCAGGATGACAATGACATACGGACGGGGAGCCTGCCGGGGACGAAGAGGAGCGGGTTGCCGGATGATTCGCTGAGGCCGGGGAAAAGAGTGAAGGAGAACTGATTTTCTTTGCGGAGGGTGGGCTATGTTTTATGACAGGAGTATGGAGTTTGACATGATATTCCCGGGACGAGCATGGCATGACTGCATTTACGTTTAGAGTGCTCATAATGATATTCCAGCCCCAAAGGCGTATAGTATACTATTGATGTTACCGACCTTGGCCTCTCGTCTTGATTTTGTTAGGATTACTATCAGGCCCCTCAAAGTCGAGCCGACTCAGCTAGTCACGCCCCATTCCTCGTCTCCTCCACCTCGCAGTACGCCTTGAATGTCACAAACTCGTCCTCCTCCCCGTCCGCCTCGCTCTCGAGCACGCACTCGGCCGTGGCGCCCACAAAGTAGACATAGCCCTCCTTGATCTCCTTCACTGTCGGCCCAACGCTGATCTTTCCCTTGCCGCCCGTGCAGATGATGATACTGGGCCCATCCAGCGGATCAAACGTAGCTTTGGAACCATTCCCTCTCAGCACCGTCCTGACCACACTAAACTCCTCAATGGGCGGATCATACAGCTTGGCCTCGGAACCCGAGCTGTACGCCGCTCTGTTGAGCGTGACATAGGGGTAGTCCACCGGCTCCATCTTTTGCTCCTCGATAGGCGCGTAGTTGTACGTCAGCATGTCGACCAAGGTGTCAACGTCCTTGAACTTGGGGGTGAAGCCCGCGCGGACCACATTGTCGCTAGAAGCCATGCACTCGACGATGTCACCGGAAACGTAGGCGTGAATGTCGTCTGCTTGGAGGAAGAGGGCCTCGCCGGGGGACAGCTTGACAAAGTTGAGGAAGAACATGACAAAGAGGCCATAATCGGGGCCAAAGTGGCCGTGGAGGCGCGTGACGAGCTCGGAGAGAACGGAGCCAGAGGTGGAGGACACGCCGCCGGCAGCAAAGTCGGCGCCTTGGGACGAGGCGGCTTCGACGAGGGAGGCTGTTGCCTTTGCGAGCTCGTCCTCGGAAGAAGACAACACGGCGCCAAAGACTGTCTGAAGCGCCTTTTTGTTTTGGGTCTTGTCGTCTGGGCTGGCCTTGACCGTGTCGATGAAGGACTGGGCCTTGTCGTCGCCCACCAGTTGTCGAAGGGCAGGGACGTGTTCGAGGAAGTGGGAGATCTCCGCCAATGGGCGGAAGCCGCAGAATCCTTCAAAGGGAGTGATGGCGATGGCCATCTCGGGCTTGTGGTTGTCATCTGGGTAGTTCTTCGGGTCCCGGGCATGGAGCTTCTCGGCAAGCTTCTTGTTGGGATGGGCTTGGATCGAAAGAGCCTTGCCAATCGAGAGGATCTTGAAGAGAAAAGGGAGCTTGTTCTCATATTTGGATGCGACACTCGACGCTAGAAGGGCCTGGTTATCCTCGACGAGATCTAGTAGAGTGCGGCCGGTGGTCAAATCTTTGGAGGGGTTGGATGGATGTGTGCCCATCCAGAGCTACCGTTTTCACCCATGATTAGCTGGCCATCATCACTCGCAGGAAACTTCAAAGTACCTCTGCATATGGCTTGTCCTCTTGAACAGTGAAGCCATCCGAAGGGGTAGCGGCCGCAAATCTAGCAGCAGCAGAATCGTTGCCCTTCTTCCCCCAGTCGTAGGAATTGGCGCCGCATTGGAGCCGTATTAAGGGGACCTGCATCGCGGAGGACGGAGACGGGACAACAACGGCGGGGCAAGGCAGGGAGGGCAGGGATGGACCGTGAATTTAGCGGTGGTGAGCAGCAGAGAAACGGGAAACCTAAGTCAGAGCACCTCAACCGTGCTTTTAGTTCAGATTAAGTTGGGTATTTATCTATGTAACTCCAGCCAGTGTCGAGGAGGGGGGGAGCTGTGCTGCTTTAGCCCCTCGTTTTACGTCACCAGAGACATTTCTTGGGGTCCCCGGTCGACAACCTCCAAGTTAAACGGACTGTGCGGGGGTCGCATCAAGCAGCGGCGATGCTCCGTGCCAAAAGTATCCTTGTGCACAGTGAGGAAGAGCCAACTCCGCTTCAGCGACCTGACAGCTCCTTCACCGCCCAAACGCGATGCTCATTCTGCCACTGTACATGGTCGCGACCCTGTCTCTGGTCCGGTTGATAGCTTGTCTTATTCCACCATCTCCACGACCATCACGATTCCTCTATATTTGACTCATGAAACAATAACTCACTTACGTTCAAGTTCTTCATTGTGTGGCAACCAACAAAGCAGCAGCAAACAACCAGGAGGCTGAACCCGGACATCTAGATATCACGGGCGCAAGGTTCATCACTGTCCAAACTAATATGTAAGCTTGACGATACTCCTTGGATGAGAAATAGCTGATGGAATCCTTACAGAAACACAGCACACACAACATGTCTTCGCGAAACCGCAACTCACGCGGGCCGAACCGGAACAGCGGTAGCACCCAGGGTGAGGAGGCGGCCATCTGGTCAAACATCAAAGAGGAGTTGCGCACCATGATTGAAGGAGTCAACAACAGCAACGACGAACTCAGGGGAATTCTAGCCCAGGACAAGTACATATCGAAATCCAAGTCATCCAAAGACAGCAGTTCTATTGATATCAGCGCCGAAGAGGCCAAGTTGGATGCCCTGCTCCGAAGCGGCGTTAAGGGCGCCGACCTGTCGAAGCAGCAGATTGATTCCCTCGTCGAGACTGTCACCATTCTACGAGCCTTGGTGAAGGCTAAGGAGGACACCGAGGCGCAGGCTGCCGGGACGTCGAGCTTGGGTGGCAGGGAACGACCGAGTGGGCTGCTCTCTAGTGGAGCCAGGTCCAGCTCTGCAAGGGGCTTGGGGCAGAGAGAAAAGGAAAGAGAGCGTGAGAAGGAGAGGGAGCGAGAGAGGGAGAGGGAGAAAGATCGCGACAAGGACCCGGGATCCGTCTATGAGTTTGACGGAGCAGGAGACTCCCCGGTTCCGTCTCCGGCTGGCAACCATACCCGGAAACTAGGCGGGAGCGTCGGTGGGAGCGACAGGTCTGCCAACCGGGATAGTGTCCCTCCACGAGGGGGAGATCGTGACACACCGGGCAAGGCGGATAGTGTACCTCCTGATGGCGGCCTCGGGACTGGGACGGCGCTGCAGCGAGCACGCAATGTGTTTCTACGAGGGCAGGATGTGGTCTTCAAGCCGAAACCCACCACCAGCGTTGAGAGCACCGAGTGGATGTTGGGGAAAGTGCAGCAAGTTTTAGGCGAAGGGAAGTCACGGCGGTACAAGGTGCAGGATGCCGATCCGGACCTACCGCCAGACCAGAGGGTTGAATATCGTACCAGCGCAAGCAGCATGATTCCCCTGCCACCGCCAGGGGCTGATCTGCCGGAACTGGAAAAGGGAAAGACGGTGTTGGCGCTTTACCCAGACAGCACCATGTTTTACAAGGCTGAAGTTATGGGGGCCGAGGCATCGACTGGAAAAGTAAGCCTGAGATTCGAGGGTGAGGAGAACAGCGTGACTTTGCAACTGGTTGACCGCCGATTTGTGGTTGATTTTCGAAATTGACTGTAGGAGAGACATACCTATATGTATACCTAACTGACCGTTACGTACGTACATACATATGTACCTTAAATGATAGCACCCTTGTCGGCATTGGGGTTACCTAACGACGGGATGGGACTCCACATCTTTCGGCGTTTGCAACCGAATGCACGGGCCGCCCGCCAGTGAAGGGCGCCAGCACAGTGATTGGCCGACTGTTTCAGGGGCCGTAAATTTTGGGCGGGCTGACCTCTGGACTTCCCGTCCATTTGGAGCATCAAAGTTTCAAGCTGCAGGTGTTGCCTTCCCTGTCAGGGGTGTCGATAGGAGCCTGAGGTTCCATGCTTCCTGATTTCTTGATGCGATTCCAGGTTGTTTCTCATTCCACATCTATGTAAAAGAACCACCGTTATCGTCCTGCGACCCCTAACACCGTTGTTTGGTTGTTTGTCGGCCATATCCGCTGTCGTTGCAACAGTGCTAACCATCCCTGGCCCTGATCTAAAAGTAATTAATTTTCCCAATTTCCGCTTTCGCGATTCAGACCCGCCAGCACCGTATCGCCCATCAGATCACTCCCTTCGCGAATCCCCTCGACCCGTCTCATCTGGCATCACCAGAACAACAACAACAACGACGACAAAGCGAAGCACAGCGTCCTCTTCCATCTGTTTGGCGTGATCTTTCCTCGTGCGCATCTTTCTGTCTGCCCGTTTGCGCGTCCCCTAATCATCAACAACAAATTTCGTCCAACCAAACGCGACAGATCGAAACCAAGAGACCCACGCGACGTTCGTCGAGATATCGCAAACATGGGCGCCGCCTTTTCCATGTCGAGCCTTTTTGGCAAGCTGTTCGGGTCCAAGGAAGTGCGCATTCTGATGCTGGGTCTTGATGCCGCTGGCAAGACCACCATCCTCTACAAGCTCAAGCTCAACCAGACCATGACCACCATCCCTACAGTCGGTTTCAACGTCGAGACCTTCACCTACAAAAACATCAAGTTCAACATGTGGGACGTCGGTGGCCAGGACAAGATCAGGCCTTTGTGGAGGCATTACTACAGCGGTATGTCGTGCCCGACAGCTTATGATGAGCCTGACAACACAAGCTGACCATCAGAGAACAGGCACCCAGGGTCTGGTGTTCGTGGTGGACTCGTCAGATCACGCCCGTATCGACGAGGCGAGGACAGAACTGCATCGCATCATCAACGATCGTGAAATGGCAGATTGTTTGCTGCTGGTGTTTGCCAACAAGCAGGATGTGGATGGTGGTATGTTATGAATCCGTTCTCGATGTGCCTAGTGACAGTGCTGACATGGAAACAGCCATGAAACCAAACGAGGTCACCGAGAAGCTCCAGCTTGCCAAGCTCAAGGACAAGCTCTGGTTTGTACAGCCTGCCATTGCCGTTGACGGAGAGGGTTTGACAGAGGGTTTCGGCTGGCTATCGGACAATATTAAGAAGATGCCCAAGTATGGCGGGAAATGAGCTCGCCATTCCCTCAAGTGATATCGGTGTCCTTCAATGGGACGGCGAGAAGGATTCACGTTTCTTCGACGCGGAGATGAAGGTTTCATGAACCAGGTTCAGAGAGGCGCTGATACGATCTCGACGTGGCCCAGGTCACCATCCCCCCCACCCACCCCTTGACCGAAGAGAGTACGAATTGTTCAGCACCATATGACGGCCCACGCCGCCACGCAGACATGGGCTCAAAGTAATGAGGTGATGGTATTTTGTCAAGAGGCAACATCCCAGGCGAGCATGGGGATGTCGGAGGAGCTGTACTTTGCATCGGGGGAAACGACATAGTGGGTCATGTGTGTCATAATCTGGCTTTTTTTGTGTTGTGCGTTTTGGTTTCTGGTCGGTTCGCTACAAATGCTCTCTCGCGCTCTCCTTATATCATTTTTTGTAATGCCCAACAACATCCAAAGGGGGGTTTCTAGCTAGCCTTGTTTTCTCTCCTTTCTTCAGTTCTACCACTGCTTTCTCTTTTTACACCACCTGCAACTCGTTATAACAGCAACAAGAGGAGGAGGAGAAGGAGGAGGAGGAGGAGCGATTCAATAGTTATACCCAGTTGCGATTCGAAGGAAGGAATGCGAAATGGATGGATGGATGGATGGATGGATGGATGGGTGGGTGGATGGTTTTGACGGATGGGCGTGATGGACAAGATGATAGGAGTAAATAGGTCAATGGAGAAAATGATCAAACAAAACCACCTCTACTGACAACGGGATAGTGATGGTAAAACCAAACCAAAACACCCTAACATACCGGTCTCGACCTTTCGGGACTTAAACTTAAGGTTATATGCCAATCTCAGTCTTCTTTCGAGAAGCATTGGCATCCGGCTTCTTTTGGTTCCTCTACCCCATGCTGTATGATCGACATACTCTTTCCATCTCAGAGTGTTCGAGGGGCTTCGTCGCCAATATCGGTCCCGGCCGAATGTGAAAGTCATAATTGACGTCGCATCCCGGGTCTTGGGAACGCTGGTGCTTGATAACCCCCCGCACGCGTTTCACCATCGGTACCTGCATGTGGGAAAGCTTGATCGACCAAGACCCCTATCCCAACTACCTCAGGCTTCTACTGGAAATGGTAATGCGCATTATCTGGATGCACCCTTTCTCATACTCTGTGTGATCGCCGACACCTCTGGGGTCTGTGTTTACCAGGAACGAAGCCGGTTGAAACTCGAGACCTGCCATCATTTCATCTTCATGTCTTGCCACTTTTCTCTCTGATGTTGCCCGTCATGTCAAGATGCGGGTCGTTTTTTTATTTCGTCCCATCCTATCGTCTCTTCAACACTGAATATCGATTTCGGACTGTGAAATAGGTACACTCAGTGGCCCGTAGCCATGGGCGACCTTTCCGCAAGCAACGCAACGTTCCCGTTCTTTCCCACCAACGACAACGACACCAACACGTCAGCCAGAAACAGAAACGGAACAGGATTTCCAGGCTTCTTCTTCGGCCCCGGCAAACTGCGATATGATGACCTCGGGCTTACCACCCGGATCTCGGTATGGGTGTTGTGTGGTGCTTCACTGCTGTTCTTGCTGCTGAGAGTCTATTGCAAGACTATTCGGCATCGAAGGCTGCACGCAGATGACTGGTTTGCCATTGCTGCTTGGGTACGTTCAAAACTATCCCTTTCTACCTTCCCCATAGCAAGTCGCGGCGCTGACAATAGAGTACCTGTGCAGTTGGCCTTGCTAGGATCAACAATCACCACCAACATGGCCATCGATCTCGGCTACGGCAAGCACGTCTGGCAGATTCCCTTTCGAAACCTCAACGACATGTTTCTCGTCGGACAAATCACCGTGACACTTGCCATCTGCAGCCAAGCCTGGTCCAAGACCTCGTTTGCGATCTCACTGCTGATGATTCATGATGGCATCCACGGCAAGACCAGAGTCTTTATATGGTTTGCCATCGTGAGCATGAACATGCTGTTTGGTGTTGCTGCCATGCTGTTCTGGGTGGGGTGCACGCCGCTGGAGAAGGCGTGGCATCCGTTCATGAGAGGGACGTGTTGGAGTCCAAATGTGATTATTACATATGGGATCTTTGCTAGCGGTACGTCTTTTACCTAACTATCCGTCTTTTGGTTGTTTACCTGTGGCGCGCTGACCCTGTACTGCAGCCTACTCGGGTGTAATGGATCTAGTGTTGGCCATCATCCCTTGGAAGATCATTATGAACCTGCAGATGCAGACAAAGGAGAAGATTGGGGTAGCACTGGCGATGAGTATGGGTGTTTTGTAGGTCTCCCCTAGGCTCCACCATCCGATTCCCATGGGTTGACAGTGATTACAGTGCTGCTGCATCCGCCTTCATCAAGTGTTCGTCTCTGCCCGAGCTCGGGGGCCGTGATTTTCCACGTAAGTTTTCTCTCCTCCCCAAGATTTTGAGAGTAAAGATTGACATCGTGTCAATAGACGACGGGGTCACACTCGTGATATGGGGGAATGCCGAGGCAGCAGTAACCATCATGGCCGCGTCGGTGCCGATGCTTCGGGCATTGGTGAGAACTGCCAGGCCTTCGCAACGAAGACACTACTACTCAAGCCACAGCCGTTCGAGACGGACGGAGCGGTCGTCGAGGAGAGTGTATTACAACAAGCCAAGGCGGGATTTGGTGACCATGACTGGGTCCACATGGACAGGCGGCTCGAGTAGCAGGACGTATACTCAGTGAGCTTATGCCGCCTTGGTCTCGACGATTTGGATACCTAGGCGTTAATGGCGTGTACATAGCGAGCCGGGGGTTTTGTCGGGTGCTATAGAACTGTTTGTTTTTCGTTATGAAGGAATCGTTATGTTACCTGTGTTATGACCCGATGCTTGCTCGCTGGTGTGTTAAGTCCTGACTTAAATCCAACCGAGGCAAGTGATAATGGTGACTTCCATGTGAACTGAACTTGTCATGTTAGAGATGTTGTCTTGTACACTACAGAGTACGAATACTGGTTCCCAATCACGACCGTTGCCAGAAACAGGTTAGCGCTGCAAAACCCCCGAGTTCATGTTCCCCACCTGAAAGTACGCCCAGAGTCTGGGGAAAAAGGAGTCGCCAATCCGCCAAGCAAGATGGTGTTTTGCGGGGAAGTGGGACCCGTCAACAAAGAACAAAGACATGTCTCGCCCCGTGGCGTCGAAGAACCTTTTGCTCCTCCAGAAGCTCAGAGCATGGAACGCGTTGCGTGTCGAGTTCTCCAAATTTCTCCACGTGCAGTGCGCCTCTCGCCTGCGGTGCGGCGGTGCCCTTCCCTCCTGGGCCAAGTGGTGCTCAGGTACCTGTCGCTTACACACTACACTGCGACCACAAGATGCCTCGGTATCTTCTCAGCTTGTCAGCTTCCCCTCACCTTTGGCATCAAGAAACGAGGGTTCAAGGGGGTAGACTTGCCTAAATCGGATTAGCAAGGATGAAAGTCCAGAACAATAACAGTCTGCATTGGTGTCGATCACTGTCAAGATGTAACTTTTCTTTACTTTTGACGTTAGCTACCAAGCAGTACGAAATCCTGGGTTGCTTTCCTCATCATCCGTGGTGAATAAAATCACTTGCTAGCTCGGGGAAACAAGGACAAAATGGCCTCCCTCGCTCTCACTGCGGCAGGTGTGGCAGCAGGATCAGCCTACCTGTCCGCCCGTCTCTCGCTCTCCCACGATATCCTCTTCGCCCGCATTGCCGGCTCGTCCGTGATCAACATCATCAAAGCCGTCCGCTCCGGCAAGGTCAACTTTTTCTACGTTCTGGAAAAGCAAGCACTCGACACGACATCCGCCAACCGCCCGTTTATGCTTTTCGAGGGCCGATCATGGACTTACAAGGAGACCTACGACAGTGTTTTGCAGTGGGGCACCTGGCTTCGGGAGGTCAAAGGGGCCAAGAAGGGGGATGTTGTCGTCCTGAACTACCAAAACTCTGCCATGTTCATGATCTTGTGGTTCTCCATCTGGAGCATTGGGGCGAAGCCAGCTTTCATCAACTACAATCTTCGGGATCAGGCCTTGACGCATTGCTTGAACGAGAGCACGGCCAAGCTGGCCTTGGTTGATCCCCGTGTAGCTGACGTGCTGACGGACGAGGTGAGAGAAAAGATGGCAGGCATGGAGTTTGTTGTTGTGACGGACGGGGTCGAACAAGAAGTTCAGATGGTCCAAGGAACCAGAGGCGACGATGAGCTAAGGAAAGAAGACGACTATGTTGCCATGGCTATTCTTATTTACACCAGCGGAACAACCGGTATGCCTAAACCTGCGGTGGTCAGCTGGGCCAAGATCTTTACCGCCATTGGGCTGTGTTCCAAGGGGACCGGGATGAAGAAGGACGACATTTTCTACACGGTGAGGCATAATCTACCCTTCTCTCGACTTGTAAGCTCGAGCCTCTGTACTGACTCGAGAGACAGTGCATGCCTCTCTACCACAGTTCTGCCTCGTGTCTGGGTGTCTGCAGCGTGCTGTTTACGGGAGCGACGCTCTCGATCGGCAGGAAGTTCTCGACAAAGACATTCTGGAAGGAAGTGCGCGAGACCAAGTCCACCATTATTCAGTATGTGGGCGAGACATGTCGATACCTGACCGTGGCACCTCCCGAGATTGACCCAGTGACTGGCGAGAATCTGGACAAGAAGCACAATGTTCGGGTCGCGTTCGGCAATGGACTTCGACCGGATGTGTGGGATAAATTCAAAGAGAGGTTTGGTATTGATGTAAGTTCTCTTTACTTCTCTGAGATGCCAAATGGCCTGCTGACAGACTGGCCACCTACCTACCTGTAGACGATCTATGAGTTTTATGCGGCGACGGAAGGAGCACTCGGGCTATGGAACTTGAGCCGTAATGCATTTGGTAAAGGAGCCATCGGCCGATATGGTGCCCTCTCCAAACTCTTCCTCGGGCTTCGGTCAGCCATTGTCAAGATTGACGATGAGACAGAAGAGCCTTGGCGAGACCCCAAGACTGGATTCTGCCAGCGCGTGAAAGGTGGCGATGTGGGTGAATTCCTGGTGAGCTTGCCTGCCAACGACGTCAACAAGAGATTCCAGGGTTATTTTGGCAACCAGAAGGCGACCAATTCCAAGATCATGAGGGATGTCTTCAAAAAGGGGGACGCTTGGTACGTTTGACCCCACACTTGCTTCTTGGCTCCTCAGCCCCTGACGTTGTCTGCTTACAACTGACCAACGTGAACACAGGTTTCGGTCAGGAGATGTGCTCCGCTGGGACTCGGATGGCATGATCTTCTTCTCTGACCGCATCGGCGATACTTTCCGTTGGAAGAGTGAGAACGTGTCCACCGCCGAGGTCGCCCAGGCGCTGGGACTACATCCAAACGTCCAGGAAGCCAACGTGTATGGGGTACAACTGCCAAACCATGACGGTCGAGCAGGCTGCGCAGCCATTGCCTTTGACAGTCCAAACCCGAGCCGCGAGCTCATGGCCAGCTTGGCAAAACATGCGCGGGAAAAGCTACCGCGATATGCTGTTCCTCTGTTTCTGAGAGTTGTCAAGGGTGTCGGCGAGCAAACAACAGGCACAAACAAGCAGCAGAAACACTTCTTGAGGCAACAGAGTGTAAATCCGAGCAAGGTTCAGGGTGATGCTCTCTTTTGGCTGAACGGGGGAACGTATGAGCCCTTTGGGGAGACACAATGGAAGGAATTGGAGGGCGGAAGGGTAAAGCTGTAAATGATTGTAGATTTGTTGAAATCGCTTGCTGATAGGACTAGTTGATATTGACTGCACCGCTTGGATTGGTCCACTGTCTCCTGCCAGTCCTTGACGTGCATAGGTAAGGTACCCTAGGTACTGTACGTGCCGCTTTCCCGGGTGACGCATGGACCTCGCTCAGTGTTGAGCAAGATCGTTGATTTGATCAAGACTCGAAAATCGTTAAATTTCTTGGAATTTTTAAGAAGTGATTCGGTCATGATACTTGGGTACCCTAAAACTAGGAGGATGAAAATAGGCACCTAGGTACACATGCTCTGTCTGTCTTTACTGTGCTAATACATGCATCGGTTGAACGAGATGGCTACAAAAGGTCTAGATTACGCCACACTGCAACTTGACAATTCATTACGCAGCATATGCGCATTGATCAACCTCTTCCTGAAGAACCCCGGGTAGGATTCGTCACCATGCATGCTTTCAATATCACATCCGTCCTTGACTCTAGAGTATTTCTTGCGGTCCGAGATTCGGAATAGTGTTCCCATATATTTCGGGGATTCCCCCTTCGACATCACTGAGACTTTTTTGAATATCATGAACTCTGGACTGGAAGTAACATTGGAGTGTACCTATTTTCTTGCTCACATTGATTTACAATGACTATAATCGGGAATAGCCTGCAAAATGCACCCAGCTCTGACGCCGCCAGCACTGATGGGAGGACCTTTCAAGATCCTAACAGTATTACTACCTAGCTATCCTGTCTTGATTTGTCTTTTATCCAAGGTACCCAGAGAGGCTGACTTACCTTACGACTGTAGAGTACCTCCTGCCGAACGACAAGCAAGAGAAAGACCGCCTCGGTAGGGCACCAATCGAGAGACAGCTAGTTCACAAGTTACCTAGGTAAGGAGCTGACGAGACCATAACTTGCAGACAAGCAGTACATTTTGATCACGAAACTTCTTGACGGCAAACTTGCTTGGGCACCTATCCACGAGCCTCGGAATGTGCTTGACGTTTGCACCGGTACTGGAATATGGGCAATACAGTTCGGTAAGCCTCGCTTGACTTTCTGCACGGAAACAAATATCTCATATAATAACCACATCCAGCGAGACAACACCCGAATGCCCAAGTCACCGGCATAGACATCGACACCATTACGCCCGCCATCACCCCCGTCCCCTCGAACTGCACCTTTCAGAGCAGCATTGACGCCCAGGATGGCCCCTGGTCCTTTGCCCCTGACGTCAAATTCGACTTTGTCCACTTCCGCATGATCCTCAGCTGCTTCACTCGGCCCATTCAAGTCTTCCAATCCGTCTACGACAACCTCTCCCCTGGGGGCTACATCGAGATTCAGGATCTCTGCGTCGAGATCCACTCCCAGGATGGCTCGGCCTCGGGCACGTCGTTTGAGAAGATTGTTGATTTGTACAATAAGGGCGCGCTCAAATCGGGTGTCGATATGGCCAAGGCGAAGAACTACAAGAACTGGCTCCAGGAGGTTGGATTCGTGGATGTGGAGGAGCACTTGGCGGAACCTGGCTTGCCCACGACTGGATGGCATGAGAATGAGAGGGATAGGGAGATCGGCACACAGGGTGGCGCGGCGATTCAGACATTTATTGAGAAGGGAATGCCTGCGTATTTGAGGGCTGCCGGACTGGACGAGGCTGGCCTCAAAGAACTGTCAGAGAAGGCGATAGCCGAGTTGGGAAGTGGTGATGTGAGGGCATATTATCCTTTGTGAGTACTGAGTTTCATGCGTATAGAGTCCCGATCACTGATCTAACACGTCTTGGCAGCTATGTCGTCTATGGCAGAAAGCCTTTGGATTGAGTCCAAACAAAGGTTACCTTGACAACCTAATCGGGGTGTATTTTCAGGGGGTGGTCTGCTGATCTGATATTTGATAACTTGCCTGGCTAGGCTGCTTTGCCCTCGAGAAGAACATGAAAGGCTCAAGTAACCAGTCTAAAGGAAGTTATAAATACCTCCTGTTACACACTATATGTTGGGAACTAGTCTTACTGTTTCCGACGCTCCGTTAATGGCAAATGCCCAGAATGAAAAGAGTGAAAGGTAGCTCAAATCCATAGGTAGGAATATGATTTTACTGAATCTGAATCAAGTTCGCTTTCAACACCGGACAGAGAGTATTGTTTACCGCAGAACGGAGGCAAAGTGCTCCTCGCAACTGGGCAGTTTGCTTGAGAAAAGAAACATCCGATCTGGTTGTGAACAGCACAGAGCATGGATATCAACCCCTTGAGTGAGCTAGATCAAGTTGGCAGAAAGGAATGCCGATGTCGGGAAAGATAGCATGTTGTTACATCTATCCAGCCACCGCTGGCCTCGAAGTGTGATTTCTCGGTATCGCGGACCCTTCCGGGCTCTAAATTGCAGATTGATGCAACTCCTGGTTGCATTGGTATTTATAGCAACTGTAAAGATTAAATCGCCGCTGAGGTTCCTGGAAACGGGAGCGGGTATATTGGCCGCTTAATTGTGTTGACAAACGGTTCTTGCACAATCAGCGTCGTGGTTGCAACGGCAATATAAACGGCATACAACAGCTTACTCCAAGGCCGCAAATGCGATTGGTTCACCCTCCCTTCTAGGTGCGATCTGGACCAAACTCTACACCAAGAACAGACCAGAAAATAAACAAGAACCCAACGACCAGGTTATACCGGCTCGTTTAATGCTCCCTGCGTGGCTGGTAATAGAAACAAGAGTGGCCTATTGACTGAATGCGGATGCTCCGTGAAATATAATTCAATATGTCAAGTCAGCTTGTTTGCCAATGCCAAGATGCCGGCTTCCACAACCCCAGCTTGACGGCCTGCACTCTTGTTGTTGACACAAAGTATAAGAGTCTTGGAAAGGATGGTGTCGTGAGGTGAGGGTGTCTACCTAAGCAAGTCTCACCGCAGTCTCTTCACTCTCCATATAGCAATCTCTTCGTTTTCGGCTACTCACAATGCTTTCCAACGTTGTTCTTGTTCTCGGTCTCGCCGCCAGGTAGGCTTCTATCGCTCTTCCTTTGGAGTGCTGTACACCTTGCTAACCAGAACACAGCGGCATTCTCGGCCAAATTACCCTGACACCATCCACTGTCAGGACTGGTCGGCCTGGTCTTCCAACAGAAACCGAAACAGAGACAGTGACGGCTACTGTCACGAAGACCGAGACGGATGTCAAGACCTCAACAGCGACAGCGACGTCGACACTCACCCTTCCCGCTCCTCCAGCTTCCACTGTCAGTGTTACTGTCGTCCGCACCATCACCACCGTCAGCACCACGACCGCAACTGCTACCCGCACCGTCACAAGCGCCACTACTGCTGTATCGACCGTCAGGCAAACCACCACGGCCACCGTGACCCAAATCTCGACTTCGACATTCACCAAGCCGTGTGGTGCCGCCTGCCCAACGATTACCCAGACAGCCACGGCATGCAGAAACTGCTTCGTCCCTCAGTGCACCACCACCTCGGTTCTGACCCGTCCTTGCGGATGTGATGGTCCTCTTCCCACGGTGGCCGTCTCGTTCCCCTGCACTGATCCCAATGCGTGCAACAACATTGGGTGCACCACTGTGTATGCCATTCAAACCGCCAGGTGCTAGATTGGGTGTTGATGACGGGAGCTTGGTGCAATGGAAAACGCCGTGTACTTAGTGAGAGACGTAAAAAATGAAGAAATAGTTTTATCAAGATCAAATATTTGAAGCACCTACCGGTACTCCAGTGCAGTGATGCTCGTTGGGCGGGGTTGACTGTGTTGTAAATTTAGAACATTTTTAGCGCTGGGGTCCAGAATTGTGTGGACAAGGGTGGTGGTACACACAAATAGGCGCGGTACTTGATGCATCCGTGAGTCAGCCGCCTGTTTACCCACCTTCGATGGACAAGACGGGACCACCAAAATAGCCACCTATCTTGCCAGGGTAACACGATAGGTAGCTACTTGATATTTCTCTGTTTTTATTCTTTTGAAGCAAGATGACCATCCAGCACAGTCAGCACCTAAAAATGACGGCTCAAGCGCCAAAACAGCACACTCAGATCTGCGTCGTGGAGGTGACCACTCAGAAGGCTGGGTTTCAAAGCCAAGCTCATCTTGGCATCGCACGAAACAGCTGGACCACTCTGAAACAAAGTGACATTTCAACGCTTCACGATCTCAGTTGCAAACCTGGCCCCGAGGGGAGCAACAGCCATCAACACCTATCAAATATCAAACTCAGTCCGGTCTTGCGGTAAAGGTAAACTGCACCAAGATGGCAAACACGCAGCCAAATGCAAGCCGCATTCATGTGACTGGTCGCCACGGTTGGTGCCACCACTTGACAGTTCCCCCCCATCTTTGGACAGGGCAATGACTTCTCAATGCTTGACGCCGCACACAAAACCCCCACAGTCAATTTCTGCCACACAGCACATCGGACTTGTGACTCCAACAGCGAGCTAGGTCGTGTGATCCGCGGCATTGATGCCAGTGTTTAGCAAAAGCCAAAACCGAAATGCACTATCAACGGACCCGTGCTGTAGCCGGAAGGCTCATTACCCGCCAAGGTGGTTGGCGAGGGTTCACTGCCGCCCGGGACCAACCATCCATTGCATGGGGGCGAAGCCCAGCATGCTTCTTTGTCCTCGGATGGGTGCCATAGATCCAACCAAGGGGGCCATAATAAGACGTGCTTCCCCATCTTTCTGGAACACGCAAAAGTGGTGGAAGATCGGCTGATAACCGCTTTGTGTCTACTCTTTGTCTATCATTGACACCTTACCCACATTGCATTTGGGTCGTGCCACGCGGCGTGTTGATTTGTCTAGCATTTTCAGGCACCACGACACCATCTAATCACAGCCTGATGAACCAGGTCCTGATGCTTCAGGCCCAACAGACATTGTAGATTAAGGTAATCAGGGCTCCCAAGTCAACAACATAACTCTTCCCCGTAAGTTGTTCTCCGCACCTGGTTGTTTCACTCAGCTACCTACCTTACATTGTGCTCTTGAAACCAACCCCAAAACAATCACCGTCAAGATGCCGACCAAATTCTCAAGTCGGTTGCTAACACCATCGTCAGATCCTGTTTCAACCCCGGCACTTCGGTCCTCTTTGACCTCGGACGAGTACGGTCAGCCCTTTTTTGCAGCTCGATCCAAGCGGAAACAGCAGTCGGCAGGCAGAATGCTAGGAGGAGGCAAGACCTTGAGCCCACCAAGCGGCACCAGGTTGCGAGATCGTCTCAGTGCGAGCTTCTCCTCCTCCCCCTTCTCATCTCCACCACCCTCTGTCCAAATCACGCCTTCTCCCACTTCAGCAGCTGGAAATACCGGCAGTCCCTCTAGCAGCACCGCAAACCCCCAAGATGAAGATCCTATTCTGTTCCCCAAAGTCTATCAAGATGCCTGGGGAGCCGAAGATGTTTCACGGTCAGATATCGACCGAGCTCGCATCTTCCTCTTGCGAATCGTCTCCATGAGTGGCGACACTGCCACCATCACCAAGCTGAGATCCATCCTCGGCGACCCTGCTTACAACAAGACCGTTCCCGCCCTGGCATATGCCATCCAGAATCTTCTCTACCGCAACCGCCACTCGTCTTTTACCGTCACCCCGCTGCTCCAAGCTGTCCGGTTCATGCTCATCAGAGCTCGCGTGCCCGAGAACCCATACACGGATCGCGCCCGGGCCGTTTTGGATTTCTTCTTCGACCCCGCCCTCCAGAGGAACCTGTCTCCCTTGCCGCCCGGAGAGCTGATCAGAATGCTGTACCCTTCCGGTCGACTCAAGGTTTGCATCATCGGCGGAGGTCCTACGGGCCTGGCATCGGCGATATCCCTCGCCGAGCGCGGCAAGGGCAAAGTCGAGGTCCATGTTTGGGAGCGGAGGTGGATCGTCACCCCCGAAGGCAGGGTGGACTACCCCGCCACGGCCAAGAGAAGAGACCAGGTCGTGACGCTGCAGGATACCGTCACCAACCTGCTCTCGCCAAGGTCGTACGAAGCTCTGTTCGCCGGCAGACCGGAAAGAGTCTGGCCCGGGAGCGCCAATATCCAGATCAGAAAGGTGGAGGACCGGTTTCTCAAGCACTGCCAGACGGAGGAGTTCTCCGGCCTGATCCACTTGCATGCCGAGGGTGTCACCAGGGAGGAGTTGGCAGCTGGGAAGTGCGGTGATTTCCACGTGCTGTTGGGTACGGATGGCGCGGCGTCGTGGGTCAGGAAGAGTTACTTTGACGGGTACGAGACGGAGAGGGGAAAGAGTTATGCGTTGGGGCTGGCCTTTGACAGGGGGGCAAGAAATGGACTTCCGTGGAGCCAGCCCCTGAATATGTTTTTGACGCTGGGACAGACGAGATATCTGCTGAACGCGAGCGACCACGATGGGAGGGGCTATCTCAACATGCAACTGACCGAGGAGGAGTGGCACAAGATGTTGAGTGTCGACGGACAGCCGATCCACTTTGGTCGTCCGGCTTGTCTGAGAAGGCCAGACGGAAGCATCCCCGAGGGCTTCGATGAAGGCAGGGTGTTTGCCCCGTCAGAAGATCGAAACTCGCCATTGTGGAAGGCGATCGAAGACGGGTTGAAGCTGTTCGGGTTCAAGGAGAGCGAGGTGATCAACGTGGTGAGAATTCCCATCGTGGTCCAAGCCGTGAGAGAGGGCGCCCACGTGCTGCCACTGTCAGACTCGTCATCGGTCACCAGACCTCATGCTCTTGTGGCTGTGGCAGGCGACGCAGCCATGACGGTACATTTCTGGCCTGGCCGTGGTTTGAACAGCGGCATCAAAGCTGGCATCGCTCTGGGTGATGAAATCTGCCATGCTCTCAGGGGCGGAAAGTTTGCCGGCTTAGAGCTGAGGGCCATGAAGGAATACAATGACTTCATCATGAAACTCCAGAACCGGGAGCACGACAAGCGAAGTATTCCTATCCTAAACTTGTCTGGTTCCCCTGAGATGCTGGGCTGGCTGTTGGACAACGCCAAGTCTGTTCCAGATGAGGTTGCTATTGAGTGGTAAGAATATTGCCTCCTCTCCTTGCTTGAACGAGATTGCTAACAATAATCTGCAGGTTGGTTGGAGCCATGGTGCAGATTGCTAGCCGCCTTGAGCAACGCCGTGACTGGTAAGCATCTTGATTGCCAACCTTTGTGTGAGTCTTACTGACAGTTGATGCAAGGCACTTCCCCCCCGAGGCAAACATTGAACCGCAGATCCGCATCGTCCTTCGGCAACTTCACAGTCAGACCCTTCGCGAGATGGCCGTGAGTTTCCCCTGGCCGACCCGCGAGATGACCGGCGCCGAGGTTCTCCCCATTCGCTCGACAAAACCCATGGAGAAAGTCGCCTGGCTCGAAAGTGTTTGGAGGTTGCTGGACAAAGACAGTCGAAAGAAGGACGCCTCTCGAGGAGGAGTCTCTCCCGGGCCGGCGAACCTGTACGAAAATATGAGAGTGAACGGAGAAAGGTCAAAATCGCCAATGAGAGGAAGGGGCCTCAGCCCACAGCGGTCGCTTTCCCCTCCAGGCGAGATCGGGCACATGGCCGCTCAGATGGAAGGCCTGAACATGAGCAGTGGCCTCGGAATCACCAACTCGGGCGGCAACGTGCAAAGGTCTGCGGGCACTCTGAGCAGGCGAAGTGCCGTGAAAGAGAGGATGATGCCATCGCCGGCCTCGTCCATGAGTTCTAACGACCGCTGGAGGCATCCAAATCTGTCCCAGAACCTGGATGTGCCCGGTATGAATGGAAGTAGAGACAGCTATCAGCCTGCTGCCAGGCGGTCGAGGTCACCAGGCCCGGCTGCCGTCAGTCCGGTGTCACCAGACCCTGCCATCAACCTGACAAGAATGCTGAGCGTCAAAAGGCCCCCTGGGTCAATGTTCTCGGATGCTATGGCACTAGCGTTGTTCAGGGTCGATGATGACGGTCGCATTCAAGATGTTGCTGCTCGATAGAATTGGCGTGAACAGGTTCGCCGGGGAGGGTTTGGATTTGGCAAAGCTGCTTTGTGTCAAGAGCTCTGTATATGTTCAAAGAGCGATAGCTATTAATTTGATATTGGGCTCTGCTAAACGTGGCAATGCTCTCACGCCAGTACCACCACTTTAATGACCAAGCCATCTGGAACAATTGTTGTTGCTCTCTTTTGGGGCCAGTGAAATATAAAGAGATGTCCTAGACCTGGTTTACCCTGCATTGTGACAGCTTGGCACCTGTGTTTTGACCTGTATTAAACACCCCGTGGGAGATGAAGCGGTTTGACCGTGATCATCTAGAAAGATGTTGGGATACGAGTCTGGGCGATCGTAATCGTAGCTGCCGAGGCAGATAAGCTCTGAGGGCATCTCAGGGCTCTCCAACTGTAGCTGAGCCGTCTTTACTACTTTAAGGTGAAATATTATTGATAGAGAATCAGTACTGTAATATCTAGGTGCTGAAGGAATGAAAAGAAAAGTACGAAGCCGTCACTTCTTCCCCCCATGTTTCGCCGCAATCCTCGACAAATCCTCGCTCATCAACGTGTCTCGTTCAAAACCATTCTCAACCTGATCTAGTAATGCCGCTGATATCTCTTGGACCGCAATCTTCGGCACCCCTATTACTGTCATCAAGGCTCGCTGGGCAATGGGTATAATCTTGCCATACCCCAAGATAAGGCCTGGCTTAGCGATGAGGACTGCCAGAGCACCATTGGACCTTTGTGCAAACTCCAGAATGCGTGACTCGGCCTCTCCCTGAGTGTTGTAGAATTAGCAAATGCCGCAACAACGTAAAAGCTCGAAGCGGATAGTGACAACGTACACGCATCAGCAGGTAATCTCGCAGAGGCCACATTGGCTTCTTTGACTGGTCTCGCTCACAGTTGTACCCGCTAATGTACACAAACCGAAAGGGCTTGCCGTTTGCATTGCCGCGTGGCAGCTGGCTGATTGTTTCTATGCCCCTGATGGCGTAATCGCGACAGACCTTGACGGTTTGTTCCCATGTGTTCAGCCTGGACTTTGCAGGTGTGATGGCGATGGTCCTGAATCCGCCAGGTCAGGAGATATCAAGTCGAGAAAGATTGGTACCTCTAAGTAATCAAAATAACATACCAAATGCACGCGTCAGCGTTCGAAAGCTCCTCCTTCACACTGTCAGGGTATTCCTCCCCAAAATCATCGATGGTTACTGATTTGAGCTTGGTAAGATCGGCAGTTGGTTCAAGGTTCTGGGGGGTGGGAGCTGGACGCCGACTGAGGGCGACGACCGAGACAATGTGGGGATTTGAAAGTGCTTGCCGAATGATTTCAGCGCCTACAAATCCCGTTGAACCAGCGACAATGAGTTTCATGATCATGAGTTGAGCGACAGTGGTGTCGGAAGGAGCTTGAGTTGTTGGCTGTGTTCCAGATGGCAAGTTGCCCCGCGACACATGACACCTGGAGAGGCACTTGGGAAAAGCTCCGTTGCTCGCACTCCCAGTTGATCTTTGCCGCTTTTGATGCTACCCATCCAACCCAATCCAAGACCGAGTGTAACCCCGGGCTATCGTGAAGGCTCTGGTAACTTATTCCCAAAAGGTGCATGTCAATAGCATGTTATAAGTAATGTTTAGAGGTTTCGACAGATGCAGGCATCGTCAAGACGTAGAAATGAATTACTTATATTCCCCTCTTCACCCAAAGCGATATCTGCGCGTGATTACCAACCGTCCAAAACACACCAAATTTCCCAACAAAGTCAGTAACGAAAGGACCAAAAGGATGCAAGCCGCAATGCGGAAAAAGGGAGATTCTAGCGACAGGCTCAGCCAGAGCGAAGTGATAGAGATGGTGGCGATGTTGAAAACAAGACCGTTCCAACTCGAGTTCCAGTACAGTTCGCGCCTGGAAATGCGGTGAAAAAGATTGATAAACGCGAGGATCAACCAGGTGATGGCCATTCCTCCCAAAAGCAAGGCGAATACCAAGCCTATCATATTCAGGGGCAAAGTCGCCAAAGAAGGGCTCAGTTTGTGCTGTATGGCTATGCCCCCGGCTGGTGTTATGCCGTCGTCTCCACTAACCCCTGAACCCGTTGCCGTGGGAACGCCCCCTATTTCAGCACCGTAGTTTGCTGGCGGCGGGAAAACAACCTTTCCAGCAGCATCGCCTAGGAAGAGCAAGGCAGCACCCGCTTGGCCGAGAGGGCCGATGAAGAAGAAGATGGCCGTCGTCAGCTCTGGCGGTGGCCAACCCGTCACGAGCAGCAGCTCATGCATCAGAACCGAGTAGACGATCATGGTCAGAACCAACACGGCCCCCACGGCGCAGAACGAGAAGAAAATCACCGGCTCGGCCAACCTGTCGTCGAATATTCTGTTTTGATCCGGCCTCACCCCGACTCCAGGCAGGCAAATGGCCGCCCCCATCAGCGCACCAGTTGCGACTCCAGTCACCCCTCCCAACACCGCCAGCAGAGGCGCAAACCTCCCATGTGCCGTCTTGGCTTTGACCGTGCTGCTCCCCGACATGAGAACAGTTAGAATGGAAAAGCCAGTCACCACAGCCCACACCATCCCGATCCACCAGCATACATAGACCGCTATGCCCCAGCCCCGTGCAGGGTGAACTCTCCCTTCTGCGACGACGAACCCGGCGAAGAGTACCAGACCCAAAAATGAAGTTGCCCAAAGGGGGAGGTAGGCAAACTGGAGGGAGTCGCGCTCAATGATGGGAAGCGAGAGGTGGCGTCGGGGATACAGCGCCAGCCGAAGAAGGAACAGTGGAGTAAAGGTGGAAAACAGGATCAAGTCGGCCATGAAGAAGACGTCGGATATTGTCCTAAGGCCTCTAAAGTCGATATTGATCCGCGGAAGAAGGCGGAAGATCATGGCCAACAGCGCGAGGGAGGCTGGAGTAGCGAACCTGGGTCAAAAGGAAACCTTTAACATTCCACCCTGTACACACAACAGACCATGAAACACGAACAAAGCAAGGTGCTCTTACCAGAGAGGAGAAACGCTCTGCAAAAAGGTCCTCCAGCGGCGGTTGATACTTTGTCGCCTCACCGACTCTACCCCTGTTCTTTCCGCCTTTTCCATGTCTTCCAGCGTCTGCGTCGCATCAGAAGTGTAGCGCTGTCGAGTGATACTGGGATGTCGACTGCTGGTGGCTGTCGGCGTGCGCGATATCGTCCGACTCGGGAAGATGGCATCGCCTGGAAGTCTTCCCGGCTCGTCTGGTGTGTCTTTGAGAGTGCTTTTGAACCTGTCCATACCATACACCCCCTGGCGCCTGGCTTTCGGAAGCACTGGACTTTCGCCCTGCTGACGTTGCAATTCTGGCTCTTGCCCGACACGGCCATCTGAGCTGGGATAGCTTCCCGTGTCACTTCGGGGACTCTGCCAGCTTTGCGTGGTGGGAGTGCTTCCTGTCTGAATGGGGAGGAGGCCGCTCATGGTTGTGCTCGTGGTGGTGTCGGTGCCATTTCGTGTGGTATTCTGATGCGTGATGGCAGCTGACATGAAAACAGTGGCCGGTGGGGTCAAAGACAGAATCGAGGACCGCGAGATGCCAAAGAACTCGTAGATCTTGGAGCTGTGCCGAACTATGGTCGAAAAATAGACTGCGTCCCGCCAGTTTGCTTTGGGTGGCTGCGACTGTATCCCCGACACGCTGTCCTGGCTGTCTTCGGATGGGATTCTGGGAACTGGCATTTCAGTGGTTTTAAGACCTCAAAACTGTTCATCACGTAGCTCCTGTGAGGCTGGATACCTATTGAGTGGCTGGTCCCCTTGAGAAGATCAAGGGCGGTTGACTTGGCGATATGAAGCTGTGGGCTGACATTTCGTCACGATGACTTGTGTGTGGTCCTTGGCATCAAATTGCAGCCAAATGTCTGAGCGATTCTTTTGGAGACCAGAACGCAGTCTGTGGTGTTGCTCCGGACTGCAAGCTCCTCGGGTGATGTCATTGCCTTGCCTGGGTTGTGAGTGCTTGTGCCCTGTTCAATGCATTGTTTAAATAATTAAGAGGACTATGAACAGCACCGATCCATCAGCAATAAGAAAGAAAACAAAAAGGGGTATAAACTCCATAGCAACCACAAATAAACAATCCAGCACGCCACCTTCCTTCATAGGCAATCTCCATCACATCACGGTGCAGAACCCACCCTGGCCCTCGTTATTCTTCTCGTCGAGGGCAATGCACATGGCGACCAGGACAGCCATATCAGCCCCTGGGGCTACCGTGAGGTGGTAGGTTTGCTGTCCAAGAAAGGCCTCCCTCATGTTCAACAACTTGCGGTCGATGCGCGCAACCACAGCGCCACTTGCCTCATCAACAATATCCGCCGATGTGTCAAACCAGTTGCCCTTCATGAAAAGGGTGACAGGCTGGCCAGTTCGTCTGTTTGTGAACGTAGCTCTGGCTTTGGAACCGACCACTGCCATTCCATACCAGTAAGTATACTGATGAAGACTCAACATGAACATGCCGCCGGGGGCTCTTTGTCAAACTTACATGCAAAACTGCTCTTTACCTCCAGCAGCCTCTCCCCAGATTGAGTATTCGCAACAAAGGTAGCATGTATGTGAAGCATCTCCTTCACAATGTCGAACAGATGAGTGCCCCCCAAATCCGTGACGGTCTTCCGCCCTCTCATCGACAGAAGCTGACCCTGCACTCGAAGTACGGGTTGCCCAGTGTGTGTCTTGATGTCAAAGTTGTCAAGTAGTTTCTCCTTGATGACCAGTGTCTCGGTCTGCCGAGCAATAAACTGGTCGAAGATGGCGATGGGCTGCGGCAAGGGTGGTAGTTGGTAGGCCATTTTTGCAGTTGATGATTGATAAGTTCAGTGCAATGAAGAATCACTGGATCATGGGATGGTTTTATAAGACTTGTATGTGTGCTTTCCACCTCCTGTCAACGTCAACTGGGCATCAGGTTCTGGTGGGTCAAGTTGGAAATAGGAGGCAGTGCAGAAGCGGCACACTCTTGGCGCTGGGCTTTCTTCAACGCCGCTCTGGTTCATTGGGTCTGCAGTGCGTCAACAATGAACTATGATGGGGCCAAGTTTGTAGGGCTGGAGAGCACAGTCAACGTTTCGGACGTGGTGGCACGTTTGGTGCCCAATAAGAGGGCACTGCCACCCAGCGAGGAGCTTCACCAAGGGTACACCACGAGCCATAATATGTGTGTTGGGTCCCTGATGTGGTAACCGGAGCGAGAGCTCGCATTCACCTGGCACTTGTGTTGTCACTGGCTCAGTTTGGGATAGATTTGCGTTGGGAAGGCCGCAACCTATGGGTCCGAAGGTGACACAGCCCAGCCAACATGCTGCCTCTTCTGCAAATACAGGGAGAACCGGTTCCTGGTCTTGGTAGCAAAAGGGTTCATTGTCTCCAGTTTTATGGACCTATTTATTTAGCACCAGCCCCAAAAAGCGCCTCCCGGGTATCATATCCGTACTTGACCTCCCCATGCCAGTAGTGGACCGTATCGACCTTGTTCACCCTCCACGCCTCATCAAATGCCTTGACCACCTCCTCTGGCAACGGTCCCTTTTCCAAATCGGTCAAGTTGCTATCCAGCTGCTCATAGCTGCTAACCCCGATGATCACGCCATCGTTCCCATCCTTGATCTTCAAGGCCGAGTGATGAACCACCCACCTCAACGCCGCCTCGATGAGCGTGATGCCGGCCTTTTCCGTCGCATCCTCCACAATCTTGAGCGCCTGGAAGGTGGAATCCTTGAAGTACCTGTTTCGGTACATCTTGCCCATGGTGGTGGTGTTGTCACTGAACCTCCCCTCGGCAGGCACAAAGTCCTTGGTCTTGATCTTGCCCGAGAACAGACCACCGGCAAGGGGGTTATAGACGACAAGGTCGAGGCCGTACCGTCTCAGGGCAGGGATCAGTTCAGGCTCCAGAGAGCGGGTGATGGCGTTGTACATGCCCTGGTACAAGGTTGGTCTGACCCAGCCATTATACTTGCACGTGAGGACAATCTCGGCAACCTCGAAAGCGGTAAAGTTGGAGATGCCAAAGGTGACAAACTTGCCGGCCTTGTGAAGCTCGTTGATGGCCTCGAGCGTTTCCGCAAAGGGGGTGGAGCGATCCTGTCACACTCATTAGCATCTGCCGTCTTTCCAACAAAAGAGCTCGACCAACGTACAGCAGCATGCAAGTACAAAATATCGACCGACTCGGCCTTCAGATCCTTCAAGCTAATCCCCACGCTCTCCTTGACCTTTTCCTTGGTGTTGTCTCCGCCATCCTTGGGGTAGATCACCTTGGTCGCCAGAGTTAACCCCCTCTGCTGCCAGTTGGTCTCGGCAGTGAAGGCTTCCTGCTTGCCCCCAATGTACATGCGCGCTGTGTCGACTTCGTTGTAGCCTCTGCTCTGCAGCAGGTCGAGAACGCGGTTGTATTCAGCAACATCGGTGATTCTGGCGCCGGTTTCCTCATCCGGACCAAAGGTCATCAAACCGAGGATGACGCGGGGTTTGCCCGTGGAGGCGATAAGAGGTGACATTTTTGTTTGCTTGTTTAGAGGAGAAGGTGGTAAGCCAGCAAGATCAAGCGAAGGATATGAAAAGAGAGCAACGATTTTAAACGTTTAAAGAGCACATACCTGCGGCGATATGCTATGTCCGAATCAAACCAAGTGGCAATCGCTTTCTCGGAGCACGACATCCACAGCAGGTCCAGTGCTTTGTAAAGCGTCGGCTTCGGCGGCCGGCATCAGCAGGGCAGCAGCGGGGCATCTGGGGGCCATCTGGGGAATACCCCGCCTTCACGGACTTTAGATACGGCAATCGGCTGGTCCGGTACCGATCCGGTTCCAAGAGCATGAAGTGTAAAGACTTTGATTGGTATCCTATCTACAAATTCTGCCTCGTGCTGCCTGATTAACCTTGACCATCGGCAACACCGAGAGAGACTGCTTCTTTCTCCCCTAAATGAAGCAAATCAGCACACACACGTGCTGGTGTGGAAAAATCAGCGACAACAGTGAACCAAAACCCCCCTTTTCTCCCCTGCCTGATTCACCCTTCCCGTTGCCCTCCAAGCATCATGGCCAAATGGCCATGGCTATTCTCCCCATCTCTCCAACTTCCACAGTTCACTCCAAAGCTCCCGCCTGCCTGTTCCCAGGAACCAAGGCAAAGTAGATCATCGTAAACGTCGGAAAGATGAGCGCAATGAAACGAACCGCTGCAGCAATCCACCGGCGCAAACCATGTGACACGGCACAGAGCAATGTCGAGAGCGAATCGAAAGCGTCAAAAGTAAGTACTTGTCCCGAAAATGCACCAACCCAGTCCCAGCCAAAAAAAACAAAACAAAAAACATGTTGCACGAAGTGAATACGAAATGAAACCTTCACCCCAAGCATGGAAGCAAACCCCAGTTTCCCGGTCATCCCCGTAAGCAAAGGCGAAAAGTAAATAGAAACGTCATGAAGCCGTCCGGGATTGAATCACCCACGCGAGGATGGCACGCCGATCCTGTCACGAAGGTCCCTTATCACCGGCCGTAAGAAGGAAACCATAGGGCATGATCGTAATTAGCGTAAAGATGTTGTTATCCGATGTCCATTATTCCTCCTTCGTGGTGTCGGCCTGCGAAAAAATTGCTCAGACAACGAGCTTGCGCTTCTCGGAGCTGGTAAGAACAAGCATGGCAGCCTTGCGTTGACCCTCGACAGAATCAGCCTTGACACGGCGAGAGCTATTCTTGAGAAGACTGGCGAAGCTGTTGGAGTCACGAAGACCCTCGTTATCAGATGACGAGGCACTATCGGGGCCGCGACGCTCATACTTTTGACGGGAGCTGGGACGATCGGATCCAATTGCGCCCCAACTGCCGGTGCTCGTACGTGAGCTGGGCAAGCTGCACTCAGCATCATCCCGCTCAACCAGACTGCCTGACCCACTGCGGCCAGAATCGCTGTCATTGTCTGTGACGGGTGTCTCGACCGTCTCCTCGGCACTCTCGGAAACAGGGCTGACACTGCCCGAGCCTCGAGCCTCCTTGCGGCGCTCCATGCCAGCACGAACAATGTTGCTGATGACGGTGCGCCGGGTACGGGTGACAAAGTTCTTGCTTCCCTCGTGCTTGGCAGTGGGCTTAGACTTGAGCTCGTCGAGCGAAGGAGGGTTGCGGGGTTGGCGGACAGGATGCTCTCCAGCACGAGCCTGACCGGGGCCGTAACCAGAGGTCAGAGGGGTCAAAGGCGGGAACGACCCTGTCTTGAGACCGCTACCGGCAGTCTTGAGGGGCTCGTCACTTGTCGAGATGGTCAAAGAAGTCTTGCTGGCACTTGGGGTCACGGTCGAGGGCGTCTTCTTGTGGCCGCGGCGGAAAGCATTGGCGCTCGGAGGAGGCAGCGGTGCCGGGTTCTCGACAAGGGGAGAATCGTAGCGACGAGGGGGGGTGGGGCTGCGGAAGCTGTTCCTCGCCTCGGGGGGCGGGGAAACTTGCACACGAGGGGCGCCGGGGCCAGCTTGTTGTTGCTGCTGCTGCTGCTGCTGTTGCTGTTGCTGCTGCATGGCCGCCTGCATTGCTTGGGCTTGCTGGAGGTACTGAGCATTGAGCTGGGCCTGGGCCTGAGCTTGAATCTGGGCCTGCACCTGAGTCGAGTCCATGTAGATTTGGCCGGTGCGGGGGTCGTAGTAGACATTGCTGGCGTCAGGGGTGGTTGGGCCCATCATGCTCTGAAGCTGGGCTTGGTGCTGGTACATGTTGGGGAAGCCTTGCTGCTGCATCATGGAGCTCTGCTGCATAAGCTGGGCCTGGGCGTTGAGGTTGAGCCCCTGGAACTGCTGGGCGGCAGCCTGCAAAGCCTTAAGCTGCTGCTGCAGACGCTGCTGCTGCTCCGAGAGATAGGCATTGGTGTACAGAAGCTGAGCATGGATGTTGGGGTCAAGCTGGTCCTGCGAGACATCATCCAGTTGGATCTGGGGCGGGGCCAGGATCTGCTCCGTGGTGTAGTGCTGCTGCGAATAGCCACCGCCACCCACATTGTAGGCTTGCTGCTGCTGGGCCTGTTGCTGGGCCTGCTGCTGCTGCTGCTGCTGCTGATGCTGATGGGCACCGCCGAACCGGGGCATCGACGTCTTAGGTCCGCCGTACATGTTGTCAAACATACCAGGACCCATCGAGTTGCGGTTGTTCCGGCCACCTGGCACCTGGACGGTGGGCGAAGCGGGACCGTTGTTGGGAAAGCTAGTGGCCGTGGCTGACTTGGGCGCGGTGCGGAGACCGGCGAGGAGATGGCCGCGGCTGGTGCGGGGAGTCGGCAAGCCGTTGTCCTGGTCAGTAGGAGCTTTCATGCCCTCGAACGAGAGGGGCTTGAGGTTTTGACCGCCACGGCGGGAAGCCAACCCAGAGGAAGACATGCCGAGGCCGTGGGCCGTGTTATAGGGAGCGTGAGACATTTGAGCGAGACCGCCAGGGCCCATTACAACGTGGTATGGGACTCAAAAATATGTCTGGAGAAAGCTGCGATGAGCTGTCTCTGTTGCGCGAGAGCACGGATCGGGAAATCGAAACTGGCGAAGCCGATGTGCTGCTGTGATGAAGCCTTGAATTGCCTGACGCGATCGCTCTTGGCTCGAGGCGATGGTATCGAAGTCGAAGCCCGGTCGAGGTCGAGGTTGCGTGGAGGTTCAAGTCGAGTTAGAAATTAGGAAGCATGTACTGATGATGCTATGCTAGAGGCCGCAAGAAACAGAGAGACGTGGTCGAACGTTTCAACTTCTGCGACGCGATCTATCCCTCTCCTGCGGAGGATTGCAAAAAAAGATGATGCAAAAATGCTGGTCCCGAAAAAAAAGAGAAAAGGCCAAGTCCAATAAGACAGACGGTGCTGATGGTTGGAATTAACAGTTGTCGATGGGGAAGACGAAGGAAAAAAGACTGCGATGCTGAATGAGCGGAAGGGCGTCAGAGAAAGCGGGCAGGCAAAGCCAGCGCGGACAGACGGGAAAGAGAGAGAGGGCGGGTTCTTTTTTTTTTGTGTCGGACGAGAGAAGGTGAAGAGCAGGCTGCTGAAGAAAGTAGGTGCTGGTAGGGCCCAGTGCGATTCTGGCTCAACAGGCGGTGGCAATGGGGGGAGGGGGAGGAGCCCACAGTCAGCAGACAGGCTGGAGACCGGCGCGTCCAAATCCGGGTAACTCGTGGGGTTGCGCGCTTTGTGTGGAACACCCGCAGACACGAGTCAAAGACGTTGAAAATCCACCAGCTTGTTCCTTTATTTGCAGGCGGTGCAGACGCGAACAAGGTTTTATCCTGTGTTCAGCTGTCTTGATTCCTTTTTCCTCCGTTTCTCCTTCTGGGGTTTTCTGGTGGCTGCTGAATATCACCCTCTGAGCGAATTAAGTTGGTTATGCTGCTGCTGCTGCTGCTGCTGGTGATGATCGAAAAGAGGTCGATGGTTGTGGTTATGGTTGCCCTATCGAGGCTCGCGATGGCGGCGACGAAGTAGAAGAAAGCGGGCGCAAAAATAAAATACAAGGATTAAAAGTAGTTTTGGTGATTGGTTGTTGTGCCTTTTCTTTTTTCCGGATCCTTTCCTTTGCCAATACCTATACCCGACCCTTCTTTTTTTGTGGTGTTTTTATTTTGCTGTGTTGGCGAAAACTGTGCTGTGCTCTGTGCAGGTCGACCTAGATAGAGTAGAGAATGCGCGGTGAAGAAAAAAATGGATGTATTCTCAATCAACGACAATGACGGGCAACGGCGACACCGACACAAGGGACGGCGGTACGAAGGGAGGAAGAGGGGGGAGGGTGAAAAGGAAGGGCGGGTTTGCTGGCGATGCAAAGAGGGAAAAAAGAGAAGAGGAAGAAGACCGGGAGAGCAGCAGGAAAGGAGGCCGGAAGAGATATCGACTGGATGGACGCCTGGTGCGCAGCTGGAGGTGGGTGGAGGATTGGAGCAATCCATGGAGTGAATGGATCGAGCAGGGAGAGCGGGCGGGGCCCCCAGCAAGCAATACTCCAATGCTACTGGCCAAGCGCCTTAGCTCGCGGCAGGGGAACATGCCCTGTCTGAGCGGATAGCAGGCCACCGTGATTGAGCAGAGCAGCGTGAGCAGCCCACTGGAACCGCAGGAACTCAGGGCCTTGCAGACAGGCAAGAAATGGTGCGTGCATTTTCCCATTCTGACAGTGGGCCTCCTTGGCCAATCAGCACGCGCAATTGGTGGGTGAGGTGAGCAGCCTGTTTCATCGTTTACCCTCGCGATATCTGCGCCGCTGGATTGCCTAACCTCTCTCCCCGTATTCTCCCGCCAAATCTCTTAGCACATCTCTTGCCTCTGATATCTCTGCCCGTACCCCGACGAATATCCAGCAAGACGCAGGGAACAACCAGCTCAATTCCTCCATGCCTGATCAGGCTAAGAGCTGTCCTCGCTTGGTTCGGACTGAACCAATCACGAGCCGCTACCAGAAAACCCTCCAGACTCTCGCGCCAGACCCAGTGACTCAAGGAGACATCGGACCCCTGCCATATTGCCCCTTCGTCTTGCACGCTGCATCAAGAAGTGGCATCGGCGGCAGCGATCGGATGACTGGCCATGGGCCTTCGTCGTCTTCAAAGAAGAGCAGCATCTATCTACGCTTCTACATACATAGGTTGCGCCAGAGCTGGGAGGCGGTCGCCGTTACTCAACCACCGTTGTTGGCCTGTCCCGGGGCCGGTTTACAACCTGGAGCCATGTGGTCTCCCAAATAGCCACATCGTTCCTAGTGGGTTGGCCTTTTCGGCGACCATATCCTTCGCGGATACCACACGAGACCAGGAAAACGCTATGTACTGTACATACAGATCTCGGTTCCTCAGCATGAACGCTTCCTGGCTGATCTTCCGAATCTGGACCATCTGTCGTTACCATCCATGTCTTCGTGGAAGGCTTCCCGGGAAGCCATCGTCGTCTCCACAAAAGATGTGCAACATGGGATCCTGTAACGGCGACGGGGAGGACTTGGCGGACCGGCTTGGTGTTATTCGTCTGTTTTCCTTTCCAGACTTCTGACGGGCTGAAGGTGTTCTCTTCCGACAACACCAACGGGGCAAGAAGGCATTGGTGACTGTCGGATATCATCATCTTTGACTCCTGTCAGACTGGAGGAATCGGCAAGTCACACCCAGCCACGCAGAGCCTGTGGTGAGACATGAGACATGGTGTCCGGAGCCCAAACGGCTGAGGGCTCCGTGCGCTGGGCTCCGCATCCCTGAAACGTGCACAAGGAACTCAGGGCCAGAGTCATTCAGAACGCGCACTCTGGGAACGCTCAACAATGGTGACTTCTGCCAGCGCTTGGCGAAACTTGGCAGGCCCACCCGCCTTCGATGTACACCATCTTGGACGTCAATTGGCAGCCAAAATATATAAAACACCAGCGTTCTAAGCCATCGCATACTTTAAAAAATAAATAAAAATTCCAAGTAACAGATTTACTAATAAAGTACTACTATACCAAGTTTTAAAAGTTTTAATTAAAAAGTGGTAGCGATGCAACTAAAAGAGTGGTTATGTAGCTGCTATTCTTCGTCGCTTTTTCCGTCAGAACGTTTCTGCAGAAATGTGATAAAAACGCGCGAAAGTGCACCTTTTTCGCTGGTTTTTAGCTCACCGCCTGCGTAAATAAGATATTTAAGCGAGGCGGCAGAAAGGGTACGGCCAAGCCTTTTGGGGGGTGGGCGTTCTGGAAAGCAGTGAGTTTCCAATAGCCGGGCCGGCCTAATACGGGAATTAGTGGGGCGTTTTTAGCCAATTTCTTCAAAGTTGAGCGTTCCCAGAACGCGCGTTCTGAATGACTCTGGCCCTCACAGTTGCATTGCCGCTTGGAGTTTCCATCCTCCCCGTGAAAGCCAAAGCCAGCGCTGGGCATGGGGAAGAGGGGAGGGGGGGTGTCCATCGACGAGGGGGAAACCGCTCATACCTTATGACAGGCTTCATGTGCGTAGCGTCAGTGTCTGTCTGCACGTCATTTTCGTCGTCTGCTAGGTCCAGCCGCGTGCGAGAGATCTGAATCGTCTGGTATTAAAAGAAGAAAACAACGCTCCAAGACCCACAACGTGGTTGAAGCCCAATGACTGCTGGCTGTGTGACCGTTGAGTCCAAGGCCGACCCGCGCGGGGAAGTTCAATGACCACCTCACAGAACGATATTAACCTTCCGAGGCGGGGGACCTGACAGCGTACCTATCCGGCGATCCTGTGAAACATGGCAAGCTGGCGGATTCTGCGGGTATCTGATGGACAGCAAGAAGGTGTGCTGTCAGGTACCTAGCAATGAGACCTCGACAAGCGGTAAAGCTCGTGTCTCTCCTTCATTCTTCAGCCGCCAGTTCACCATATTTTGGTCCCGACCCGTCGGTTCGTGTCTTTTCGATCAGCATCGGATGGAGCACACTGGAATGGGTCAGCCGGTTGGCCTGGTTGGTTGGTTCCGTCTCAGTTGTTTCCTTCAAGCCTGACATACCTTTGCCCATTGCAGATTAATACCATCATGAATGGCTTCATCCTACTCCCGATTCCCTTGTTTTCACGCATGATCCAAGAAACGTCCGAGTCTAATTTCGCATCATTTCCCTTGGACTCAACAGACGCGACTTTGCTTGCTGCTGCGCCGTAGACAGGTCGCGTAGAACTGAGAGGGGATTGGCAAGCGTGAAGCTGCTGGGGGCGGCACACACAACACCGAACACACCACTCTTTCCCCAATTTTCCCAGACCTTTATGCAGGGCGGTTCTATCTTTGGAGACATCACAGTGTGTTCCCTCGCCTCCACCGTGAACCATACGACTATGACTTACATGTGCTCTACAAGACCAAGTCTCGTAGAAACAAGGTATTTCTTGTATCTGTTTGACCTGTAACAACCTAAAAGTTTACTTGGTCCCGTTTCATCAAGAGCTTTGTTGGATAAGTGACGAAATCGTATATGCAGGGAAGTTATTCTCCCCATCTATCTCAACATACTAACATCCTCTCGCGAATAAGAAGCTAAAAGCTCCAGGATGCTTCGGGTTCTTGATGTTAGAACGTATCCCTACCGACCATCAACCAGATGATTTTTGAGACTCCTCGAGGTATCCTAAGGCAAATAGCACAATGTAGCGCGCTCTCGAGATGATGTCTCAGCATGAACATGGCAATTCCACGGTGAGCTCCATATTTATTTGACAAGCGTGTGACGACTGCAGTAGGCATTATATACATCCCTGATAGCACCCACAGTGGAACAGGGTATTGGTTTATCGGTCATAACGTGGTGGTTGTTACACATCTCTATTGGTATGTACAAGGAACCTTCTTCAAGTACAAACGCAACTAGGTAGACTGAGACGTATCTTGCTTCGTCAATGGGTCTTTACAACGCCCGAAGGGGCACCCATGCGCAGGATCAATATATATTTTTTACAATAACCAAACCACCAGGCTCTACTGGCTTGCTTGGGCAATTGAGGGTTGTCCTACAAACATTGAAAAGAAGAGGCACAGTTAGCCAGAAGTCCAGGGTTTAGAGTTTCAATTCTCAGTGAAAACGAGTTTTCATGGCCGGTGAACGCTTCCACATACCTAGCGAAAAGAAGTCAGTTGAAAATCAGAAAGTATCATTGCTGTCATGCTAGTCTAAATTCGCTATTTATTCAACCCATGGTCTAATAACGAAGTCAAGGAGGGCCTTCCTAACTATGCTCACGAAATGGTCTTCTCTCAAGTTTTGCCAGTTTAACACTTCCAGACACTGGTCCTCGCTATCAATTTCTCAGAGGGCTCTCGTCTCTGGCAGTATTGCCTCGAGAACCCTCGCCCTTCGTGCTGTTTTTCGGGAGTTGAGAACTCTCGCCCCTGGTGGTGGGTTCTGGAGAATTCTCATCTCGCGAAGTGGTAGTCGAGGGAGCACGGTGATGACAAGATCCCACCGCGGCATCGCTGTCGGTCCTGGAAGCATCTGCCCTAACCCGAGCCCGAGCCTCCCGTCGGGCCACATGATCCGGGTGACTCGCCCAAGGTTCCGGTGTTGAAACACCTGAATGAGTCTCTGCAACCGACGAAGGACGGGACATTTCGAGTGCTTCTTCTTCACGGCTGAAACCGATCCAAGTCGCGCCAAGAAGCAAGAGGCATACCACAATGGTGGCAATGACTCCAAACTCTGTCGATATCATGGAAGAAAATAGCACTGCGATGAAGACAAATAACGCGTAGGGCGCTTGAAATAGAAACGCGCGCCACGCAAAGTTGAACATACTCTCTCCCGCATCGACCCGATTCGCCATATTGACCTGCCCTGGTGTATTGGCCTGCTCTGCTGAATTGGTTTGCTCTGGTGTATTGGTCTGCAATTCTGTCTGGGCTGGCTCGCCCAACCCATGCGGTCCCTCTTCGAGATCGCGCCGTGTTCTTGTCTCATGCTTCTTCTGTTGGTCTTTATTTTTCCGCTTGTTCTTTCGACGTCCGCCCCGCAGATGAAGCTCGCCAAGAACCTCAGTTTCCGGGCTTGATGACATACTTGCAGCGGCCGGGACAGTTCCCTCTGTGGTGGAGGCATTGGCGAATCGAAAATGGAACCCCGTCGTGGCAGGGGCGCGAATACACTGGCGAATATGGCAACCGCGGTTGTACTAGTCTTCGTCGCCGCTGTCGCTACTCAGATCCACCGGGCCTTTCCGTTCTTCTTCATTCATCTCCTTCCATGTGCTCCAGCTGAGCATTCCAAAAGCCGCTATAATCAACAGCCCCCCAAGAATGGCGGGAGCCTCGAGCGGTTGACCAGTCAAATACCAATCCACAATGGCAACAATAAATATGGTGAGGAGGGCGGCAACCGAGCTAAGGACTGGACTTGTCAATGATATCAGAACCAGAAACGAACCCGAGAAGACCATGTTGGCAAATACACTGATGAGCAAGAGAGAAGCCGTTTCGCCGGTCGGCATCTCAAACGTCTCCCATCCAAGGACATGAAGCACCGGTATCGGAATCCACAGGACCAGAACGGTAAATACTCCAATCAGGCTGCCAAACGTGTTGGCGAACATCATGCTCCTGTTGGCGCTTGTGCCGTCTGGCGGGCATGCATATCGCTTGTAAAGAACCTCATAGAGGCCATACAGGACGGAACCAATGCCAATGACGACGTTGCCGGCAAAGCGAGTTGCCGGGCCAGCCTGACCAGCTTCATTTGAGCTGCCGCCACCGTATGCCACAACCAGCACACCAACGATGGCCACAAATACGGCCAGCATTTTGTCGAGACGGAGCCGTTCCTTCAACAATGGAATCGAAAAGGCATAGGCAAAGAAAGCACTGCAGTTGTAGATGGCCGTCAAATCGCTTGGCGTGGTCATGCTGACGGCGACATACCAACTGGATCCGGCAATGGTCAAGGCCGTCGTCACCACTGCTGTCGTCCGGGCAAGATATGGCCAGGGTGAACGATCAGCACCCATTCCCCTAGGTACCCTGACTTCCTGCCGTTCCACCATTTGAGCTGTTTTCCTCAGGATTTGCTTGTGGTTGTTCCAAAACTGGTTCCATGACTGTTCCCGCCTCTGCAGCCTCAGAAACAACAGCTGCAGGGGCCATAAAAAGATCCACGACCCGTGTGTCAAGTATAGCATGGCATATGCCTTGTTCCATCCCAAATCGTGCTGGATGTATGACGCCAGTTCCGTCTGCACCACAAACGACACCAAGCTCGTGACGAGGAAAAAGGCGGCGTATGTGTACTTGCGTTTCGCTTCGAGGCGGGCACTTGTTGGGCTGCGGGAGCGAAGCTGATTTGTGCTGCGGCGGCTCAGGGTTGGGCGGCTCGTGGTCGAGTCCGGTGCGGTAAAGTGGGAATACGTTGGTGTATGGGCCGACGATGTCGAGGTTGGCGGTAGAGGACTTCCTCGACGATTTCCCCCCCGAAGCGTCCTGCGGCCCCGCTCTTCATCGTCGGAACTGTGATATGACGAGAGTAGAGGCTGTTCGCCGGAGCGAGGGGTGTTGGTGTTGCGCATGGCCAGGAACTGTGGCAGGGCAGCTGACTCGGCTCGGTGACTAGATATGTGGCTACCGCCATTCACGTGGGAAGTCAAGGATATGCGAAGACTCGACGTCTGGCGGACACATGTGCCGTTCGCTGGGTTGTCGAGTGGGTGTGGTGTACTGGGGTGACAAAGAAGTGAATGGGATGGATGGACAACCCTATGTATACCTAATAATAATAAGCGAATGGATGTTGAGCATGAAAGAAATGTAAGCGTCCGATGGTTGAGACTACATGAGATGGAAGGCTGGAAGTCAACAAAGTACGGAGTACGAGGCAGATGAGATGTGGCCGGCTGCCAATTTAACGTTCAATCGTCTTTTGTTGCAAGAAAGACGGCCGTGTCACCGTCCCAGAACCATCGGACCCGTGTCGTTGGTGTCAGCTGCGGCTTCCCGATCCACGGGTAGGGATCCCCCAATCAGAGCAGCGCCTGGCTGCCAATCTGTGGGGGCGGCCCCGCTAGGAACCTGGAAAGTGCGGCATGTTCCCACTCTAGGGGCCCCACTACTGGGGTTATTCCTTCCACCTACCGACGACAGGGCACTCAGGGCAACGACGGTTGTTCTGGATTGCTTCATGTGCTTTTACTTACACTACTCCGTACCTAGGTACCTTAGGTACACTACATACCTAGGTAGTAGGCAGTGTAGGCACGGGTAGCCATATATGCACCCTCTGTGCCTCTATGCCCTCTCTACTCCACTTCAATGACAAATGGCAAGTCACGCGCTCAGAGGTAGCGCATCACGCCAAGCACTTTTGGAGCAGTATGTAAAAAAACAATCGTGACATTCATTACGCAATCATCCAACCCCTTCACGCCTCCGGCTTAAACCAGGCCAAGTGCCTCCCTCCTGGACTTGGAGTTGGGGTCCAAGTAGGGTTTCTCTCCCAACGACACCACACGGTTGCCCTGCCTCTTGCTGGTATAGTCGCTGCTTCTTGTCAGTTGTCTGGTCCGTGAAGCTTTCGAGTGCCAGGGGATAGAAACTTACTATGTAGCAGTATGGAATACCGACCGACTAAACATCTCTTATCAGTCTCGCTGCTCCAGCATGGCCGTTTAGATGGGGGGGAGAAATAACATACTTGTCCCATATGGCAAGATCGTTCTTGTTCCAACGGAATCGGACTTGAAGATCGTGGTTCTCGGATATCAGTTGGTAAACTATCGTGGCAGTGAGCAGCAGCACACAGCAATCCATCAGGGGTTGAGAGAACCCACAGTACGCCTTGAGAATCTCGCTCTCGCGCTCAGTCACGCCGTTGATCCAGCCGGCATGCACTTGGTGGCCTGCTCCAAAGAGAGACTTCCACCCAGTGACTGGGTTGGTGCGGACCACAGGGCTACATGACAAGTCAACAGTCAGCATATGGATTCTTTCAGCTTTACGAACTGGCATACTGTTCGGCCTTGAAATCCAGCCCATTGTTCTCCGGAGCACCGCGGAACTCATCGATCAGTTCAGCACCGAAGGCCTCCTTAACCTTGACAAAGTTCGGTTGATGGTGAGTCGCAGTCAGGCTGTCGGCAAGCTTCTGAAGCGCAGGGCTCAGACGGTCGTAGGCCTCGTACCCGGAAGCCCAGAGAGTATCGCCGCCAGTATCTTCCGGGGGCTGCACAATCTTGAGAATGGCATAGTCGGACGGGATGTGCTCGAACGTGATACTAAGGAAAGTCAGCCACTGGGTTTCCTAGAAGCGCAAGGGAAGACATCACTTACTCAGCATGCCAACCTTCACTCGCCAATCTCTTTGCGCTATAGCCATAACGATCGGCGTAGTACTTTCGGTTCTGCTCCGACGAAATGACCGAGACCTCATCGTCGAGCTTGCCGTTCTCGTCAACGGCAATGCCACGCTTGCTGTTGGCAAGAGCGTGCTTGTGCAGTTTGGATGTGTCGGGCTTTCCTGTCAGCTCGCCAAGTCTTTGGCCCAAGAGCTTTTGATCCTCAATGTTGAGATCTTGGTTGCGGAAAAACAGGACGCCGCGCTGGGAAACTTGGCTGGTATTAGCTGAAGGGCTCGAGGCAACAGGAAACACCAGCCAGCTTACCGAGAATGGCGAGATCACGGATCTTGTCATCATCATGGAGGATCTCACTCAGCTGCAAGTTAGGGAACTCGCGGCCGATGACATTTGTAACATCGAAATGCTCATAAGCGTCGAGACTACCAGAGTAAGTTAAGGGCCCAGAAAGCTTGGAGGCGCTGCTGTGCGCGGGAGTGGTGGATGCTTTGGTGGGAGCCGGAACCACTACAGGAGCAGTCGGTACATCGACGTCGGCGGCGGGAGGGGCCATGTTGTTGTTGATGTGCTGGATATGGATTTGTGTGAATGGTATTTATTTCTGGTCACTTGGTTTTGAGCTGACTGACTTGAATGGGAACATTGGGTGCCCTGGCAAGCGCTGCCTCCTTATATCCCGTCTTCTTCAACGATGCAATCGCCAACCTCGAATGGCGACAGCGCCGAGAACGCCCCGATAACGCCAGGAGTTAAAGAAATGAACGGAGATAATCCCGCTTTTTCTCCTGTCGCCTGGATGAGGTGCAATGTCCCACGACTTGCGCAACGAGCTCAAACTCTTGTGTTGGCTTCCTAGCGACTTGGATACGGAAAACGCAACATCGTTTCGAGCCCAAGCTCGCCATTGCATGCCTGATGATGTTGAAACTTTGCAGCTGGTAACCAATCCCAGGCACTCCTTGAACCTCTATCCCAGGGAAGCATATACATGTGCATCCAGGGTTTGTGACCTACAGCTCGAGGCAGGTATTTTGGGGCATGTGAGTTCGATACCTATCGGGCCACGTTAATTGGTCAAAAACCAACTCAGACAACAGACAAGTGAGTTGGTACTGGTGTATGGCTGTTCAGACTGAATGTGCACCTTGTCATACTCACGCGATATTGCACCATATACCTACCTACCTATGGATTGTGGTTAACTATATGAGCTTGGAAGCCATGCTTGGCACCGCCACCATCATCTAGTAGGACGACTCTTAACCTACCTGAAGTTGACGCAGTCGTCATCTGCTTGTCATATGGTATATCATATACCTGGCGCCGACACGGCACCGGCGTCTGGCTTCCCTTGTCACGGCGACCTTTGGAGAGAGAGAACAGGGAAAATGCAGATAGACCGGACGTGTCACTGCTGTTACTCTCAAAGCCCCCAAATCAAGCAGATTATTGAGCAGCCGTGATTGATATCACTACCAGCACTGATCACCATTGCAGGCAGCGGGCTTGGGATGGTCGTGGACGAGAAAGACTTTCTGTTGCGAGGCTTGCATGGGGAAGTTTAAACGTGAAAGCTGATGTCGTCACTGTAATTCCAGACTATTGTACTTCCTCTTGCTCACAAACATGCTCTGGCTACCTTTGCTATGATATCTTCGCTCTGTGCAGCACGCCCATGAGAGGTTAGGTGCGGCAACCTGAAGTTTGTCTTTGGACTCACCTGTATGCACTGATTGACACAGCACACTGGGGTGAAACAATCACTACTGGTTTGCTTGGAAACCCACACTCATCATTGCTATATGAATGCCAATCTTGTCTTTCCCGGACCTGGTGATAGATATGGGATGGTTATTTCAGCTTGCGCCTCATACCAAACCCTAACCCTTTACATAAGAGGAGACGGTCACGTGCACGGAGCACCTTCAGCGACAGGCCGGGCCAGGCGACGAGTTTAAGGGAATCGCGTAAAACCGCGTCTCGCTTTCCCCCACAGCCTCTGACAGGGTCAAGCAACCGCGTCTTTTCGTGACTCCCGCGTCTGCAACCGCGACAGCAGTTAAGGTAAGCAGCGACCATCGACGACGACGACGACGACCATCAATTGTTTTCCTGTTACCAACCAGGGCAATCTCTTTTGCGCGGCGAAAACAGGCTTCTTCTCTATTGGCTTCCAGTGGATTACCGCCGTCCTTTTTTTTGGGAAACCTGGCCCATTGCCGATCGAACGGACGGCTTTCTTTTTCTACCGAAAACCCCAAGCGCCCGCCAGCTTCACAGCCTCCTTGAACAAAGCTCCCAGTCCACCAACAAGAAAAAAAACTCGAAGACCTTTGCAAGATGGCCAAGGGCGCTGCCCCGGCCGGGGTATACAGCGCGACATACAGTGGTGTAAGTGGCCCGTCTAGACCGTCTAGACCTTGCGACAAAGGCTCCCGAGAAAAGAAGTACGTGGCTGATCATGAGAATCAATGCAGGTACCCGTTTACGAGTTCCAGTTTGGGGCCGATCTCAAGGAGCATGTTATGCGCCGGCGCGCCGACAACTGGGTGAATGCGACACACATCCTGAAGGCTGCCGGTTTTGACAAGCCTGCCCGAACGAGAATCCTGGAGCGCGAAGTGCAGAAGGAGGAGCACGAAAAAGTCCAGGGTGGTTATGGAAAATACCAAGGTGCGCCGGCTTCGTGTTGCTTTTCGTTTGCAAGAAGACATGTGTTCCGTTTGCTGACTTGGCTCTCTTCATTGTACCGTAGGCACATGGATTCCTCTTGAACAAGGCGAGGCGCTTGCCCAACGAAACAACATCTTCGAGCGCTTACGGCCTATATTTGAATATGAGCCTGGGAGTGAGAGCCCACCTCCTGCCCCGAGACATGCGAGCAAGCCAAAGGCCCCAAAGGCCAAGCCTGCCGTTCCGAAATGGGGTAGCAAGGCCCAGAGCAGGAAGAGTAGTCTGGCACAGCCCGCCGTGTTCTCACACAGTCACGCCCAACAAGCTGCTCCCGTGCAAGAAGAGTACGAGACTGTTGCTTCGCAGATGCACGAAGACGACACCCCGGACAACATGACTGTTGCCTCGGCCTCGTACATGGCGGAAGACGACCGAGCATACGACATGTCGCACTTCTCTACCGGACACAGGAAGCGCAAGAGAGAGGAAGAGATGCGGGACATGACGGCGCAGCAGCATGCCATGTACGGGGATGAGCTGCTCGACTACTTCCTGCTGTCTACAAACCAACAGGCTGCTATTCGTCCGGACCCCCCAACAAACTTTCAGCCCGACTGGCCCATTGACACAGACAGGCATACCTCGCTCCACTGGGCGTCGGCGATGGGCGACACCGACGTCATCAAGCAGTTGAAGCGGTTCGATGCAAATCTCATGGCACAAAACATCCGGGGCGAGACACCGTTGATGTGGGCTGTAAACTTTACGAATTGCTACATGAAGCAAACCTTTCCTACTGTCCTCAACGAACTCTTCAAGTCGGTGGATGCAAGGGACCACTCTGGGTGCACCGTCATCCACCACGCGGCGGTCATGAAGCGAGGGCGTGTACAAAGCTCGTCATGTGCTCGGTATTACTTGGACAACATCCTGAACAAGCTGGTAGAAGCACGCCAGCCAGAGGAGGTACAAGCGCTGCTCGATGCTCAGGATGACGAGGGCAACACGGCGTTGCACTTGGCTGCTAGGCTCAATGCCAGGAAATGCATCCGATCGCTTCTTGGCCGTGGAGCGGCAACCGACATTCCGAACCATGAGGGTGTGAGAGCCGAAGATTTGATCAAGGAGATCAACACCACTCGTTCCCTCGCCCGGACTGGACCGCAGCGCTCCTCGAGCCCGTTTGCGCCCGAGACGGCACGGCGTAATGGTTTCCGGGATGCACTAGGAGAAGACCCAACGAGCAAACTGCAGCTGTCATACCAGAGCGAGGCGGCCAACACTGTGCAATCGCGCATCACGCCGCTCGTGCTGCAGAAGCTGCAAGACCTGTCTCAAAGCTACGACAGCGAGTTCAACGAAAAGGACGAAGCCGAAAAGGAAGCCAGACACATCTTGGCCAACACGCAAGCCGAGCTCAACAACCTCCGCGCCAGCATCGCCGAGCTCGAGTCCAGGATCGAGGCGGACGACCAAGCCAGCAAGACGGAGGAGGAGGTGGCCACGGCCAAGAAGCAAGTCCTTGCCCTCTTCCGCCGGCAGACGCAGCTCGCGATTGAAAAGGCCACCGAGCAGAGCCTCGCCACCGCCACCAATGGGCAACAACAGGAGGAAGACGACTCACCGGAAGAACGGCTGAAGCTAGCCGCGCAACTCCATTCCATGTTGGCCGACCAGGAAGCTGCCGAGGTGGAGTACGTCGAAGCGAGGGGGATGCTTGGAACGGGCAAGAAGATCGATCAGTACAGGCACCTGCTCTGCAGCTGCTTGCCGCCCGAGGACCAGGAAATGCTCGATCAGAATCTGGAGGATATGATTTCCATGATGGAGGACGAAGCGGAGAGCAACAGTGCTGCGCTGCTGCCGCCGGGGACGAATCCGGATGGGGTGATGGAGGGAATGGGGATGCTGGGGGGGATGACATTGGCGATGGCCGAGGCGGGTGAGCCCATGGAGATTACTGGGTGAGGGTTTTGTACAATCCTTGATCCATGATCACCTATCCTCTTGGAGGATTTCAGTTTGGTTGGTCATGATGTTGTGGATCTGATGAGCCGGTTGTCGTATTATGGCGAATATGTTTCTTTTTCGTGGCACTTGCTTGGGCTGGGGCGGGGCGTTTTAGGAAATGGATGGGGGGTCATTAGGCATGTTCGAGTTTTTTTTCTTGCTTATTGTTTCTGTAGTAATCTCGAAGGAGGCAAAGTGGCGGAGTATAGTCCAGTCCTTTCGGAACAAGCTAGGTTTTGGCAAGGGAGGCGTCTTGACAAACCGAGAATTTTTTTCTTGCTGAGTTCGTTCTTGCTTGTGATTTTTGCACTTGACGAGCGGAGAATAGGTTTTGTGTTCTTTCTTTCTTGATAGTACGTATCAATCTGTACATACATTGAACGTACATGGATACACCATCATGCCCAATTCCTTCCTACCTTTTCACCAAGGTATCTGCAATACCTAGCCAGGTAGGCCAAATTACCTTACGCTCTCGATCCAGCAAGACGTGAATGGTGTTCAACGGGGTATTCCGACGATACACAACCGGCCTCCCTTATCCGCCAAAGTGCCCGTGAACGGGATGCCAGATCCGAGTAATCGATAGTTGGCGGTTCGAAACACTGTCCCACCCATTATGTAAAACAGCACCGGCACCAATCATGGGTCCTTGGTGTCCATCCCAAAGTTCCCCAAAGCCCTGGCGCTGTTCACCTTGAATCCCACCCCTGATTTCCATTGGTCACCCCCGGCGAAGGACCCTCGATACAGACACCTTCCCGTCAACCCACCCACCCACCCACACACACACACACACTTCCCCATTCAGCCTCATCGGCACAGGTACCCACCCCCTGATGCCGCCATGGATGTTGCTTGGTAACGACGGATAGCCTATCGATCCGGCTCCTCTCAGACGCGGGTGACAGCGGGATAAAAAGATTACAAACAAAAGATCAGAAACAGAAAAAAGAAAGGCTGGGGAGAGGAGGGGAGAGGACGCGAGAGGAGGGGAAGGGAAGGGACCAGAAAGTGCCCTCGTATCGTGCGTATCTCGGAACTGTAGGGGGAGCACAGGCTAGGTATCTCCACCCGCACCATCCTGTTGATCAAACCCTGGTTGTGTGTTAGTATGTAAGGACGGACCAAGTCGTTGGCGGGGACGAGGGAGGGTCCATACTATGTCTGGAAGATTGGTCCATCTCCGTCGTAGTGAGCCGCACACACCTTCAGAGCACACGGCCATACGGAGTTCCATTGTTTGTGAACGATCTGTAAGGGGCCGGATTGGCGGTGAAGGTAGTCGGGTGCAAAGAAAAGATGCAGAGGCTCTCTGGTTGGCCGGCGGTGCCATATGCCGAGTTTGTCTGCTTGGTGACTGGTGGTCAAGGTTGCATCATGGGTCTCTGGCCTCGCTGCCAGGTGTGGTGTTTGTGAGCTGTCATGTTGTTCGTGGGCAAGCTGGGTGATTGGTAATGTGAGTCCTCGGTGACCATTTGGGGCCGACTTGACTTGATGTGATCGGCCGCGTAAAGAGAGGCCGCATACTAGAGACGAGGGGGTGACCGGAGAAGGGGCCATGAGTGGAGAGGGGTAGATACGAACACCCGCATGGCTTCTTGACCTCTGCCCCGTTGGAGTTAAACATTGGCTCTTTCGAGGGCATTGTCTGGCTCCATCTCCATCGTCCCCAGCCTCGAATAGTGACACCACTCAGGTAAGCTACCACTACTGTGACTACCCCTGTGGTGCTTGTTTTCCCACCCACTAGACTGGGCCGATCTCCATCGACCTTCCAGTACAGCTCTCCCCGTCCTCCAATTGATGCACTTGTGCAACAGGCAAGCGTGGCTCTTGAGCTTCAGATGACCAGTGAAGACTTGGCAAAGCTTCGAATACCAAACCCTCTGGTCGATACGCGGCGAAACGGAGGCTGGGCTCAGCTTTCTTTGTGTGCTCACCTGACACCCAACTCGGTATAGGTACCCAGTAGGCTATGGAGTCTCGTCACCAGAGCCTTCCTGCAAAAGAACTGGCTGAAGTGCGCAAGTGCGTGGATCGACATGAGGCTCTGCGGCCACATGTGGAAGTGGAATACCCACTACGCCAGCCAGATGCCAGCCACAGTTCGTATGATATCTCTGTTTCCCTGTTAGCTTTCGCTTCCACGAGTTCTTAGCAACGATGGATACACCGCAAAAATAGATGGGAACTGAAAGTATCACGGTGATGAGGAACCCGTTGAGCCTCACTTGCCGCCGCGCCACGGAGCCGCGTGTGCATCCGGCAGATGTTTTGTTTACCTGAAAAGTTGGACCATTTCTGCTCAGCCTCACTGATCTACCTTTCATGGAGAGAGAGGTCGCATCGAGATTGAGACGGCGTCTTGTCCCTGGCTTGTGAAAGAATATATTGCTCGCCAAGACCCGATTGCCGATGGCTTCGTCCGTATACTGGCCATTCAAGATGGGATAAGAGGAGGATACAGTCGGATTCAAGCACCAACCTCAGTGCGTGTATTGGTGCTGGTTTCCCATGACGGCAGACCTCGTGCCCCTCGGTAAGGCGGCTCGCTCCGCCCTCGTGTCCCTGTTGGGCCCGGATTCGTAAACGATCCTCTGAGAAAGATTGAAACATGACGTGAATAGGGAGGCAGGTCTTCCAAGAGGAGCTCGAGCTGCCAGAGACAAGTCAAGACAGTGGGCTTTGGCAGTGGCAAGTGTAGCGTAGGAGCCACGGCACAGGAGGACGCAAGCTGACTTTGTTGTGCCATAGGCCAATGGGCAGCCAGGAATGGCAATCGCCTCAATGGCGGTCGGCCCCCTTCAAGTCTCAGAACCACAACGTCCAGCTCCAAACAGAAAAGAAATGTTGGATAATTGATCCGAATGGCGTCGGATTGGATTGTGCTGCAGCATGGAAGAGGTTTGGGCAAATGGTTGGAGCTGTTGGAAGCGGCAGGCGGGAAGGTGTGTATGTACATACATACATAGTATACTGTACTCATACCTACATAGGTAGGTTCATGGAAACGGAAATGCGGGCGGTCCAGCGGGTGTGATGTGATGAACCAGGGTCCTTTGGTGGGGTGCGGAGCGGAGGGCGCACTGAGCTGATCCAGGGTTTCTGCCATAGGGCTGAGATTGAAAATGACGGGCCATCGCCAGTGGGGCTCTTTTGGGAGCACCTGCGGTTCAAGGTAAGGCAGCCCGGGCAATCCACATTAGGGAAGCGCTGTGTAAGCGCTCGTGTACGGAGTAGGTACGGTATGTACGTATGGTATGATGGAAAGGATTCTGCACAGCGTTTAGTTAATCTCCTTTTTTTGGCACTGGCGAGACGCTTTGGTCACCTAAGGAGTAATTAATCATCCATAGAAGCGACGTCGCCATGGACGTGGAGACCTGACTGTCCAGTTCAGCTGTTGAGGCATCTGGGTGGCGGTGAGCACAGCCGTCCAGTGCCAGCATTCCTTATTCCTAGGTGAGGTCTTGACTCTGGCAACGTACCCGACCCCTCCATAGGTATCCCGTCACCTCATGAGGTGCCCCACCTCGCACCAACAAATTTCCTTCGCTACCTACCTACCTAAAAAACGACGGGACGCGACTGATCAAGTCGAACCCAACTGCGTGGGTCGAGACACCAACCAGCCGTCGCGAACTGCCTGCTAGATAGGACGAGACCAGCCGGATAATTTCTTCCCTCAAACCGACCCCGCCGCATCACAGCTTCCTGCCTGACATCAGACCAAAAGAGACCAATGCAGCCACCACCTACCAGTCGACGTCTGGAATATCCGTGGAAGAGTGGAAGACGGGCTGGCACAGACACGCAGGCGGTTTCACACCCGATCAGCTGCAGCCCATGCCCATGTGCACCATGTGAGATGGCGGACGCGACACACGCTGCAGCTCGCATCTTCTGCCGAGATCGACGTTGACGACTTTTTGTCTCAGGCTTGCATCGAAGAGGTTAAGCTCCATTGGCACAGCACTCCCACTGCACGACGGCGCAGCATGACAGGGCCACAGGGCTGCCTCCTCTTGTACATAGCTGACCCGCCTCAGCGGATCGGCGGGAGAAACACCGCATCCATCTACATGCGATAGTTCCACTGCATCCTCGCCTCATACTTCGTGTTACAGCACCCGCATTGATGCTCACAGAGCACAACGCCCCAGCCATTGGTCATCCTGCCCGTCCCCTCCAGCCTGCCAGCACAAGAGGCCGTTGATAAGTGGCGTCCTTGTAGGGGAACATCCGTGGCTCGGACTGCTACCCCGTCCAGCCATATGATCACATCAACCCCACCGTCGATGGCCCTTGCTTGAGGTGGGTGGGCAGGGTCGGTAAACGAAGAACAAGCTCAACCACAGCTTTTGGCCGAGAGCGTGCTTTGCGCGACAGCGACAACCTGGAAGAAGGAATGGCCATGAGGCCCGGCCAAAGTTCAACCTCTCGACACGAACCCCCAGCCCTACACGATAAGAACATGTGTACCTCTTAACGGTACCTGCTTGGTGGCGCACTTATGGCTCAACATTGCTGGCGTCTTGGCAGCACCGCGGCTACCGAGTGTCGAGAGAGAGAGACACACCCGACAGGGCTCCGATTTACCCCGCTGTCTTCCCCTGCAGCGTGTGCTAGGAGCCAGGGTGCCAGGAAATGCGACAGAGAGAAAGGAAGAGAGAGACGAGATGCATCGTTGCATGCAGGTTAATCAAGGCGCGCACCTGCCAGCCCTCTATTTTTGTTGCCGTTGGTCTGTCTGACTTCGACTTGCCCCCTCCAGAGCGTACGGGTTGTATGTACACCCAGTATGGAGGTAAGGTACCTTGCAGGAATATCCCGTGCTCCGGGCTTCGGTTGGTCAGCTTCCTGTCGCATTGCTCTGTTGCTTCTTCTGCTTCTTCTGCTACCAGGTTCTTCTGCATCGGCCACTGTGTGGTCCTTTCATCAGAAGGGCGCCGTCATCTCCAGGTCATGGCGAGCTTGCGGCGATGGGCTTCTTTTCATCCCATACCTAACGGCAGACTAGCCCCCCACTCCCCCCGCCGTTCCTCACGATTGGCTGTTCTGTATTGGGTAACGGCCCCTTTATGGAGCACATCCAGCTGAAGCGGTACTCAAAAATGCTGGGCCTAATTACCTTCTAGCGTCCCAAGAAACTTAGCGTTGGGTGCGTCAGCCTTCACCTGCTTCGGGGCTCTCTTCCTTTTGTTCTGAGTCCCCGCCGCCACATGCCCGAAGCTCCCAGCTTGCCTTGTCCCTGTCGGCGGCGCGATACAACGGCGTGGTGAGCCATGGCGTTCCGTAATCGACCTCGCACACAAAGGGGTGGCCGGTTTGCTCTATAAGACCCCGCGCCCTCCTGCCGTGCGGTCCAATGGCTACCAGGCCGACCACCACCAGTCTTCCCGAGTGTCAGCGGGCCCCTCGACTCTCCCGCGCTCACCTGCCGTCGCCGAGTCCGGGCCTCGTGTTGTCGAGAGAACACCAGCAGCAGCCTTTATTACCCATCCAGTGACCGCCCTGGTGCCCGCCGTGTTACGCTGGCGGGTTCTGCATGATACTACGCCTCTCAGTCGTGACATTGAGGCCGCTCTCGGCCCCCTGCGTGTAAGTCGAACATGTCTTTCCTTTTCCGAGCATTGATATCAACAAGACACGGGCGGCCGCCCTGCTTCAGCGTGAGGTGGTGAACCCTCGACTCATCCCCCTGTTGCACGCCTGGCTGTAACTTGTTCCGATATTTGCACTTGCTGCCGCTTGAGGTGCCAGGTGGACGTAAGCTTCTGGGGGTTTCAAGAACCCTCGTTCATGGAACCGGGACTTGGCTCTCCCCCAGACCAGCCCCCTGGGCAACACAAAACCCAATTTCCGGTGCCACGACCCTTTGCCATGCCTGCCTAATCCCCCTAGCTATAGCGCCGGCCCCTACGGCCACCCACCAAGACCGCATACTTACACTGACTAGACGCCCCAAAGTAAATTATCGGCGCTGAGCTTCGCCGCAGGCATGCCAGCACTCAGGCATCCCGACGTCAACGTTGCTCTTGGGGTCGCAAGTCCGCAGGAACGAGGACCCTCAAGAGCACACATATATCTCGCGCTTGTCTTCATTGCTGTGCTCCTTGTTGCCCGGTTCGTCAAGCCAAGACGTCTCAGACCATCATCCCCGGTGCCTGCGCCTAAAAGCAGCCACGGCGCTGAGAAAGGTTATAAGCATCTCTACGGCTCGCCAATAGCAACTTCACCGACATCCCAAAACGGCAACCGACTTGTGTCTGTCTTGTCTCCTTGGAAGAGGCTCAAGGACGGGCGAGGAGTTGCTCCGTTGGCTAGCCCCGAGAGCCACCAGCAACAACCTTCTTGGGCTGCAGTGCTTACACGTCACAGTGCCCAGGTAGCCGCGTTCGGGCTTTTGGGACAAGCATCAGTTATGGATGACAGCGATAGTGATCCGCTGAAGGATCGCTTGCGTTCAGGGTCAGCATCACGTGGCGTCAGCACCAGCGCTCCCGATGCCGCCGATTTCAGACAGCAGCACAACCCCTCCCCGGCCGGCAGGTACTCTGAGCAACATGTGGGAAATAGAAGAGTGAGCTACTCGTCCCACTACTTCCCCTCCAACTTTCCGGAAGGACACGCCAGTGGTGGCTCTGAGGGCATGGAGATAGGACCAATGTCGGGCCACACCAGCTATGGCGACCACGCATGGAGTGCGGCATCAGGCCAGCAGGAGAGCTCGTCGAGTGTTGTGTATGGACAGGATTCCAGCTTTGGTGCTGAGAGCTTTCCGGCCCCCCCCAACCTTTCCGGTTTCGATTTCACCACCCCCCGACACTTTTCGCGCCCGCCTCCTCCACCACCATTGACACCTCCAACACGCAGCGACAATAGATTTCCCTTTGAAGACCGCCGTCTGAGCTATGCGGCATCGATTCCACCAGAGCTGGATGCTGGCTTCATACACCAGCCCAACCCAGCTTATAGTGGCATGTCAACATCAGCCGACGTCCTGAGCTCCAGTCCCCAGACCGCAGACCCGATATCTCGGAGAAGATCTTACACAAGGAGTGTCCCCATCGGAGTCCCTATTCCTGGCAGCACACCTTCTTACCCGGCCGAGGCGATGGCGTCGGGGACAGCCTTCTCTCCCTCGAGCTACCCCCCCACGTCACCTCTCCTCCCCCCGCCACCACCAGGGCCCGACGTTCCTCCCGAGTATGTTTTTGTCGGCGGACCGGGAGGCCCAGGCGTTCTCTTGTCGGAGCAAGAGATTGACCTGCACGGCGAGATCATATCAGTCATGGACCACTCGGGTCATGGGTGGAAAAGGCACACGCGCGTCTATGGCGGAGGGGTTTGTCTTGCCTGCCTCGCTGCCGAAGACCAGGGTGGCTTTTATGGAGACAAGGTACCTCTTGCAGATCGGCGATGACGAACATATGCAGAGGTTGGATTTGAGTTGTGGGGCTGCTGAGACCGGTTGCAGTTCGCAGTTCCCAGGGGTTTGGCTGCACCTCCAATAGGTTGGCAAAAGTTTGTGGGGGAGGGAGTGACGAAGAGGGGCTGGATTTGATACCAACACATCCCGTCAAATCCACACAAGGCTGAGCTCCCTACACGAGATCTGTCATAGTGCAGACAGTGTACAGGTTTTTTTTCTTTTGGAGGGGGGGGGGGGGGGGGGGGTAGTCTCGAGACATTGGGTTACGCCTGTTATGACATTTCTTTTTCCACATATGAATTCGTTATCTCAATCATGTTTTTCTTCATTTTACTAATGTTTGTTTAATACCTTATGGAAGCATATACTCTTCAGCGTGTAGAGTCGGCGTTTTGGCGGCGTTTCTCAGTCTCCATTTGCTTTTCAGTTGTCGTCAAGAACGAGGAGTGGTTACACGGCTCGTTGTGGGTCTTGTGTTTATCATTGACTTGCCTGTTTGGGAATGACAGCTTGAAGGCGCTTTTCCACAATTTAGGTTGCATACCTAGGGGCCGGGTCATTGGGCGCATTCTCTTTGCAATTCCCTGCATAAAGCATCGACGGAACAAACAAGCGGTGTGATAAGCCGGCAGTTGCGAACTTTTCGAACCGGGCTAGCCATAGGGCTGGCTACCTACCTTACCTGGGTACTTTACGAAAGGAGTGTACCTACATATCCTATGGTCGAAACCAAGCCGTGATGTGCAGTGGTTGTGTCACCATGACTGTCGGCAAGGGCGCTCCTCATGGGTTTCCGTCATCATGAAATATCAACCAGAGCGCTGTGCGGCGCGTCCACGGGAGCATCACACAGAAAGGCGGAAGGATTTGGTCATTCTTGATGTAACCCTCCATCTTATTTCTCTGCTCGTCCCGCCCTCGGCTGTCGTTCAATCTCTCGTAGGGCTGACTCTCGGCTTTAGGCTAGGCTCAAGCCCACATATCCCGATGGAACGACTTGGCGATTGCCCACACAATTTTGATAGAAAGCAACACGGGGAGTTGTCGCTGTCATCATTTAGGTAAGGTACATACTTGGGTATTCTGCGCCAGGCCGGGGGAAATTATCTCACGTCATCCAACATTGAACCTGTGAGCCTTCCGGGGGCCTTGAAATTCTGCCAACCGAACCTGGCTTGTTGATTATGCAGGTTTGTTGTTGGGAGGTCGACCCCTTCTTCAGGTATTATCTCCAATCCGACCATCTTCGGCGTCTAGGGGTGCATGTTTTGTTTTATTACCCACGAGCTGCACCGGGTTTCTTTGGCAGCTAAGCTGTCCTTGTCGTTTATGTCTGCGCCGCCGGCCAGGGGCCCCAACCAACGCTGGCCGCCGGGAACTCACCAACCATTTCAACTCGTTCTTCACGGGCGGCCGTGACACAAACCAAACCAACGAGCAAACATAAAAATGATGGGATTTACACGATATCGGACGGGATGGGGGCCGATCAGATCGTATTGTCGTTGGGTCCACCGACCGCCACAGATTTGTGTCCGATAGGTGCCGCAGCCACCCATGTCGTTATACCATGGCGTCGCCCTTCCTCAGAATCACGGCTTTGAGCTGGGACCCTCGGTGGGAATTTGTCAAAATCAGGCATTTCATCTGGTAGAGATGTATAGTATCCCTTCGGAAAATTACCATCATCATGAATCATCTACCTACCTAGATAAGCTCGGAGTATGTAAGCCGGGCATGTGAACAGTTTGAAAAAAACAAGGCATGATTATCAGCAGGATGGATCCTGCTTCCCGCCGCCACTGCCGCTGCCACCTTGGCTGTGTCTCAACTGTCCGTCTGAACTTTTGCGCGCTTGAACTGTATGCAGCACTTCAAGATGTTGTGTCTAGGGATGATCTGTCGGTGCAAATTTGAAAGTTTCTGCTCGAGGCATTTTACTTTTCTTCCGAAAATGTAAAAACTACATGTATCCTTGATTCCTTGGGCTTTGATTTTATTGCAGCGCTAAGCAAAGGGATCAATCATCCGAGTGGTCGACGAGGACTTTCCCAATCCAGAAGCGGATCCTGTGACCCTGAAGGTCCAGTTGGAATAGTGGAATGTTGAAATGTCCGAGTTGCCCATGTGGCTGACCGAGACGGACATTTCAAGTCTCGGTCACACCAACCCTTCAGTGCTTGCTGCCTGCCATCAACCACCGTACCTACCTAGGGGGGCGTTCGGTGATGGATGTAGAAACTCGGCCCTTTCCCGACTCCTTTGACAGTATACCTTCATGTATTGGAAATCAATCCCAAACTCTGTCTCTTCGCCGCCAACAAGGGAAGTCCATGACCTTGTAAAAACAAGACCCTTGACTGCAGGTGCAGTGTGCGTCTCTGGGGAGCAAACTTAGCCTGTAGAAAGGTGGAGCGAAGCTTTATTTAAGTCACTAGGCTGCGGTAACTTATTTTACAATTGAAATCCTATTCCGCCCGCGCTAGTTTAATAGACTCCGTAAATTTCTAATAGAACCCGATCTAACTTAATAGGTAAATTCTAAGTCTAATATTTTTTATTTTATCCAAACTTTAAATTACTTTAATACCTTAACCTTAAATATTATAGGGGTAAGCCTTTAAACCTCCGGGCCTTACTTTATTTAAATTTCTCTTTAAATTATAACTAACTTTAATTAACTTTATTAACCTTAATTAACCCTATTAACCTTAACTAACCTTAACTTAATTAACCTTAATCTTTAATTAACCTTAATTAACCCTAACTTAATTAACCTTAATCCCTAATTAACCTTAACTAACCCTAACTTAATTAACCTTAATCTTTAATTAATATAGGGGTAAGCCTTTAAACCTTTAGGCCTTACTACGTTTAAATTTATCCCGCTTATTATATATAGGTTTTACTATATATATATAGGTTCCGTAATAGCTATATATTTATTACGTTAAACGTTACTATACTATATTAATAAAATATATAAATTATAAATAATAAAAGACTTAAAGTATATTTAACCTATATTATTACTATACTATATAAATAAATTATATAAATAAATTACTTATATTATAATACCTATCCTTAAAATCCTCCTTATCCTTTTCTCTATTTATTAAATCCTTATATACTTTCGCGTTATTTCCGTATTATTTTTTATAACTCCCTGTTATATTTATTAAGTAGTACCGCCGCTTATTACCCTTTAATCCTACTAATAATAATTATAAAGGGTAGCGTTATAAATATTAAAGGACGGTATAGAGCTATTTAATTATTACTACGGTTATTATAATATACGTTATAGGTTCTATTATAGACTTTTACAAAGCGAGATATTATAAATATTATTATTATTCGAAGAAAGAGGTATAACGTAAGGGGTATATAAGGGATTACTATTAGCCCGGGTAAAGAGGTAGCCAAAATTATTATAGTTTAATAATTATTTACGCCTCTTTAATATATTAACGTATCTTTAACTAATCGTCGTTAAGTTAATAAAACGTAAATTATTTACTTTAAAAGGTCGGTAAATAAGTAACTTAGTTAATATTTTTACTTAGAAAACCGCTATATAAGTTAAACCCGGCGTAAAGTCTTTCCCCGAAATATCTACTATAGCTTTATCGAAAGTTACCCTTTAAGACTTATAAATAATAATAGCGTAAATAATAATAATCGGAAATTACGTACGTATATAGTTACGGCTACTAACTTAAAAGTCCTATTTAAATCGGTAAACAGGTATTTACTTTTCCTTTTCCGCTTTAAAAAAATAGCGAGGCCCGGAATAATTATTAAATATAACTATAATAAAAAAAGGCTTATTAATACGTAATACTTTACCGTACTTCTACGTAATATTAATAATCGTCCTTTAAGCCCTATTTACTAAATCCTTTTTAGTTTAAAGGTTTTCCGTTAATATTACCTTATTACCTATAATAAATAAAATACAAATATAAAGATTACCGGTATCTATAAACTCGATATTCCTAATCGCTATAAAGTTAAGAGAAGTATACGTAATAACCGAAGGAATATATAGCCGGTTTAAACGCTTTAAATACTTAAAATTATAGTTATTAACGTCGACATTATAGGGAAAAATACAAAGAGTATCGTTAAACTCGGCGGCTATATTAAAAGGTACTTTTATTTTACACTTAAATATTAGCAATTACTAATCGTTTATACCGGCGTAATTAAATCTTAAATTCTTAAAGGTCCGCCGAAATATTTCTTACTCGGGGCCTAACTACCGTATTATTTATTTAAGTTTAATAATAAATTTAAATTTACGGTAGAGGTTTTAATCTATTACTTTAACGTTACTAAGCTATATATTACTATTAAAGAGGGCTTTAGCTTAAATAGAGGGGAGTTAAAAGAAGTTACTAATTAAGATAATAGACCTCCTTTTAAACGGGGTGTTTTAATGCTTTAGAAAAATCTTATAAAGCTGCTAGTTAATAAATATAAATATACGAAGGTTAATTATAGACTTTTTGTTAATAATAATATAATAGAAATCTTTAAAATAAATTTAAATATTATTATATTTTACGTTAATAAATAGCGGTATTATATTACCTTTCGATATAAGGATCTTTAATAATAAATATAATATATTACTATTAATATTATTCGCAGTTACGCTTATAAATACTATATAAATAATCGGTAATACTTTAAACTTACGCTAGGCTATATTATTAAGCGCCGTTAATAAAATATAAATAATATAACTTTTACCGATACTACTACCTCCGTTTACGTTTAAAAAGAAAGAAGTAAGGTCCTATATTAAAGGATTAAGAATCTATTTATAATATATAGTAATAATATTAAAAAGGAGGTACTATTTAATATTAAAACCGTTAACCTTATCTCTTTTCGGTAAATTAACCGGTAAATTATTAATAGCCTTATATATTACCTTAAAATCCTTTTAATAGTCTAACTACCCTTTATTTTTAAATAGTAAATAACGACCGATATAATAACGCTAATTATAAGCTAAATCTATATTTCGGTTATTTAAGATCTCGATATTTTCTACCTTTAATAGGCGGTTTAATAATATACCTACTATCTTTTATTAATTACTTAAAGGGATATTTTTATTTAGATCGGGGATTTTAAAATCCTTTTTAGGCTTAATAAAAGGTAGCTCCTTATAATAATTATTAAGATATTAATACGTCTCTTTATAATAATAATATACGCTAATATAGGTAGAAAACTTAACTTTATTTATAGTCTTAAGCTAATTATAGTAGATATATAGGTAATGTAAAAGGAGCTTAACGCGGTAAAAGTCTTTTAACTTAGTCTCCTTCAAGGCCTTATAACGCAGAAAATAATTTAATATTCGGTTTTAAATATAGGGACAAATCTTTTAATTTACCGGCCTTTTAGAATAATTAATAATAGTAAGAAACTTAAAGTAATTTAAAGTGCCTTAACTTATTTATATACGGTTAAGGTATTTATTATATAATAAAGTAATCGGCCTTACTTAATTTTCCGTCGTTACTATTAAACTTTACCTTTAATCTTCAAGTTTACAGTAATCTACCAAAAGTAACGTCTTAATACCTTCCTATAATAGAATATCGAGGAAGAGATAATAAACCTTTTAAAATAACTAATCCCTCTTATTTATAAGCTTATTTATTATTTTTACGGTAAATAACGTAATAAGTTACTAACTAATAACCTTTAAAAGTACCTTTCTAGCGATATCTTTAAAAGACTAAGTCTACCTCTCTCCTTTAAAATAGTACTTTATAATATAGTTAATAACTACGTTAATAGTTATATATAGCAATATATTAATATTTACTAACTAACCTATAGCGATTGCCTTAATAAAGTTGTTAAATAGGGTATTATTGCGGGCGCCGTTAAATATAAAGTAGGACGGGTTAAGATCCTTAATAATAATAGCTTTATTATATATCGGCCGTAGGAACCGGAACTAATAGATTAATTTACCTTTAACGTTACCGGCCGCCTTCCTATACCGATAAAGATAATAGGCCTTACTATATTTATGCCGCTATATACGGTTAATAATCCTCGATAAGCTTTTAAACGTAAAGGGGATATTACGCCCGAAGATATTAACTAAGATATTAGCCTTACCTTATAAAGCCGCTTAACTTACCTCGGGGTTCTAGGCTAAAATATACCTACCTTAGATTTTAATAAACGCCGTCCTCTTTAATTTAAGCCCTATATTAAAATTACATATACTATCTATCTAAAAAATACTATAAATATAAGGACTACCTCTCCTTTACTATTTAAACCTATATTAATAATCGTTTATATTATACTTTAACTAAAGAATATATTTACAAAAGAGCTTAACGTATTTAGTAAAATAATAAATAAAGATAGCCGGATTATCTTTTAAATTTTTATAAGCTATATAGATCCAGATATCGGGATACGCTAATACCTATTTATTATATCGGGGCATTACTTTAGCTAAACTATACTAATAAAGATCGGCCGGACTTAAAGTAAAAAAAAGCTCCGGCTTTTTTAAACCGTAAATATATATCTAAAGGCCCTTCGACTTATTAAATTAAAAGAGGTAAGTATCTTTAAGGAAATCTAAGAACCTTATTACCGAATTTAAAAGGCAACGACCTTCGGCAGTATTATCGGTAAAAACAGTCTATAAGTCCTTTAAAATAAGGTTCTTATTATTAGTCTTTTTAATAAAATAAGAACTCTTTTAGTTTACGTTTAAGCGTATTAAAGTATTAAAAGCGACGAATTTAAACCGGAAATATCTAATAAACCGGCCGTCCTTTTATTTTATAGTATATTAAATGTATTTACTATACTTAATAGTACGCGGCCGAGGCGCTATATAGTCGGTAATACCGTTAAGGTATAGTAAAGGAAACGTAAGCGATAGTAATATATAAGTATCGTTAAACTTACTTAAAGGCGTCTATTAAACGTCGGATATTTAAATATAATACTGTAACTTCGGCTATTCTAGACGTGATATAGGGCTTTAACCCTATAATACTAATTACTAGTTAAACTAGGCGGTATTAGTCCGGTTAATAATAAAGTTAGGAAGAGCTACCTTTTTTAAATCCTTTAATTCGTTATTCTTTTATAACGGATTTTCTTTAATATCTACCGTATCGGTATTTTTAATATTAATATTATTAATTACGTTATTATAGAGCGGTAATTATTAAAGGTTAGTTTAGTTAATAGTAACGTTAGTATATTTAAAGTAGTAAGTAATTAAATAATCTAACTATTCTTTAATAACTTATTAGCGTATATAAAAGTAGGTCCGAAATTATCGCTATATATATAGTTAAGTATTAACGTTAATTAGATAAAGGATTATAATATTTAAGTTTTAAAGTAATAAGGGTAATTAATTATAAATAAACCTAATATTATAGAGAAAGTAAACGACGTGTCTTTTATATTTATACTATTGCCTATATATTAGGTTAATTTAAATATATATATAGACTTTAATAATTAACTGCTCCTTAATTTATATAAGCTTTAGAAGGTATATAGGTATATCTTTAAAATTAAGATAATTACTTATTATATAGAAACCGGGAAGATTTAAAGTTAAGCTACGATTTTTATATATATAATATTAATAAACGTTAGTATTATTTAAATATAAATTAAATTAATTTTTATAGTAATAGACGTATTTAATTATTCTATCCTTATTAAACGCCATAATAAAGTTATAAATAAACTATTAATTTTAATTATTAAAGGTATTTTAATTAAAATTATTAGGATTTAACACCGGCTTTATCTTAGTTTTTAATAAACGTAAAAACCATAGTATTTAAACCGGCTTAATTTAAACTAGATTAATATATATATAAGGCTATTTAAAGGGTTATGCTTAAAGGGCCCGAGGGATACGCTAGTCCTGTAAAATAAGGGTAAGGCTACGTCGACGAGTAAGTATTAAACCGCCCGACTATAAAGTAAAAGGGGACGGGAATATAGTAGAATTTAAATTAAACTATCGTTAAAAACCTAAATATAATAGGTCGCTAGAGTAAAGCTATATATTAAAATCGAAACCGCCTTTACCGTAATTATATTTATTAAAGTAGAAATCCTTATTGTTAAAGAAAATAATATTAAATTTATCGTTTTACTCTTCCTCTTCCTTATATTAATCTTTAATTTAAATTAAATAATAAAGATAACTCCCTATAATTACCCTATCTTAAATAAACTTTACAGCGGTAAATATACATTAATATATTAAATACTATTAGAGACGGTCTCGAGTAGCGGTATCGTTTCCTAAATAATAAATGTAATATTATATAATAGGGTTTCGAAGACGTATAAAACGCCGCGTCTTATAAAGATTATAAAAGAAAGACTTTTTCTCTAGACCTTTACCGTTATTATTAATATTAATATAAGGATTATAAAGTAATAATATACGATTTCTCTAATAATAAGTCGAACGTAAAGACTTTTAAATATCGGTATATTATAAACGGAAAAGGAAGGTATACTTATAATAACGCTAGACCTATTCTAAGGTATTTTAAAAGGATTAATTAATACATAAATAATAGAGACTAAAGGTAGTATAATTTTAAATATTACAAAAGGTTAAATTAATAGTATAACTAGTTTAACAGAGAGATATATTATTTGCGTTAGCCTTAAGGAGACTATAGCCTTAACTACTTAGAGTCTATAGTTCTTAAGTAAACCTAAATACTTATTTATTAAGATTTTAATTTAAAGAACCTTAACGCTTAGGTCTAATACTTAAAAAGCTACGATAAATTACCGGATTAATCGGATTAAAGACTAGCGAGTTTAATTAATAAAGTTAAATAGGTAGTTATAAATAAATTAACTCTTACCTCGGAAAAGCCAGAACGATACGATAAAACGAAGCGGCGTTAATGTAATTAAAGGAATTACTATAACTACGTTAAAAACCGTAATCTCTTATCTTTTTTAAAGAGGATAGATCGGTATTTTATATAGTACGTTTATTAGATATAGTACTAATAACCTAAGACGCTCCTTATATCTATTTAATATTAATAAACGGAAATATTATAGTAAAATACTAAAGATATATATAATAGTATTAGAAGTATATTTTATAGTATCGGACGCTTTATACTTTTTACGGTAATTATTATATATCGCGACTGTCCTATTAAAAACCTTTATATATTAGAAGTAAGAAAGATCGAAGGTTTCAAGGTATTTCGGATATTTCTTTTTACCAGGTAAGTTAGATTTGTCTGGAAGGATATTAGTACCTAAACCTTTAAGAGGACGGTTAGGGTCTCCGGTATTACCGGCCGGCGTAATAATAATTATACCTCTATAAATATTAGCTTATAATTAAGCTAGAAATATTAAGGAAGATTAAGGGATTATATTAAGGGTAATAGGTAATGTTGTTTTATACTTTAGGGTGTAGGTTTTGTTAATAATGTAGGCGTTATTGACTTTACGATGCTTAACGATTAAATACTAGTGTATTATTATAGATAGAAGGTCTGGTAAGTAATAAAGTAAGAGAGGCTAGGAACTTGAATAAAGTAGGCACGTTTAGTGAAAACTTTTTAAAATAACGCGTTAGGTCCTACTCTATAATTGTAATACTCTTTTACTTACTTAAATAAAGTATAGATAGTAGTTTATTATAGAATCGTATAAACTGGAAAAAGTAAGATATAGAATATATAAAAGGTTATTATTTATATAATTAAAGAATTAAATAGAAGGATATTAGTAGGTCCTAGCCGTGGAGTACTCGGGTATAAAAAGAGGTTTACCAAGTTCCTTTTATAAATCGTATTTACTACTTGATCCGTTTATATTCCAGCCTGAAGGGAAATGTTTATACGGTTAAGGGTTATTAAGCGGTTTAGTTAATTATTTAAGTAAAACTCGACTATATTTTTTTTCTTGGTTATTTTTAATCCTATAAGTCCTATAAATATTTAAATCCTATAGCCTTTAAATATTAATATTATAAACTTATAATCTTTAATTCTCGGTCGGTCGGTCGGTCGGTCGGTCGGTTCGGTCTTTAAACGCTTTCTTCTTAAAAGTCCTATTTTACGTAAAAGTTAAACGCTAGCTTTTAAAGGCTTTACTAAAGCTTAAGTAACTAACGCTTTATTAATTAAACTAAATAAATAAAATAAAGGAAATACCGTTATTACAGTAGTAGGCGTTTTTATAGAAGGGGGTGTGGAAGGTACCTTTATATAATTTAAAGTTATAGAAATAGGATTTTTATTAATTTAATTATAACTATTTATTTAAATAACTATAATATAATTATCGTAAGTATTACTACTTTTTAATATAGTGTTTTAGTTATTTAATATAATTAGTATTAAATAGGTTTACTTTTACTTACTACTTAGTATTTTAAAACCTATACTCTATATTTAATATCTATAACGGCTATTATAACCGTTTTAATATTTCTATATTAATCTATATCGCAATTAACGATAGCTTTCTTACTTCCTACCTTTATTTAATAACTTCCTTTTTAACTTGAATACCGCTTTACGTAATTATAACGCTTTCGGCCAGTAGGAAAAGGAGTATTGTAATAGCGTAATAGAGTGATAGAATAATAGCGTAATGCCGCAAAGAGACGTACGGTAAATAATAATTATCCTTATCTCTTCCTATTCCTATTTTTATTTTCTTTCTATTTCTATTTTCTCTTCTATTATCTTTAATTTCCTCTAATATATACCTTTTCTCGTTAACCTAAACTAACTCAATCTTACTATCTTACTATATAACTATCGGACGTATTTTTATTAATACATTAAGATATATCCCCTATCTATAGTTTCTTAAATACTACCGTTTTATATACCTACTTCTATTTTAAACATCTTATCGCCTAAAATACTTATAACTTATCTCTCTATTAAAACGTCGTATATAATCGTCTTACTTTATTATTTTTAAAGGGTTAGTACTATAATATTCTATAACTTATTTCGTAATTAATATATAGGGTAAATATATATAACTATATTATAAGCCTACCGGTCCCGACTATAACGATATCGTCGTTTTAATATAAGTAGGCAGTTACTATTCGGTAAATTTTTAAAGGCAATAATATCCTTATTATTTTCCCTATAAAGGTAGGAAAGTCACTATATTATTAAATCCCTACTATTATTTTCCCCGAGCTAAACCGGGACTTAACTATTAATTTATTATATTAAAGTAAAAGGTAGGCAGGATTTAAATAGGATAGATAATATATAAATAAATATTTACTTTATCTTTAAAATTACTTTTAATTATATAATAAGTAATTAATTTAGCCTCGAAGGGTAACGTAATTATTTACTTTATTTAATTAAATAGCCAGATAGAACCGAACTTATACTTTTTAAAACGTATAGAGGTATCCTTTATAAAGGTAGTAAGGCTAGAGGCACTATTAATAAGTCTCTTAATAGCCTTACGTAAAAAGGTAACTTCTTCTTTTAAAAAAGACACTTAACCTTTAAAAAGGGAGGGTATAGCAGGTGTAAACGTAGGTATAAACGTAGGTATAGTAGGGAGAAGGGCTTTAATTATAAGGACTAATATTATCGTTACTTTATTTATAAATCTAAAGTTAATATACTTTTATATTAAAAATAGTGTAAAAAAAGTTTTATTTAGAGAGAATATTAAGGCAGATTAACGAAGAGAGTGTTTTAATTAACTCGGTAAACTATTTAAAGGCCTTTTCGGCTATATTTTATTACCATTTAAGCGCCCCTTTTTCTACTAAGTTTTTTTAAGCTTAACAGGTATAGGTTATTACCTCCGGAGTAGTCCGGTATAAACAATGCGTTACGGTATAAAGGAAGTAAGTAATAATATTAGAGCCTCTTTATTAGAGACACGGTATACCGGTAATAATATAATAGAGGTAAAGGTCTTTATAGGTAACGCTAGATTAAAGTAATGTTATTAAAATTAGAAATTAAATAGTAAAATTAATATTTACGCTTTTAATTTTTAAGCGGGGGGTCTTTTTAAGTAAGGGAGGGGGAGGCGATAGGGGAAAGGAGGGTAAGGTAAAAATAATAATAAAGGGAGAGCTAAGGGTACTAAAGTTGTTAGTAATAGTAGCGGTAATAGTAGCGGTAACAGTAGCGGTAGCGGTAGCGGCGGTAATAATAGCGGTATCCTCTTTATAAAGGTGCGAGGGGATATAAGGCTCGGAGGTTAATATTTTTAAATTGTTTTTAAATATTATAATTAAAGATTAATTATTAAATCGGATTTCGTTTATTTTCTATAGGATCTACTTAATTTAAGTAGGAAATTTATAAATCGCTACGTTATTATTATTATTGTTATTACCGCCGGGGAAATTAAGTAGTAGAGAAGTATAAGTTTAAAAGTCGCTATTAAAGTAAATAAAGAAAAAGGGATATAACTTGTAAGCTTTAATTACTTATAAATAAAGGATAATTATTACTATTACTATAACTATAATATTATATTAAGTTTTAATTTATAGTAGTATTTAATATTAATCTATAGCCTATAAATTTAATATTAATCTACTGCCTTATAAAAGATCCTCCTATAAAGTCTTACCTTTAGTAAGCCTTTTCGGAGGGGGTAGGGGACCTTTTATAGAGTCTTACTTTCGGTAAGCCTCTTTAAAGGGGGTAAAGGGACCTTTTATAGAGTCTTACTTTCGGTAAGCCTCTTCGGAGGGGGTAAGGGGATCTTTTATAGAGTTTTACTTTTAGTAAGTTTCTTTAGAGGGGGTAGGTTATTTATAGGGGCTTTACTTTTAAACCTTCGGGCTTTACTTTATTTAAAAAGAAGGATATAATAAAGAGTATAAATATGGTTTTTTAATATTTATTTATTTATTTATTTATCTATATATTTAAATTAATTTAATAAATAAGGTTTAAATTTATATTAAAATTTAATAACTCCTCCTCTTTTACTTTATTATAAAGACATTTTAGAAAATAATCTTTTAAAACCGAGATTAAACGTCTTTATAAATAAAATACTACTTATTTTCTATAAAACGTTTAAAGGCGGTATTTAACGAGATTATTAATTAATAAACTTTATTAACTTTATAAAATCGTCTTTATTAATTAACCTTATTAAATAGTTATTTTTTTCTATAGTATATTTTATAATATCGATTAATTATAGCTTTATTAGGCTTTTAAATAAAGGAAAAGGATATTACTTAAATTATTTAATAGGTAATAGGACATTTAAATATATAACCGAGTAATAATAGAGAGGATTATAGTGGATTTCGGTAATTAATTATCCTTAATTACTTAAGGGGATATTTATAGAATAAAGTTATTTAAACTTAATATAGAAGTATATATTTATAGCGATAGTTTCGGTTATTTACGGTTAAATCAATATATATTTAAGGTTAAGATTTTATTTAAATAGATTTATAGTAGCGTTTACTTATATAAAAAATTCTATTTAAGTTTCTTAATTATAATATATATTTATAAATTAAGCTATATATAAAAGCGATTTTCCCTTATAACTTCGCCTAGATAAGTAACGTTAATACTACTTTAATAAAAATAGATTATTCTTATATATAATTTCCTTTATAAATTATTTTAATATATTAGTTTTTTAATTTTAAGCCCCGTTAAAAAGGTTTTAAAAAGGGAAGAGATATAATATAGTTATATATATTCCGATAGAATAGAAACTAAGTAAAGTTTAAATTATTTAATTAATAAGTGCCGGTTAAGGAAAATAACGCTATTGCCTTATCGAGTATTTAAAAATAGTGGTAAAATAAAGTAACGGATAAGGGGGGCGGAACGTTTAAGAATAAAATCGACCGGTAAGTAAGAGGATTAGATTTAAACAGAGAGGTCTTTTAAAAAGCCGATAAGGAAGATAATATTTAGTTAATAAAGAGGACGATATTAACGGTATATAGAAGTGTCGATTAAAAAAATACGGAATTAAAATAGTTTTAAAGAAGATAGGATTAATAATTCTATTATAGGGTTATTGGATTTTAGGTGGTTATTAATAATTTCGTCGTTAGGTTAATAGTCGGGTAGTTATTTTTTTAATATTAATAGTTAGTTTAATCGAGGCTTATAGATTTTTAATAGGTTTTGCTTTTTAAAAGTAGGATAAATTAAAACGGAAGTTTATTTAATAAATTTAATAGATTTAATAGATTTAGTTATTTTAATAGAATTAATAGATTTATTATTATATTTAATAAAATTAACGGATTTACTATTATATTTAATAAAAATAATAGATTTATTATTATATTTAATAGAATTAATAGATTTAAAGACGGAATTAATAGATTTAGATTTGGATTTAAATTTAATTTCGGTAATGGAATTAACGGATTTACTATTATATTTAATAGAATTAACGGAATTAATAGATTTAAAGATAAGCTTAATAATAATAATAATAATAATAATAGTTTCGGGGATGGATTTAGATTTAATTTAAGTAATAGATTTAGCTTTAGTTTAGGAAATAGATTTAATTTCAGGATATATTTCTATTTCTTTCTTCTTCCTTTAACTTTTTTTTATATTATCGATTTATACTTTAATTAATTATAATTAAACTTTTTTTTTTTACATTATAATCTATATCGTTTTTATAATTTCCTCGTAATTATTTTTAACTTTACATAGTTATTTAATTTCCCGTTATTATATACAGCTGGTATTTCCGAATAAAGAATTAAACTAATAGATATATAAAGAACCTCTAGTCGCTAAGATTGCTACGTTTTAACGCTTTCGTATATAATAAGTAAAGCGAAGCTCCAACTACAGCTTATATTACAAGATTCCAGCCCAGTAACTTAATGGAGCTTCGCTCTAATTATACGATGAATTAGGTATTTCCCTTACTAACGCTTCCTGAGTCCTGACTAACTCCCCCAGACAATAAAAACCCCCCCTCCGGTTATCAGCAGCCTGGCTCATCCGTCCGCTGTTTCGTTCGTCACCCTCAGGTTTTTGCCTCAGCTGTACATGACCATGCACTACCCGTGTGCACCCCCCCCCCCCCCCCCATGGAAGGACCCGCCATCCGAATCCGTCCCCAGCCTTGTTCGCACTTGTGAACCCCCCTGTATCCAAAAGACGCCCGAGACCAAACGTTTGGGTTCTGCTCCCTGTGCCTGCCTTTCCCGTTCCCTAATCTCGCACTTCAAGCTCTCCAATTCATGCTCATTCGTTATGTCACTGGAAGAGGGTAGGAAAACTCAAAGTCGAGAGCAACAATCCACTGATCAACACGTAGGAAGTTGTGGAGCCTTGGATCCCCATGAACAACCCCTTTTTCCGTAAGTAGGTTGTACATATCCTCGAGTTCCATAAGAAGGCGAGGATTCCCTAGCCTTTTAGTTAGAAGACTGTATAGCGATACTCCTCCGACGTTTTTCAGGAGAATGGCAGGAGTAGGTCGCTTGCTGATCTGGTATTTCTGCGCGTGGGGGTCGCTGACGGCTACTTCGCCGAACAAACGCGGGATGCAGCGGCCCTGAAGCGATTGAAGATGTCGGTATGTGTCAACTTCGTTCTCGTAGCTATCGGCTTTCTGGGGGTTTCGCTCCTTTAAGATGACAGTTGTCGGCAAGAACCACTCTGACAGCAATCGCTGTAGCCAGCAGCAAACAAGCCGTGGCGTCCAGGACGACAACCAGCAAGCAGTTGGATTCGGCGGGACATTTAAACGAAAGACATTCCAGTTCGTGTAGATCTGTTCAGCAAGTGCTGTGAAACAGCGGGACCGAAACTGTACGTTCCTTAAACGGGGATCAGCAATAGGAATTACCAGTCTTCTAAAGATCAGAGTATATACCTTGTACACTTTATCGTCTTCCCCTTCCATTGTAAAGTAATTGACAGGGTACAGTGATCAGTGATGGAGGGGAATAGTTAAAACGCAGTAAACCTGAAAGTTAAACAAGGTCCAACTTGGCACAAGGTTTTTATAAAAAGAGGAAGGTAAGGTAGCACAAGCAAACGAGTGCGATCCAGTTTCCTAGGCACCAAACTGCAGGTGTCAAAACCCGAGGCATGTCACCATCTGGCATTTTCTGTCTTGTACCTGAGTACAGATGTCAGAGTCACATGACTGTATTCATGGTTGTTTGTTCGGACGAAGGCAAGAAAATGCGGGGACAAATGCTTTATGACCGGGTGACATTGTCTTATACACCCTGACACAAGGCTCCAAAGATGGCGCTGTTCAAGAAGTAGTAAACATTGACCCCCAAGTCGGCCAAGCAAGCAAGTAAAACTGGAGAACAAATCGAAGAGACAGACGGACTTGGCGGTGCCAACAACCTCGACCTGTGTTCCTTGAACTGCGACTTGAGCTTGTTGTAAAGGAGAAGCCGTGGCAGGGGCACCCAACGCCTGGCAGCAACAGTCGTCGACGGGATCGCAGAACCGACGAGCCAGCTTCCCAGAAAGTTGAAGGGCAGAGAGCAAGGTATTTACATTGAATTGTCAGCTTCGGCAGTTGCGTCCCTTTCACCATTTCGTTTTTCTCCCCCCCGTGCTTGGCTCTATTTGGTATGCTGTGTCCAGCCTTTTGACGTCTTCCCTTCCTGTCAGAATTCTTCATCATAATAACAAAACATGTTCTTGTTCAGCTCAGCCGCATTCAACAGATACACAGAAACGACAGACCAACGCATCCATTTCTCCCTGCTTAAGCGCCATAGATGACATAAATCTCACCGCTGGTGTCGCTCGACACAAACAAGCGACCCTTGGCATCAAACGCCAGACCGACCGGACGGAAGCAGTTGTTGGGACAGCCGCCAACATTGCTGTTCTCCATGACGGGAATCTGTGCCGTCGTGGAGCTGACGTCGGCCACCGGGTCGCCGTTTCGGAAGTCCACCCTCATGACGCGGTACCCATCAGCGGGATTGCGGTTCCAGCTGCCGTGGAACGCAATGTACGCGGCAGTGCCGTTGGCAGTGAACTTGACATCCAGGGGAGCTGTGTGGGCGTGGAAATGGAGACGACCGGTCATGCGGTTGGCACAGTCGTTGGCATTGGGGACGGAGTCGGGCTTGAAGAGGGAGCCAACCACCAGACCGTTGATGCCGACGTTTTGAGGATCCCATGCGGGGACGCAAGAGGGGTACCCGTAGTTGAGACCCTTGTACCGGTTGGTGGTGGCGTTGAGGACGCCGTGGTAGCTGAGACGCTCAGCTGGGTTGTTGTTGTGGATGTCACGACCGTTGAGTCGGAGGTCGTCCATCTGGTTCTCGACAGACCAGATGCCACCGTAGGCAGGGTCCTCGGTCAACCCGACGATGTTGCGCAGACCCCAGCCGAGGACCTCACCGCCCGTGTTGTAGTTGATGGTTGACTGCGTGCCAGCCGAGATGGAGAAGGTCTTGATCATGGAGCGACCAGAGGAAGTCTGAGTGGTCGTGGTATCAATGTTGTTTTGCGAACCACGCGCTACGAGAATGGTATCCGGGGACCACTTGGAGGTAGCAATGGCTCTGGTTGGATGAGTACCTGTGTTGGACATGCCGTTCACAATCTGGCGTCCAGAGCCCACCTGTCCTGTGGCCGGGTCATACGAGTAGGCGTTTACCGCGGCCAAGTTGGAGGTGAAGAGAGTCCTGCCATCAGCAGAGAGAGCGATACCATGGTTGGTCTGTTAACCTTTCTCATCAGCTCCACTCCCGTCTCATGGTCTCAATGCTTTTCAATGGGGTGGCTTACGTTGGTACCGCTGAGCTGGGTGTTGGACTGAACGCAGACAATGTTGCCTTGGTCCTGAAGAACCAAGCGTCTCACTGACTGGGAACCACCCTCGGCAACAAGGAGGTTACCGGCGCTATCGACGGTGATGTGTCTGGGCTGGCGGAGCCCAGTAGCCAGCAAGCTGACTCGGTACCCGGAACCCATACGGGGTTGGAAACGACTGGTGACGCCCTGGCATGACTGAGCAGCTACTTCGGGGACGAAGAGCGCCGTCAAAGCCGCGACGCCCGCGACTGTGTTGATGATATGGCCCATTGTTGCTCTCGTGAGTGCGTCCCTCTTGCTCGTTGTTTTGGCTTCGCCTTTTGCACTTTTCTGGATGCCAGAACACGACAGCTGGAAGGAATGAAAAGGCTCGGCAGCATCCGAGACAAAGTAGGAGGGTGCGGCAGGTCCTCCCTTTCTTATGTCACTTGTGCCTTCTATTCATTTATTCTCCGTCTCTGCTCCCTACTTCCGACGTCGTACTTAATTACCGGGTTGGTGCCCTTCATCGTCATCGCGTCGCCACGCTTCTGTTGATGGGTATCTATGATCATTCATGCGGCCCGGTCTGTGGTCACATACCCCACGAAGGTTATAAGGTCCCAACCTGCAGAACCAAGGATCGATAAATGGGCTTCGTTGCAAAGCAACAGAGAGACCCTTCGGAGCGGGGTGCCATCATCCGGTAAGGGGCTTGGCAGAGAGCCCAGACATATTCATCCAAAAAAGCTTAATCTATCCGAATCTCCCCTCTCCAACCAAAACATCCAGCACCGCTTGCCATGGCCGGACAAGCTTTGGGATTTGCTGGAAGCCAAGAAGGGTAAAGGACCCAAGACAACGTGGACATACCCCCGTTCATAGTTGCACTTTTAATATGACCGCGTAGTCGACAGGTCGCAGGCAGCGCTTGCGTTATATCAGGTGGAGGTTAGGTATCCGAGTTGGATATGAAAGCCTGAGCAAATACTCCGTTCATTCTACCTAGTGGTATTTTGGGCGGCGATATCTTGGTCGGCCTTACATATTGACCCCGACGTGTGCACTGTGATCATTACCTACGTGCCAGAGAAGGTGAGACTTATCTCTGGTCAAATGGTCAGGTTCGATGGGTTCAAAGTGGTGTATCCATGTACCCGGATTTCACCTGTACCTAACATTCGACTCATGGACGCATACAACAAGGTGTGTGAGATAAGAATTACATGCAGCGTACCTCGCGAGTCTAGCATATAGTAGGTTGAGTAGGTACTCATGATGGCAAATGCAATAATAATATATCAATTACATCGTCATCATGTCATGAAGAAGATCTCAGCGAGCAACTCACTCATCACTGATGGGCTGATGATCCATACTCGTTCTCCCTGTGCCTTCTTGTCGTTTCGAATGGCCCTCTCCTCTGTCCATGCTTAGGTCCCTCCGAGCCGCGATCCTCTACTTGTGCTGTGGTTTTCAGCGGCTTAGTGGCCGGAGATGGTGATCCTTCCCAGACCAAACTGTCGGAGGCTTTTGATGTAACACTCCCAGCGCCATGGTGAGATTTGTCTGATATTCTTGCTGCTTTGTTCCCTGCCTGTCCTCTGTTGGTGCGCCGGATGTCTGCAAGGGGCGGCTTTGACATTGCGGAAAGCCATCGTGTAATGGTCACGAGGAAATTGATTAGAAGGAGAATCCCTGGAATCCAGGTAATCTCCTTGATGTTTTCCTCGAGCGCTTCGATCTGTGAGGCAGGTGGAATCCTATGAGAAGTGCTTGGAATAGTTTGGATAATGTGTTCAGACCGTTCGTCTTCTGGAACCTGCGTCCCGTAACCGGAATCCTCTTCTCCGACAAGCATGGCCGACTCCTCTAGATTAACGCGAACAGGGACCTGCTGCGTGGTGCGTGCTTGACGTCGGCGGAGAGATTGCATGATAGGTTTAACAGAGCCTTCATCGTAAGAGTTGTTTAGCAGCTGCGGTTGGGGCTCTTTTGGCTTTATCAGCCGTGGACCATTGCGATGGTACTCCTGGCCGTTATCTTGAATTTGTTGCTGAGGTTTGGTTTGGGATTGGATTTGGGCATTCTGTAGACCGTGACTATTGTGATTCGAACTTTGCCAATTTAGAGAATGGAACTGAGCTGGAGCCGGGTCCGGAACGACGGTGCCAGGATTTCCGCAGTTCTCCATTTGCATGGCCATGTCGAGACCGTCGGCGATTGGATCAAGAACCTTCTTGAGGCCCGTGGTCTTGCTGAGATCGAGGTGGGTGAGAGTAGAGTTGTCACTCTTTCCGAACTGGGTTGAGAACTTGAGAAAGTCGTGTTTCAACTGGCGGGTCTTGCTTTGGAGCTTTCCCTGAACGTCCACCCGCATGATTACGGGCTTCTCACTGTGTTCAAAGGCAAACGCCGTGTTGTACTCCTGTTTGTGCACCTTGTTGGGATCCAGCTCATTTTCAATCAGCTCCCACTCCAGTGTGCAGTAATCGCGTGGAGCTTTCGGTCTCCCAACAGTGCCTTTGAACACCCACTGCCCAACACGGTTCTTGGAGGTGATAGACTGGTGGCCCACCCCTCCGATCTCAAAGCCCATAGCGCCGAACGTTGGAATGAAGGAGTTTGATTTTGCTTCTGCCTGGACAGTTGGAGTGCCAGTCAAATACTTGGGTCCAAACTGCTGTGTGATCTGGACCGAGTAGTCAGAGCCAAGCGGGCGAGGTGGGAGCTTGTTTTGGCGTCGATGATTCGTGGTCGTGTCCTGGCTCAAGGTAACAAAAACGTTTGCGCTTTGAAGCCAGTACCCTTGTGGCTGTTTGAAGGTGATGTCCATGTACACAATGCCAGCAGGCCTTTCGACAGCGCCTAGCACACCCCATTGTGCCTTTTTCCAGTGGTATTTGCAGTCAATGTCGACCTTTCCGATGCTTGCAGATCCCACGCAAAGATGAGACCCACGGGCTATCTCTTCGTCGAATCTTTCAAAGTCATTATGGCCATATTTTCGCACTCGTATGGTGGGTCCACGCCGAGATGCCTCTTGCGTGATTGTCGCGTCTGTTGTGGAATTCATGATTGCCAATTGACTAGCAGTCTATCACAAAATGAGGAAAGAACAAGAGATTGTTGAGTCTGGTAGTGAACAGGTAATCCTGACCAGCCTTTGAGCAGCCATGGCACTGGGGCCTCCGTGGGCCTGCGTGGGCCTCTGTGTGGCTCTGTGTGTGGCTATGTACGCGAAGCACAGGGGAGGCGCCTTCACCTGTAGCTGTGCCACATTGTGTGACCCCAACAAGGCTTGCACATAAGCTGCAACCTGTGTCGCACTGGTGTTGAGTGTGGGTGGAGATTCACCCCGTCTCGTCACTGCGGCACAGCCACGAGCGCTTCATCTGCTGGTTATGGTAGGTACCTAGATCATGCATGTGAGAGTCAGGGGCGCATCCCAGCCTGATTCATCTCTTCACAATGTCGACGAGAGATTTCACCCACTTTACCTTACATACTAGGTATTACAACACATGCGCTGCTCAGATTCATTACTTCACCATCTATACCATCTCATTCATGAACGTCCGATACAATGAATAATCGTGATTCCAATGAGCCCCGCTCACACTTGATACATAACTTTCTTAGGGAAGCCCGCGACTCCTCTGCACCAGGGTATCTGACAACGGCAGACACGAACCGACACGGGGCCATTGCCACCCAGGCAAGGAGAACTTCAAAGGTCAATGGTCAGGATACCTCTAGATCCATTGATCGGCCAACTCGGCCCAAAATCAACAGCCAGATTCGTCCTCATAATCACGATAGCGATGTCTCAGACGACGAGAGCATTGACATCACCATTCGTCGTCGTATTTACCAAGACGGCGCTGTGTCGAGGAACCAGCCCAATAAATATGGCGATAATACGACAACTCCCAACAGCTCGTTGTTAGGACACGCTAGTTCCGATGATGAACGTGTCAGGATCGTGTATCGAGGAGTCGATGAGGATGTCGGCGCCTCCCAAAAATCACCCAACTTCTGGATCGACCCCATGAATCCTCAAGACGTTACGATCCACATGTCTATTCCGGCCCAGGATGATGTTGAATATCTACTGGAAGAATGCTCAAGATTCCGGAGGCTTGGCGATTTTCGTCAGTCGCTCGCGCTCTTCGAAAACCAGCTTGAACACCTTCTCGACAACCGGTATATCCTGCTACAATATGGACAGTGTCTCTTTGAAGCAGGCCAGTATTCGAGACTGGAGGCCTTGGAACATGCCCGATGGCCCTCAGGACCGCAGGACTTGTTGCAACTGGGTTGGGAGATGCTGCTCAACGGTGCTGAATACATCGCCCAAGGATCCACGAATCAGAGAACAAACACCCGGCAAGCTGCCACGGCACTCTTAAGGAGAAAATGGCCCAGTCTTGACTCAACAGAGGCCCAGATTTTGGCGCACGTTATAGCTCAAAGCACCTCTGAGCGGGAGTGTCGAGTGCTGGGCGATTGGCACAGTCTTTACCGCCATATGCTCGACCAAGGAATGATCTGGGAGCTGAAGGATCTGCTCCAGGCATTACTCATGAACTTTGGAGTTGGCGCATCAATGGAACTCCTCCGAATATCTGCGAACGGTCCAGCAGGACCGGTTAGCCCCAACAAAGCCGCCTCTCATGGTTACGTCGCACAGTTGGAGCAGCTGTGCAGGGATCTGGAGAACGAAGGTGAGGACGAGTCCTTGTCATTTGCTCTCTTGGATATCCTGACGACGTTGGCGCTGGAGAGTCATGCTGCTATGTCACCAGGCAAGGACGACACCATAGAATGGTGTATGGCTCGTGCTAGCAAGCAGTCCTCGATGCTTGTCGCCCGAGATCCTGATTTTGTCATATCTCGGCCTTACCTTCGCTGGTGCATGGCCAAGATTTTCATAAAAGATGCAAATACCAGCAAGTTTGGTGAGGAGCTGACGTTTCGGGGATCTTTGCGAGGCAACGTGATCCCTGTAGGGTTTACGACAGTCTTCCCTTCATTGTGGCTACCAATGTACTCACCGGTTGATGAGGAGACACCTCGATGGGAACCAAGGAGGAACATGGCCTTGAGCACTGGCTCGGGTAGCGAGACGATTCGAGCAATTCTTGAGGTCTCTAAAGAACTCGGAGACTTGGATATGCAGGTGGCTTGTCTTCAGGAAATGATACATCACGGAGAGCAGCCTGTGGAAGATATCGTCGACAGCCTGATAGATATTTGGTCAAAGGCTGGAATGGTCCAGGACATCCGGACGTTGCATCTGTTCAGGTACACATTGGCACACACAGATGCCGCCCGGGAGCAGCTGCGACGAGACATTCTTTGCAGCGGTGAGATTGATGGACGGCAGCTTCGAATTGCGCGGTGCATGATACTACGCGCTTTGGCCACCACACCCCGGGAAAAAGAACAATACCTCGTTCAAGCGAAAAGGATACAGCGAGAACACCAAAAGGTCCGGTTTGAAGATAGCTGGAATGAGATCGAAAGGCGACCAGAACGCAGTCAGAATCGCCGCCGCTATTCCAGCACAGATAGACGAAAAGAGGTTAAAGAGGAGAGCATGTCAGAGTCAGAAGAAAGCGACGAGAGTTGTGTTGGTAGCCACTTGGAAGATGCCCGCGAAAGGTGGGAGCTAGAACGCGCGCGTGAGCAACTCAACGCCTTGCGGCTGGCTGGCGAGAGAAGAGAACAGGAACGCGCCAATGACTCAGACCACAAGCAGGCCCGCGAGCGGCGGTGGGAGTTGGAGCGGACCCGCGAGGAGCTCACTGCCCTGCGACTAGCTGTCGAGAGACGTGAGCGGGAGCATGCCCATGACATGGAGCGTGCCCATGATCGGTGGGCTCTCGAGCGCGCCCGCGAAGAGATTCGCCAGTTGAAAGGAGCAGAGCGGCAGGGGACTTCAAAAGCGCCTGTAAAGCCTGCGTCTCGGGCGGAGAAGCCGGTAGAGCGGCAGGATAATATTGCCATTGATCGGAGGCTGGATGCCATCAAACGCGAAGTCGAGGGTATAGAGAACGATATCCGACACGCCCGCCAGACAAACGACACAAAAAGAATAGACAGCTTGCATCACAGAATGGAGGAGCTAGGTATGGAAAGATACGGTCTCGAACAGACCAGGATAAGGTCGGAACAGTCAAAGGGTCGGCGGACACCGTCTTGGCCCATGGAAACAGACAGGCTAGCCTTGAATGGGAATGATAACCCAGAAGGTAATGGTGAGACACAGGAGAAGAAGAGCAATGAAGCCAATACACCTAACAAAGACGGGACAGAGACAGGTTAGTCAACCACACCAACCACCCTACCAGCGAGCATAACTGACTCAACTTTTGTAGCGGAACCTCCGCTGCAAGTGCAGCCTCTTTTGCTGCTTGGATATCCTGGCTATGGACCTTCAGAGGTAGAGAATGAAGGGGACACAGACGGATCCACGTGAAGACAGCGCGTGGCAGTGTGCACTTTGCCAACTGCCGGTACCATACGAAACTGCTTCTCCTCACCACCCGGCATGGAAGGCATTTGGATGAATCCGGAACTGGCGCGATCAACAAGCGGGCTGGTTCACACACCCTGTAACACAGCATACGACCGTATCATGATGGGAAGCAACTTACCATCCTCTTCATGTATATAGACCACTCAGTGCAAGCCCTCCTATCATCATGGATGAGACCTCGAGTCCTGGTGCTTTCAAGCATTCATCATTCCACCTTCAGTTATTACCAGACTTCTTTTCAGCACCGGACTTAATCTTGAAATCCACAGCACGCCCAAGCAAAGGAGTAACGAGAATATGAGGGCTATAATCGGATTGGTCCTGGTGCTGATAATTCCAGTTGGGTTCGCCATACCTGCCCCAATTATCCTACCACACGGCGATATTCTATCCACCATGAACCCAACAGCACGTGGAACTTGTGGAGGAGGCACTGGATTCTGTACCAATGGACGTTGTCTGTGTTCCAATATCTGCGAAGGCATTTGCCAGTGGTATGAATGCGGGAGATGTTAGGGGAGAGGTGGCACAGGCTCGGTAAGTCCCAAGACAGCAGAACCTAGGACTTTTTACATTACTGATTCTTGGCCTAGGGCCTCTTGAATCATGTTGATTTTGACTACCTGGTAGAGACTGTAGTTGCAAGTGGACTTCCTGTGGGGTTTTGATGAAATTCTTTGGGCCATAATACATAGCTTAACGAAAATGAGATTCCCTAGTCATACCATGTAAATTTTGTATCTATTTCCTCACATGTATTCAAGCAAGGATGTTTTCAGCTATGTGCTACCTCAAATTTAATCCAGAGCAGGCCGGACGAGTAGAGATATGGCCAGTCAACCTGTCGTCTTTCCAACATCATTTAGGATAATCATAGGCGAAGAAACTGATTACTGCCCACCACACCTCCTAAGCCAAGGATCAAAAAATTGTTACATTTTGCTTTCCACGATCTCCGAAGCAATAGTCTGAACATCAGTGCGTCATCGTATAAGCCCTCGATTCAATCTTTCACGATTCTACCTATCTTCTAGAAAGTCACACCAAGAATCGGTGTGTGCAGAGATATTTCGCCGAGCGAGCCTGATATTACGCCGAATCAATCTACCCGGCAATCCTTAGATTGAGCAGTTGGGGCTCACGGATGATTTCAAGCTCACCAGTTGGGGATTCTGGCTTACCCACCAGCCCCACAGCGGTACTGTCAAAGACGACTGCATCCCCGATCGACGTCTGCAATCAGACGATTGTGTTATTGTACATACGAGCGGGCTTTTCAATTTACAACAGCGAATCGTGCTTATTATCGAAAGGCATTTAAACCACTCATCTTCGACTGGTGCGGCTACCCAGTCACATTTCACAGGTTACTACTCGCCGCCCGCCTCGTTGTTTAGAGAAGCAGACATACAGATGCTTGAGGAGTAGCCAAAATAGTGTCACTTACACAAGCGGCCAAGCCAGGACGTTAAAAAAGCATCGAGCCAAGTCAAGGCTTCGGATGCTCCCGGCTGGGCACTATTCACCCACTGCCGGGGATCTCTTGTCCTCGACGCCACTGACATCCGCCCAGAGATCTTGACCACTGATTCCCTCTGTCAACGGCATTTACGGCACCTAAGATGCGTGGTCCTGCGTGGTGCGATCGATCTCGGCTAAAGTTGTGCCGCTTCTTCCATCTGCAGGTCTGGTGGTATTGATCCCGCTTTCGTGTTTGTTCACACCCTCCTTCAGGACACTCGAGGCAGACGACGGGGTTAAGCCAAGGATTTACCCGCCGTTAAAAGCCTTTTGATATCAAGGCTTTTTGAGCGGCTATCAGATCCGAGGTGAGCTCGACAGAAAATGGTGCTAGGTAGGTGGGTAGTGGACGGTGCAAGAGAGTAAGCCTTGTCGGCCCGACAGCACCGGGTGTCGATATGAAATGGAGATGGATTGACGGACGGTCAATATGGGAAATCTGACGGCGACGTGTTGGGTATGATGATGGTGTGGGTATTGTCAGTATGGAGTTGGTGAGTTCGGAAAAGGAGACCCATGAAGAGCTCCGATCTAGGTATCTCCCTCCGCCTTTCAGGTGCCATATACCTGTCTTTCCCCATCCGACCAAACTCAGAAGCTTGAATGCCTATATCTCAGGACACTCCAGTTCCCAGATACCGCTAAGACCGGCCAGCCAGATACTCACCTTTCTCTCCCCAGCACCACACTCGCTCAGGGCCCTAGTGTGGCTCAAGTCAACAAGATGGTCGGCGCCAGTAGTGGAAGTGACCACAACCTCATCCATCGCATGGCGATGGATGATCCCATCCCCTGGTACAAGAAGCCCAACCTGCGAACCATGTATCTACTGCTCTTTCCCTGCGTTATCGGGATCGAGATGACATCTGGGTTCGACTCTCAAATCATCAACTCTGCGCAACTTCTTCCTGCCTGGAAGGCCTGTAAGTTGTTTCATTTCAGAGGGGGTGAGGGCCAGTGATCTTGCTGACGAAGAGAAGACTTTGGCAACCCCACTGGGGCCTACAATGGTATCCTCGCTTCGGCTCTACCTCTAGGATCAGTGATCGGGCTGCCGTTCATCCCGATGGTGAATGATACGTTCGGAAGAAGATGGTGTATCATGTTTGGGAGCGTGGTGATGATTATCGGGACGATCATTCAGGGCTTTGCTTTCAACGGTGAGTTCAATCACTAGATAGCAGCCGTTTCCCACCTGGGTTGACGCTGGAATAGGACCCATGTACATCCTGGCTCGCGGCATCATCGGATTCGGCCTTCCTTACGCCATTGTTGCCGGCTCCTGTCTCATAGGAGAACTGGGATACCCAAAGGAGCGACCGATTCTGACTTCCCTGTTCAACGCCTGTTACTTCATCGGAGCTATCGTTGCAGCGGGGTGCACCTTTGGGACGCAGCAAATCAACAACGACTGGTCATGGCGCATTCCGAGCTTGCTGCAGATGGCGCCGTCTTTGCTCCAAGTTGCGTTTGTCTTCTTCTTGCCCGAGTCCCCTCGTTACTTGATGTCCAAAGATCGGTTTGAGGAAGCCGAGGCAGTGCTGATCAAGTATCACGCCGAGGGCAATCCGGACTCGGAGTTTGTCAAAGCTGAAATCGTCGAGATTCGAACGACATTGGAAATCGAACTTGAACACTCAAAAAGGTCCTGGTCAGATCTCGTCGCCACCTCGGGCATGCGTCGCAGAGTCATTATCGGATCATTGCTCGGCCTCTTCACCCAGCTCTCAGGGAACGTGGTCATCTCGTACTTTTTGGGCGACGTTCTGAAGCTGATCGGGTACACTGATCCGAGTTTCCAGGCCAAATACAATCTCGGCAACCAGTGCTGGTCTTTGATTTGTGGTGTGAGCGCAGCATTGGTGGTGATGAGATTCAGACGGCGGACGATGTACTTGACAGGTATCATTTCGATCTTGGCAGTCTACGTCGCTTGGACGGCCTGCACCGCCATCTTCATCGACACCAAATCCGACGTGGCGGCCAAGCTGAGTTTGTTTTGGATTTACGCCTATAGTCCTGCCTACAATCTTTGCTTCAACGCCTTGACTTACAGTATGTTGTCTTTATGCGACTTTTGAGGCTATTCAGATGCCTACCTACCTAGGTAGCTAGGGCGCTAATGAGACATCAACAGCATACTTGATTGAGATTTTCCCTTATGCCAACCGAGCTCGAGGCATCGCCATCTTCCAGTTTTGGGGAAAGGCCGCGCAGTTTTTTGGGACCAACGTCAACCCAATTGGTAAGTCTTCAGTCCAGGAATCCTTAACACAAGGTGAAAGACTAACCCAGCCCAGGCACCCAAGCTATCGGATGGAAATACCTGTTGGTCTACTGCTGCTGGATCTTTGTCGAGGCGATAATGATTTGGTTTCTCTGGCCCGAGACTTCCGGAAGGTCTTTGGAGGAGCTAGCCTTTTGTATGTCTCCCAAGCTCTCTGTGGTTGCCTCATGCAGTTCTGATAACTTGCCACAGTGTTCGAAGACAGAGAGGAATTTGCTCAGAGGGCAGAAGCTGCAGTCACAAAGACTGTTATGCATCACGACTCAGACAAGCAAAGTCATGTTGCGGAGCAGGAGAAAGTTTGAATCTGCTGTTTTGTTGATGTTGTGCACACTCATGTATCGTACCTACCTAGGTAAGGTACCTGGTAGGGTGGGGCACTTTCAGGGGTGGTTCAGGGGCTCAGGGGCTGGATACGGACACAGGCTTACACATGCTCGGATTTTTTCCTTTCCTATCTGATAAGACTGCAGTAAAATGACTGTAAATCTTTCCAATTCAAGCAAGAGAACCCAAGTTCTCTCATTCTCTTCTCGGTTTGATCTGGTGAAGGCGGGGATTCATTCGCGACCACGACCTCAGCGTGACTTTCCACCTGCCAATCGCACGATGCATGTTTGCTTTGGGCTGAATGACGGGCACTTCATACCTGCATCTAGAATACCTTCTTTTTTAATCCTCATGCAGACTGAAGGTCAACCGCCCATGTGACAAGCTCTATGCAGATAAGGTGTAGGTAACTTTCGGCCATGAAGTTACCTCATAGATATGATTTGATGACAAGCGAAATTGTTAACTCTAGACAGAGCCAACTTTGAGAGGACAGTTTCTAATCAGCACTACTGTTCCAAGCCACTCTTGATACGCCGACTGGGTCTTTCAGGTTCTAGGGCTGAGTTGCAAAAGTGACAGCCAGGAAGGGCACCAAAGTACCTAGGGCGTCACGGCGTGGAGGGGCAGAACCCGCCCCTGCCAAGCCATGCATGATGCCCTCCACAAGTGCGGCCGCCCCCGCGCAGGTGTGGCTTGCTGAGAGGGTGAGCGGAAAAGTATGAGATAGGTCACTTGAAGGTCTATCATTGGTGTCGTGGTTCTGTGAGGCGGAAATGATCACAGGCCTAGCCCCCTACACCAAAGGGCACTCCCGCCCCCCACGCCGCCTCCTCGACAGCCTACGCTATGCCCAATGTGTTATGGGTAGTACAGCGCATGTCTCCATCAATGTCCAATCGTGGAAGTCCGTGTAACTATTGTTCTCCTTCAATCATGCTGGCTTATCTAAAGATATCAGTGAGGCTGCTAGAGATGTTGGCAGTTCCACAAGATCCGTAAGCACCTGTTCCCGTCATCTGAAGACATTGGAACTAGGAGAAATAGGAAAGTACCTAGGTAGTTGGTCACCTGCCATTTTCGACGCACATTACATACAACTATCGAAAGAAGGCTTCACATAGTCCACAGCTGAACGTTGGGCGAGTTCTGAGTGCTGTTATTCGACCGTGGCGTGCAAGCAAGACAGAACCATCCCACACTCGCGTGGTTTAAGCATCATCTCGGCCGTCTTCCAAATGTCTCAAGATCCCAAATCGTCACGAAATCCGACAGCCTGGCTCGAATGGGCTGTTGATTCTGCTGTGTCTCGCCTTTTATAGACATGTCTTGCTATGATTCCAGATTGTCGGGGCTGGAATGTCTGAAATTGGTCAGGCACATTCCAGTCACGAATCAACGTGTAATGCTGTCTCAATCATTCAGATGGAATCCCAGAAACCCGGGAAGCTGAAGACAAGACCGAAGTCCCTGCGCAAATCCATGCAGAGCAATCAATTTTGTGTCAAATGACGGAGATCACCCGCTCATAGTCTGGCCCCACGGATTTCGACGCCGTGCTATCAATAGAAGCAACGAAACAACAGCCAGAATGTAGAAGGTCGCATCTCCGATATCTGTTACACCAGCTACATGTGCCTAGTCCTCCGATATCAAGGAGATCCCATATCATGGATTCATGACATGAAGGCCGTGCGTGGTCCACCCGTGAATCCCCCCCTCCCCCCCCCGCATTGCCGTTGAGACTACACTAGCACCAAGACGGACGGAGATACAGTGCTTATTCTGTTCAAGGCGAAGGATGCGGCCCGCGGACTAGACACTAGGCCACCGTTGACAGCAAGCCCCTTGCGCAGCAGGGGAACTTTGCCACCACATTCGCATCGAGCGTGGTGGGAGGATCTGTTATCAGATGGGATTTCTCAGTGGGCTGATGGGCCTTAGATGTGGCCATTATTCAGGAGGTGATAAGGTGAAGGGAGTTCATTCCAGAAAAGTTCTGTGCAGGCAGGGTGGGTGAGTGATGCATCCCACTCGAAGCGCCTTGGCAACGATTACGGTGCATCTGGACCCCCGGATGGCATCAGCGCGAAGTGCGACACCCATATCCAAATCACAGTCGTTGCTCTTGTAAATCGCTCAAGTTGGCCGTGGAATGTGTGATGGCTTGACCAGAAGCTCCGGCATGGGATTCTCAACATGGAAGGCCGGGCACCAATGCCATTCGACCGGTCCTCCCCCCCCTCCTCCCCCCCCACTGACGATCTTCAGTGGACATGTCCGTAAGAGCACGAGGATGGTCAAGCATCACGAAACGCACCCCGCACGCGCGTAAACTCCTGCCTGGACAGAGCCTAGCGCGCCGTTCGGGCGTTATCTCCAACATTCACAAGCTTCGTTCCTTTTCGTCCCATTCGTATCGGCAGCTTCCCGATCAGGGAGGTCGCAGCCAAGTGTGCCAAGCCAGGCCCTGGCGTCCCAGCCAAGTGCCGTTCCGATCTCTCCACGCTCCTTTCTTCTTCCCACACCCCGCTTGGCACCGCTCCCCAACTACCGGTCCTGTTGGACAATCTCGGTATTGACCGCATATGTCATGCATTGGGGACCTGTAACTGCCCAGCGCGGGCTTTGGATTGGACAGCCTACCCGCTTATCACGCCCCTTTCCATTTCCCTAGGCAAGGTAAGGTAGGAGAGAGTAGGTAGGTAAAGTACCTACTGAGCACCATGGACCCAAGGGGCAGAGTGGTGCGGCAAATGACAGATCAGACCGAGACAACGAATGACTTGAACCCGATGGGAAGTTGGCGAGGACTCATTCCAGCAGAAACCTGGAGGGGGGCACGAATGGGTGGTCAGCCACAGCTCCATCCCCGGACAAGAGAGGCAAAGCTGAATAAAAGGGTGGTCCTGGAACTACTACACGCACCCACGGGCCATGTCCACACGCCCACAAGCCCAGCCGGGACCTATCAAGCGAAGGCCTTCTAGTGTACATCTCCTCTCTAGTAGGAGTGGGCTAGAATCCGATCAGGAAGGAAGTCGTCTTCCACTCGCCTTGTTCCCCAATCAGTGTTGCATTGACCCAGATCAAGGCGTGACCACTTACCAGGTATTCACACCTCCAGCTGGGGGGGCCCCTTTTCGGTCTCGGCCAGGCCACCTTCCCATTGTTGACATGGGCCCGATACTGGACCCAGCTACCTCGATCCTCCTCCATCCAGCGCGAGACTCCGAGGCCGAACATCGCTCGTCCGGCTCACGGCCTGAGTGAGGATCGGGTAGCATATAAGGACAACAAGATTCCCCCCTCGAACGGTTGGAAGATCATCAGCAGCATCAGCATCAGCCCTCAGCTCTTCAACTCATACTCTGATCTGCCTGTTCCTCTCGGTCCTTCTTCCTTGCACCAACATCAAGATGCGCTTCTCTCTCGCTCTCGCCGCGGCCGGCTTGGCCCAGACTGCCTTTGCGGCTCCTCAACCTTCCCGCGGGTTCGGCTGCGGTGCCCCCGAGCCGTCGGAGGAGCTCCTCCAGATCTCCCAGCAGTTCGCTGTCGAGGAAGCTCAGGCCCTCGCCGACTCGTACCGCTCCGGCAACCTCACCGCCCGTGATGTTAGCGCCCAGGCCTTCTCCGTCAAGGTCTACATTCACGTCGTGGCTGCCTCTACTGCTCTCAGCGGTGGTTACCTCACCGTAAGTACCTGTTTCCATCTGCCTACCTAGAAAGAAGGCGTCAGTGACTAATCAAGACAACAGGATACCATGATCAACAACCAGTTCAGCGTTCTCCAGCAGGCTTTCGCCCCCTACGGCATCTCCTTCACCCTCGCCGGCACCGACAAGACCGTCAACGCCAACTGGGCTGATGACTCCAAGGGTTACGAGATGACCATGAAGCGTGCGCTCCGCAAGGGCACCTACAAGGACCTCAACCTCTACTTCCTCCAGAAGATGGGTGGCAACCTGGGATACTGCTACTTCCCCACCACTGCCTCCCCCGGCTCCACCGCCTACATCCGCGATGGCTGCACCATCCTCTACAGCACTGCTCCCGGCGGCAGCTCCACCAACTACAACCTCGGCCACACCGCCACCCACGAGGTTGGTCACTGGATGGGTCTCTACCACACCTTCCAGGGCGGCTGCACCGGTGCCGGTGACTCGGTCGCCGACACCCCCGCCCAGGCCTCTGCTTCTTCCGGCTGCCCCGTCGGCCGTGACAGCTGCCCCAGCCAGGCCGGTGTTGACCCCATCCGCAACTACATGGACTACTCGATCGACTCTTGCTACGAGGAGTTCACCCCCGGCCAGCAGACCAGAATGAACAGCTTCTGGACTCAGTACCGCGCCAACGCCTCTTAAGCGGCATTGCTTGCCTGCGAGGATTAAGGGGAGGGGGTGACGCGATGAGAGGATGGTGGAAGGTATATAGCTAGACGGGAGGGAGAAAGAGAGGAACACGATAGAGAAGAGATGAGCTGAGGACATACTTGTACATAGAATGATGTTGATGAAGTAAATGATACACACTTGCTTTGCAACTTTGAGGCCTATTCTTTGCATGGCAGTGACGGTGATAATTTGTAGTCTGAGCCTTGACACCTTTCTTTTTTCCCTTATCTTTACGTTTCTATCGCCATTCCCTCTTCTGCCACACTGGACTCTTCTTCTGACTTCCCACAACACTTCGCGCCAACCCTGACCGCCCACCATTGCTCGACCCAGCATTAATTCCACAAATGCTCCGACCTCTCTGCGGAATTCGAGTCGATCCATTTGTATCAACATGCAAGGCTTTTAGTTGAGCCAGAGCATGGCCTCTCGTATCCTCCCGAATCCAAGACTCATCGCTCTTGACGCTGGCAGACTTGCTGGCAGCTGATAATCTGTCACGACCGCCGGCCGTAGGAATCATGCTCACTCTCCTTCCACTGGCAGCCCTTCTGAGACCCACGGCATCTGGAGCACCAACAGGCTGTTTCCCCAGTCCCCCATCTGACACCTGACGATGATGCTGCTGCTGCTGCTGCTGCTGCTGCTGCTGTGGCCGTGGTCGTGGCCGTGACCGTGGCGAATAACCACAGGTTGCCAACCCATGCCCATCCTCACACTCCTCACACAACCTCCTCACCACCCTCGTCCACTGACCCTCCAATCTTCCAGCAAGCTCCTGAGTCTCAGGGCAGGAGTCCTCTCTTCCTGCGAGAATCTTGCTGCTGTTGCCTCCGAGGTCAGAAGAGTGCCGGTTGCGAGTTTTGTACAACGGACAGTGCTCCCATTGCGTCTGATCTTCGGGGAACTTCCAGTCAACATGGCCTTGGAGAACGGTAGGCAGTCGAGTCGTCCAACCTTGGGCGGTGAAGGGCTCTTCAAGAATGTCGGACGGCAAAAGGCGGATGTTGCTGGCGTGGGGACAGAGAGAAGGGTCATCTCGGTATGGACAGATGCAGAGTGTCAGCGTGAGTACTTTTACGCACATGATTTTCCTTGTTGAAATCTGTGAATGTGGAACTGAAGTTCCAGAGGAAAGCAATGGCCGAGAAGGTCTCAATGTACACACCAGCCAAAAAGTGACGGCATCAAACGGGGATCTTGAAACAGCCGAAAGACGTTGATGCGAGTCATCACTGGAGCGTGGGTCGGACTTTGCCAATCCAAACATTTAGAGTTGGGTTGGCAGCTTGATGCTGATTATTACCCTGCTAGTATGCCTTGCATGTGATTCTACTACCTTATTTATGTCGGGCTCAGCGCCCCACCAGACATTTACAGTCTTTCCTTGCTTCAGCATTCGGTGAGAAGTCTAAGGTAGTCTTGTGAGACTTGAAGTTCCAGTGTTTGACTGCGAAGCGGGCAGGTATCACATTGGTACGCTGCGCATAACGCAGAAACTTGGGGATAGGTGGTCCAACAACCCTCAGCCACCTCGTCATTCTTGTGGGCCAGGTTGCGGACAAGACTATTGCTACCCATTCAAGTAATAATTGTGGGCAGGGTGTTGGCGAATGTCCGGATCCTCCAGATTGCGCCTAGGAAAAACAAACATCAAAGGTGTGTACGGCTCTGGGTGTACACACAAGCATTGTCGTTGAGGGACAGAGGAGTGGCGACAGTATCAAAGGTCTTATGTCCCGGATTAAAAACAAGGGCAAAATGAATTAATGATACGCAGCTCCTTAGTCCCATGCAGCATGTTCCTTGGAGCTGGGTAGCCGATAATGAATTTCCTGTAGGTACACTCGCCATAAATATCATGTGGCCTCGATTTCCAAGTAAATTGAGTAGAGTTCTGTCGACAAGGTCCCACTCATACCCATACTCCACCATCCCCCCAAAATCGAATGAAGCTGATGCCAATAATTATACGAAATATCGAGGTCCTTTCTTTGTTGATGGTAACTCCTGACCCCTGAGCCCCTGAACGCTGGAACAGCCAGGTCTTGGTTGTTTAATCCACTTTCTTCCAGCCATGATTGACCATCAACCATCCCCCCAGTGTTTTTTTTTTAATATCAATAGCCCAAACACGGCAAAATCTCCAAGAGGCTAGCCATTACCGCGCTACCAGCACCATGTCTTGTGCCAAACCCTGCACCAAGTCCATCACAACCGGTGTCAGTTTCAGCAGCTCCAAAGGCCCGAGGGTGCCGGGTTGGACGGTATCGGTCAATATCGACCGAGTATCTAGCGGCCACGATACTAGTGGGTAGTCGGAAGTGAGTATGAAGCTGGGGGCGGAATATAAGCTTGCTGGGGCTTGGTAAGTGTATGCTAGCATCGTGTTGCTGGTGATAGATATGTTCAAAGGAGCTGTTGAATAGCAACAATATAGGTACCGTATGTAGACAGATTATGTTTGGCACAAAAAGTACACAATGACAGAACGGAACATCTCAGTCATGATTCATGATTGAATAGCAAGATCAAGATTATTAAAAGATATCCAGCCGCACGCACTGATGGGCTTGTAATGGAGGCGGTGCATGAGCAAGCACCCATCACGAGGCAGAAGGTGGGCCCCAAGTTCGCTGATCGGACAGATTTTGGTCCGACTCGAGGACCTGCGACAAGATGAGCTCGAGGAGGTAATGCAGCCTGGTTTGTAGACCGCTAGATCAAGATAGTTCAACTTGATCGCGTGCCTGACAAGGCCAGGTAGTGGTATGAACCATATTGCTGGGTGAACTCCTGTTTGTTGAGATGGCATAGACGTCTAGAGGCGGGGGAGCGGCTGTGTCGACAGTCGAACGCATCACTTCCACAAAAAGGCAGCGCTCGGCATGCTGATACCGAGTGTAGCCTCGCCAAGGATCACAGACCGAGCCTCATGGCAGGCAAATCGTGGCACAAATAAAGATCTATGTCGCACACGCCGTTGATGGCCCGGAGCTCTGCCGATCAAAGCCCGTCGCTTCGGCGGCGCGAGTGGGGTAATTGGCTTTGGACTTTCCGATCTCCACACCACCGAGACAAGATCATCGGCGCAGTGAGACAGGTTGTCCGAGCCGGCTCGGACCACGAAAAACGCCTGGCCAAAGGATCACCCAATGAGCCAGTTTGTTGCGGTCTGCGGTTGACCGAAGATGTCCATACGTGGAAATGTCAAAAGGCAAAAAGTAAATGTGGACTCTCCCGCCGGGAATTGAACCCGGGTCTCGAGCGTTGTTGGATGACAAGCTCACATACTGACCACTATACTACGGAAGATTTACAGATGTGATCACCTGTCGTAGCGAATTGCTTGTGCCAGTGATCGGCGGATGCATATATGTCCAGAGAACTCTCACTTCTAAATCACAGAGTAGTTGCAGTTCCTCCGTCTTTACGCGCGCTTCCACCATCACCTTCCTCACGTATTACACCAAACCACTTGCGTCATCCAACCCATCGCCTTTTGGAAACATTCACGCTTGCAAAATTGAGAGCCTATGACAACTGAGAGAGAGAGTATGTCGTCCATTTCTCATCTTATGTACTTGTTCCTAACCCTACGATAGCAAAACAACACCTCAAAGCTTAACCCCACGCCACTCATTTCCATCTGGTACTTGTCAAACATCCACCATCACATGGAACCTTACTCGGCATCTTCCTGGAGCTCGGCCTCGGCCTCCACCTTGCGACCAAGCTTCTCAGCGAAGCGCTTGCCCCAGCCACCACCGAAGCCGGGCCAGCCACCGCCGCCACCACCGCCGCCGGGAAGCTTGGAGATGGGACCGGTGGGGTTCATGACACCGCCGTTGGCAGTCCAGTAAGCCGCGGGGTTGAGCGGGCGGCTGGTCTGCTGGTTGATACCGAAGCGGATCCAGGCAAAGAGACCCTCGGAGACATCCTTTCCGATGAAGGAGTAGCGGACGATGGGGTCGTCGCCGTTGGCACCGGCCTGGAACAGGAAGTCGCGCGTGTTTTGCTGGATGGGCATGCGGTTGGTGTTGTAGGGCGCGTTCCTCTCAGCCGCGGTGATGAGGCCTTGGTCAAAGTAGATCTGACCGATGTGGGCAGCGCGACCGCCGGTGAGGGTGTTGTTGGCGTGCCTGGTGGCTCCGAGCCAGACAATGGCTGCATCACCCAGTTAGTTCAGTCCCTTTCCACACGTCATCCGCCTTGTCTCAAGTCTACTTACCGTGGATGTGGGTCGCACGACCGTCATAGTGACCTGGGAACATGGTGTCAAAAGAGGCCACACCATGGCTGTCGGTAGGCTGCACGCCGCGAAGGGTTGTGCCCTTGAGGATGGAGGCGTCCTTGGGGTCGCCCATGCCGGGGTAACCTTGGACACCAACATAGATACCCTACACACGTCAGTCCGATTCGCCACACATGTCGTCCTTTCTCGTCACTCACGGTAGCGTTGGAGCTCCAGATATCAACATAGGCGTTGGGGACGGTCTGGCAGGTCTTGTAGTCCACCACTTGGATGGCAAGCGTCATCTTGATACCCCTCTCGCCGTTGGTGATGTTCTTGCGGATTTCCTCTCCCTTGACGTCTATTGAGCCTGTCAGCACTTCGACTCCCATGCCACCCAACAACCGAATCACTTACACAGCGGCCCCTCGTCGACGACGGGCATGAGCATGCAGGCGCCATAGTTGGAGAAAAGGGTGGAAAGCTCCATGCCCTCGGTGACCGTCTTGTTGCTCTTGTGGTCGATTCTCGAGACGGAGAGGTAGTCGCGGGGGGTGATCTTGGGCTTCTCCTCCACCTCGTAGCCCAAGGCACGCCTCAACCTGGCCATCTCGGCACCATTGATCTCAACGGTCCGTTGGACAAACTCGGGGCTGTTGAACTCCTTGTTGCAGTGATCCAGCGATCTCCGCTCGAGGGGGAGAGCACGGTGAGCGTGGACCGCCTCCTTGTGACCCGGATGGGCCAGGGCCAGAGGGGCCAGCAAAAGGGAGGAGAGGAAGCTCTTGAGGGCCATGGTTCACGTCAATGTACGTTCTGCACGACAGCTGAAAGAGAAAGAAGGGAGGAGCCCCAGGCCAAGATCCAAGGTCGGCTCAAGCCGAAGATATCTATTTCCAAGAGTGGCGGGTCCCCCTCTCCCTCTGTGACCCGGCTGCATGCCATCGTTGCCTTCAGGCCGGATCGTCGGCTCTCTCCGGGGGGCGGATCTCGACAAAGTTGAATGCGACAGTCAATATCCAGGTCGCATCACCAGCATTCAACCACGGCCACTACCTCCGCAGGGAGGTCCACGAGGGGCAAACACGTCTGCCACCGGTATAGCTTCATCTACATTGAACATGCCCACTCGAGCGTGCCGGAACACAGATGCAGGACTCCTGATTGGGCCGAGTAGCCAGAAAGATAGCCAAGCGAAGCCTGCCGCCAAGGCGTTCCCCGGATTTTTAATCTCCGTTTGCGACAGTGTGCGCTCTATGGGGGAGCGAATCGGGTCGTCCGGCGAGAATGGGTTGTGTTTAAACCCACGGGTAAATACAAGCCAGTGGCCGCCCGTTGGCTCACCCAAACAACGTTTACTCTACCGCGTGTAACCACAGCATGACGAGGCCGTGGAGGCCCATCCGCTTTAACCAGAGATCCTGGCCCCAGCAGCAGGACATTTTCATCTATGTTCGGAACCCTTTCTCGGCAGATGTGGTGGTACAGCACTACCGTTCGCCGCCTCCAATTCGACGAGAGGACCTTTGCCGGCTTCCGGTTGTTGGTCGACCGCCATGCAAGGTTTCGTCTTCTTCCGGTGTGTTGGTTAGAGCTGCTTTTTACGTTTCTTGCAAGAAACAAGAAGCAATATATCAAAGTTGGTACGATTTTCCTGTGCCGCCCGCTGCGGGTAAAAAAGACTTGTTCACTACCTACTGCAAGGTCGGTTGGGCCAGCCGAGGTCCCAAGCCTCGGAATGTTTCTTTTTTTCTTTTTTGGACATCGACGTCGTGGCTCACACTCTATGTTTGCTGACAGCATAAATTACCCGTGAGGTGATTCGTCGGCAGTGTTTATCACTATTGCGCGTCTTTTCTTTTGTGGCAATGGAGAGTTGCAGTGTAAACGTCACACAGGACTTATTCAGCGGCAGGCATTCGGCACTCGAGACATGGGGTTTTCTCATAGAAGGGGCTAGATGTGAGGTAAGGTAGGTAGACTGGACACCGGGGGGGTGTTGAGAAAGGCGATAAAACAAGCATACAATACACAACATCAATGGATTAGGGAAAATCAGGTAGGTACCTACTTAGGTATCTAGGTAGGTGTATAAGAAGGTAAGTTGGAGTAGGTATGAATTCTTATTTTCTAGTTGTGTTGATCTTTGAGTGTCATCAAGATACCGTAGGTGCCTCTATGAACGGTACTAGGAACATGTGTTCTTGACAAAATCGGCAAGCCTATCCGTCTTGATTCTTCTACTGTCGGGTCTCTCGGTCCTGTCTAGGAGATTACTTGGCAATGGGGCAGGCCCAAGAGGTAGCAGATAGATTGTAGCTTGATCCATGCTTACATATATCATTTCATCAGCAGACCCTTCTTCTCTCCGCATACCAGTCAAAGCAGCGTCTGCATCAGAATCTAGTGGTGAGCCGTCGGGAAGCTGGTACCGATACCGGACTGGACCATGGCTGTCAACAGGGGCGTACGTCAACGGGACCAACGGAAGGGAGTAACCGTTTCCTGCCCCCCAGCCACCACACTGAGCGCAAAGTCCATCCCATGGAAGGAATGCTTTGTAGCCCGGTGGTGGGATGGTCTGTAGATGTTGGCCTCTATGCAGGCGGTAGCAGTCTTGATGAGCCCAATCACCCCCGTAGGTGGAAGCCCTGTCGTACATGTCACAGGGAGTCCATTGAATGTCAGGACGGTTGATGGTTGAGAGGGCCTCACTGATTTCAGCTGGGTGGTAGGACAGTCCGTAAGGCGAGATCCAAATGTGGTGGGGGCATGACGGTGTACCGTTGACGGTCAGCATTTGATCGAGGGTGCAGTCGCACCAGGGGTGCTTGGGGACTGTAGGCCAGCACATGATGAGTTATGGTCTTTTGAGAGAGAAGGACTGCAGAGAAAGGCGGCTCTTTCACGAGACTTAAGTATAAATTTTGTCCACCCACCCTGGTTCTATCGCGGCAACACGCCACTATTGTTCAACGAACATACCAGGTCCTGCTTGGCTAGAATCTCTTCGATCTTCTAAAACAATGGGAAAAAGGCGTCAAGGCGTTAGCGGGACTGGCCCTGTCTCAGCAGTTCCTTTGTTAAACCGGGTTGTTGTCCTAGAACCCTGCGCTAGCAACAATGTCTTTGTCAACGTCGTGATATCCCATGAACCACTGTATGCTCGCCCAAAGAGTTGCCATCGAGATGCTTGGATCTTGCGGACGGGTGGCAGGGTGCCCACCATGCTCATGCTCTGAACGTCGGTGGGATGGCGCCGGCGCTATCACGACTCATGAATAGGGGGTTAGGATAAGAAGCTCAGATTCCTGGGGACGCCCTCTGTTTCTTTTGCTTCCTGTTCTGTCACCTTGTTCTTTGACGCACGGCCTTGTCGCTCAAGCAAGATGCCTTCCATCACCACGAAAAGACTTATTCCCAACGATTCACTGGTCCTGGTGACTGGGGTCAACGGCCTTATAGCCTCCCACGCGGCAGACCAGCTGATGGCCTACGGTTACAAGGTCAGGGGAACCGTCCGCTCCGCATCCAAGAACGCCTACCTCCAGGATCTATACAACGGCCGCCATGGCCCTGGACGATTCGAGCTCGTCGAAGTCCCCAACGTGGCTGTCAAGGGTGCATTCGACAAGGCGCTCGAAGGAGGGGTGGCGGCGGTAGCTCACGTTGTCGGCTCGGTCGACCTCCAAGTCCAGGACGCTGACAAGGCTGCCGAAGAAGAAATCCCTTGGCAAATTGACTTTTTGGAGTCTTGCATCAAGGCGAAGACGGTCAAGTCGTTCGTGTTCACGTCGTCAGCGTGGGCGGCATGGACACCTTGGTCACAGAGGGCAGTAACGTTGGATCAAAACTCTTGGAACACGGAGGCAGTCAAGCTGGCGAGGGACAAACATGCGGATGCCAGCGAGAAGGGCATGGCCGGGTTCATGGCCATGAAGACACTCATCGAGCAAGGGGTTTGGCGCTGGGTGGAGGAGAAGAAAGGGCAGCTACCTTTCACGTTCAACACTCTGCTGTTGGATACCGTAATTGGGACATGCCTGGACCCAAAGAACCAAGGCATCCCGTCAACGGCGGGGATGGTGCATTGGGTGTGGGAGAATGCACACGTGGAGGTTTTGAACATGATGCAACCTCGTAGGTTTCCCTTCCCTGCTAGAATGGCACTGGACAGGAACGCTGACTGGGGGCAGAATGGATGGTGGACTGCCGTGATGCTGGTCGGCTGTATGTTGGCTTGTTGTGCACCGAGCCTGCTGTTGACAGGCAGCGCATCTATGCCTTTGGAGACAGGTACAGTTTCTATCAGATCGGCGAGATGCTCAAAGAGATGTACCCCGGTCACGCCAGCAAGATGGCTCAGGTTGAGAACTTTGGTAGCGACCATACAGTGGTTGACACCACGGTTGGCAAGGAGCTGCTGAGCAGGCTGGGGCAGGATGGCGAGTGGCGCAAGCTGAAAGAGAGTCTGGCGGACAACGCGAAGAGCTGGCTGCAACTGGAGAAGACTGGTGTCACAGATCACAAGCATTCCACCATCGCGAACTGATTGCCTTTGTTGGTGTTGTATTAAAGTACTTTAGTCGTAAATCGTAATCTTCGTAGTTTGTCGTTGGCTCTTTTCAGGACGCGGCGGGTTGTGGGTTGTTCCCAACGGTTTTGTACAACTCTCTGAGCTCAAACGCCTCGTGGCCGCCCTCTGGCACCTCCCCAATCACTCTTGCTGGCTGGCCTGCCACGATGGAGAAGCTTGGGATGACCATGTTGGGCGGAATGATGGTTTCGTCCAGCACTCGTACGTAGTCTTTGATGATGGCAAACTCGCCCACGACCACTTTTGCACCAATGTATACGTGGCTTCCGATCGAAGCGGCTTGGATGACGGAGGAGGGCCCGACGAAGACGTGGTCGCCCATTCGTAGAGGCATGTACGTGAAGGCACTGGGAAGAAGACAGGACAGTTAGAGATACACGGTGGTCCATTCATTGTAGGTAGGCAGTGGAACGGTGGCACAGTACCCCTTGTACAGTCGTCCTGGCGGGCGTAGACATGATGCTCGGCTGAGGAAGCAATAGCGGCCAATTGCCACGGCCGTGTTGTTTGGTGTTCCGCTGCTGCTACTGGAGGAGGAGGAGGAGGATTGGATCGATCGGATGAGGTCGCCCCGGATCATGACCTCAGGCTGGATGACTGTTTTCCCACCGAGCATGATGTTCTGGGTACCAACAAGGGTAGCTTTGCGGGCGACCTTGTTGCCCGTGTCGGTCTCGATGTATTCTCCTCTCGGCGGGCGGCGCGACATGTTGACGGTTACTACTGGAAATGTTATCTTTGTTGATGTTTGGTTACTAATTGGTTTGGACTTTGGAGTCCCGGCAAGGTATCCGTACCTGCGTGGGTGGGGTAGCTCCGGCAGCTTGGCTGAAGCTTTGGCGCTCTGTTTCAGGCTTTCAGCTGTCAACCCTGCTACCTACCTTAGGTACCCTGCCCCCGTAGTTGCTACCTACAGTACCTTAACTTCCCACACCCAGGAAGTTTACCACTCTTGACCTTCCCATCGCGCATCCCAGATGAGGTCTCCCTGAGAATGCCCGTGAACATGGACTGCTACTTCGTCCGCCGAAAAATGAACAACATCAACCAGACAGCAAGCGCATCACTGGCCACCAGCCTGGAAATGACTGTCCAATCACCCTCGAGACGACAAGCCCCTTGAATCCTTTCTCATGCACGATGGGGGCCAAGCAGCCAGCCTCACGATGAGATACCTAACATTACCTAACATAGGTTCCCTAAAATAGAGACGACATGTCCTTGGACTGAGCGTCTCTTCTCTTCCAACATCATTCTTCATTTGATCTAGGAACCTCAACATGTCCTCACCTCCGTCAGAAAGCGAAGACGATAACCGCCAGCATGTCTCCAGCAGCAAAGAACAGTCTGGCCCAACAGTCATGTACGCCGCCGCACCTGAGACACCAGGAATGCCACCAGATACCCATAGTTCCCCATCCATCTCTGATCTCTTCCGCGAGATGCAAGAAACCAACCGCCTTCTCAAGCTCATGCTAGCCGCTCAAAAGCCGGATGTGCCCGCGTCACCTGTTCTCCAACTGTCGAGGGAGACCACCCTTGACAGTGACCCGGATCTGGTCAGGATCAAAGTCCGAGAGTTGGTCCATGACCTTGCCCACCAGTCTTTTACTCCTGCCGACCCTTCAAATATCAAGCGATTTATTCGCACATTTGTCGAAGAACGTATTTCGCATAAGCCGAGAGAGGACCACCAAGGAGAGTACGGCCCTGGTGCATACGTCCCCGTCCATGTGTCGTTGCGAGACAACCTCTCCGGGCCGCTCTCAGAGATATACTGGAACTGGGAAAGGCCGAATAAGCTGGACCCTGTTCGCCGAGTCTTCATGGACCCATCTCAGGTGACTACTGTTTGCAAGCAATGGGGCTCTAGTTTTGATCTCGATGCCTTGACTTTTTCTCACTCGCGTGAGACTGGATGGATCATCGGCAAGAGTCCTGCCCAAGAGGGGGCCATGATTGGATGCCCGCTGTTTTACTCTGGACCAGGACCAGCACAAAAGCTCGTGACGGCTAGGTCTGTCTTTGACCAGGACTGGAAACCCATCGCCTCGACCATGGCAGCCCCTGAACAGTTGACAAGTCCTGGTTCGTTGTGGTACTGTACCGCACCATTGCTCGACAGTGGCGCAATGGCTCTAGACCGCCTCGCACTCATCACGGCCGTGGTGCTCAACAAGCCCAACACCGAAACCGGCATTGCCCATCGCTTTCTTCACGAGTTCTGTGCTGGGTGGAAACCCCTTTACCTGCGCGGCAGTCGGATGAACTTCACTGGGTGGTCAGGAAACTCGGACAATACCTACCAGCACACCCTCCGCTGCTTCTCTCCCGTCAACACGTCTTGTAGGATGGATTTCGGCTTGAGGCCTCATGTCAGATGCGTCAGGCAATCCGGACAGTTCCCATCTCACCGTGCCACCTCACCTTCCTCCTTCACCGAACGGCGAATGAGTATTCTATGCCACTGGGATTACAGTTATCCCCCCCATGGCTTCCGGATTGTTGCCTTGACCGATGCCATGACCATGAAGCAAGACGGTGATATCAATGTGTCAAACGACTTGTTCACCGACTGGGAGGACAGACACTTTGTTGTCCAGGGACTGAATGCCGGCTACCATTTGCTCCAAAGCAGCGTCCATCGCCTCCTCATGTTCTGGGAAACCGAGTGGGGTCACTGTTTGGATGCGCTGGAGAGCAATGTCAACACTTCTGTGAGTTCCTCATGGTCATCGTTGTATCTCGACGGGCATTCACATTTCACTAACAAGCCAACTTGCAGCTCCTCGATATTCTGGATGACGAAACCAGCTCGCGCCTCATGTTTGACACCTCTTTTGAACGCTCGAGGGTTTACTTCAAGACCCTGCAAATGCTCCGCATCTTTGCCGACGCCATCCGGGAGACTGGTCGCGATTTGCAAGAGATGGACCCCGAGAAGCTGATCCAGGGCAATTTCCGACGAGCTGGGTATGATGTCCGCGACATCTTGAGACAAGAGCCGCTGGAGGACAAGGCGCTTTGGAACAACTGGAAGATATTGCTTGACTTTCAACAACAGACAGAAGAAAAGCTGCTGAGGAGAATCACGGAGAAGACGGAGGAAATTACCAGCTTGAGAGACGGGGTGAGTTATGCTGTGGGTGAGCTGGTAGACATGGAAGTCTTGTGCTAATGGTGCTGTAGCTGTTCAACGCAACATCTCTCCGAGAAGCCTCGAGGGCGACCACGATGAACCGATATGTCATTGTGTTCACCATCATGACGGTCTTGTACCTACCTCCGAGCTTTACTTCTGTAGGTTCCATCGTCTCTTTCCAAGTAGATTCATTAGGTACTGACGCGAAGCAGGCTCTTTTTGGCACGCCGCTCTTCGAAGCTGAGTCGCAAGAGGAAACGGTGGAACGATTCAAGACATCAACCATCATTGTCTGTGTCATCACGTATGTTCTCGCAATCTCGCTCATCTGGCTAGCCGACAAGTGGGACATTGCAGGTGTACTGTTTCATGACCTGCACACATTGTGGCGAGGCACCACCGACCGCCTCAGACGAAGGGGATCTGATGGGTGGAGCTTCAGGTCCAAATCACAACACTCGAGCTCGGATGCGCTGGTGGAAGGAAAGCAAGGTGTTTAATGTCTGTTTTAAGCAGCGCTATACTTGGCCCACACCTTTTCATCATACTCATCCATCCACTGGACATACTCGGGTCCCGCGGCAGCCCATCCTTTGATCCCGCCTTCCAGAGCAAGACTCTGCATGTCGGTGTCGTTTTGGGACGAGATGTAGTCGGCCAGCCAGCTGGCTGCCCTGCTCCCTCTGCCTGATGACGAGCCTGCATCAAATGTTGAGCGATCCGGGTGACCTAGTAGGGGACAAGGAAACTTTTGGGCAGTGAGTGCTCTTACCGCAGTAAAAAATGACCTTCTTGAGTCCGGCAGCCTTGAGGGTGGAGTACACCGTTGGCAGAGTCGGATAGAGGCTCTGAGCTGGGAGGTTGAGCGAGCCGCGGATTGTGCCGCCCTTGTTTGGTGTGAACATCACGACGGATCTCTGGCGATGAAAAGAATGGAAGTAGGAGATACCTACCTCAAAGTCATTCCTCCTCAAATCAACCAGCACGGCATCCTTCCTCCCGTTGGCTAGTATCGACAGGACCTCGTCGCGGGGGATGAAGACGGTTTGGGATGAGGGGGCGGGGTAGGCGGCGTGCCAGGGCGCTGGGGCAGGGGTTTCGGTGGACATTTTGCGGAGGGGTTTTCGGTGCACTGGGAAAGGACGGATGGATCCAAGTGTTGGCAGGCCACGCAACAACCAAAGAGAAGTTGACATAAAAATCCTGTTCATTGCAACTGACGGGATCTGATCAGGACCTCGTCCGGCAATGACACCGGATTATGGTGGGGCTCTGGCGAGCAAGCATGTCACCGCCAAGTTGTGATTGGTCAGGAGCACATCAAGTCCTTCAGCCCACTTTTTGATGGGGGGGAACTGGATGGAGCTCCAGAAAAGGGGGGGGGGGGGGGGAAAGGGGCAGAAAACACATGATGTTGTAAAGAAAACAAACACGATCGATATAACGAGCGGCTGCAGTTTGATGTGGTAATGTGGTAATGTGGTAATGTGGTAATGTGGTAATGTGGTAATGTGGTAATGTGGTAATGTGGTAATGTGGTAATGTGGTAATGTGGCAATGTGGTAATGTCTCAGCATTAGATATATGACGAAAGTATCACAGGTGTTTGTCATATTGGAGATGAGCAATGTTTAAAATAAGTTTTGTATTTCCACAGGGTCAAGCAATTGGTCGTCACGAAATAGACACGACAGCCCCATCAGCCCCTGAATAGTTCAGGGCCTGCTAGGCATCCCCCTCCTCCACCGCCCCAACACCTCCCCAATCTCCTTCTCCCTCCTCCGGATACGCTCAAACTCCCTATCCACCAACTCCAGCAGCCTCAGCGTAAGATTCTCCCACAACCACAAGCTCCCCTCCAGTCCCCTGAGTGTCCTGATCCTCCTGAGCGAAACATCAAAACACTTCCCCTTTGCCAACCACTCCTTTGGGTTCGAGCCCAAAAGTGTATTCCACAAAAAGGTCGCGGCGGCGTACCGCCCGCAGATGGCGTCTCCAAACAGCTTGAGGTCAGACGACAGCGCGGGGTTGGCGGGGACGAGATCGGCGCGGATGAGGGCTTTGGCTACGAGCAGCCAGCCCTCGTGGGTGGTGGCCAGCCGGGCTTTGCAGTCCCTCAATCGTTCGATGGCATCGTCGAGGGGGATGAGGTTGTCGTCGCTTCGGACGAGAGGGTTGGAGGTTGACTCTTGGAATTCGGGAATGGGCGGTAACCTGGACCGGAGGTGCTGTCCTTGCCTGGAGGTCGCTTCTCGGAGTTGGGATTGGGTGGTGGCAAAGAGGTGGACCTCCTCCTCTTGGATGGGGTGGAGGGAGGTGGAGCGGCTGGAGATGGCCGATCGGCGGCTGTTGGTGTTGCTGTTGCTGTTGCTTTTGCCCTGGGTTTCCGGAGACCGCCGAGTGTGAACCTGACTGGCAGATTCGCTTGGGGTGACGGAGCAGGGCCGGGATGCCACAAGATCCAGCCAATCTATATCATCGTTATCATGGTGCTCCATCTTGAATAGTGGATGGGTGAAGAACTTACCAAAGATGAGGATGGCCTGGCGATTGTTGTTAGTGTTGCTTTTCTGTCTTACTTGTTGTGAGAGAAAGGCTTTTGTGAAGTTGAAGGGAACCCAGGAGAAGACACCGATGGAAGCATAAGTGAGTCTTTTATAGTGACCTACAGCTTGAGGTTGGCAACACCTAGCTTTGTTCCAACAAAGACATTGTATACCTATTTTGCATTGTTCTCGCCACAGACAGGCTGAACGGCAGCAAAACGAGCTGGACATATACTTCTTTGTCCGACTGTTCCTCCCATGCCCTGAGCCCTCATTTCCAATCCAGGCGCCTATGAAAATCAATCGAACTGGCAGTCCTTGGCTGCTGAGCAGCAAGCAACAGGGATAGAAGATCAGCTGCTATTGCTTTATCCCTGAGCATTATCGTCCTATCTTCAAAGGGGGGACTTTCACGGAACTAGTACAGTCTCTTGACTACCTAATGTGCGAACCTGAAATCCAACCTCTTGCTTCCCTTGTCAGTCGTGGTAGCCATGTAATTTCGCCGCTCCTCCTGGCTCATCTTCTCCCAGGTCTCGTCTCGTCTCTTGTTTCTCCATACGTAATACAACTTCACCAACAGGTAAATAACAATATTCATGCTCGCAATGCCAATTAGGGCCCTGTTACCACGTCTGTATTCCGGTCGGTCGTCTCGTCGGTAGATGTTTGACGAGATGATACTGTTGGTCTGCACCGCCATGTTGTAGAGGGCAGCAGAGACGGTACGTGTGCGCACCGTGTTGCTGTTTCTGCTGCACCATCCCACCTGCATCGCGTGGGTAGACGGATAGGACAGCAGTACCGTGACGACGGCATATGCTGCCCATCTTGACGCGTCGGCTGGCAGCAGATAGAGAGCTACGACGCATGGTAGAAGCCACACTTGCATCACCACTCCCATGAACGCCCGTTGGTTCAGCTTCTCGGACAGGTACGTGATGAGGAGCATCTGACTTGGTTAGTCATTGTTTGGCACGCTGGACGCTTCTTGAAGGGGTAACAAACACTAATGGTGCATGTAATCTGACAAGGAATACTGAGCAGGTTCGAGTCAAAGGTATCGAAACCCAACTGTCGGAGCGTCAAAGTCAAGTATTGATCTGGTGGGCCGGCAGGCATAGAGAAAGTAAGGCCGATGAGATAGATGGGCCAAAGATCGAAGTCACAAAGTGACTCCCTGGTGTCAAAATCAGTCAGTCATGTTATCCTGATTAGGTACCTAAGGTAACCAACAGAGGGAGAAACGAGCGACGTACCAAAGAAGCTTGAAAGTAATGGCTTGCCGGTTGTGCATGTCGCTCTTGGAAGGATCGTCCCTCAGGATGCGATTGACCATGATCTTCTCTTCATGTTCCGTAAACCAGCCCTTCTTACGCCAGGGGGCTTTCGTTTGAGTGGGTGAAGGCACCATTTGGAAGTAGGACCAAATACCGATCACCAGCGTCAGAATGCCCTCGAGGAGGAACAGCCACCGCCAGCCTTCATATCCATGATAGCCTCTCAATCTCAAGAGTCCATATGCTAGCAGGGGAGACACGACATCTGTCAATCGATTCGCCATCCAGAACAGGGCTAGGCGGAATGGAAGCTCAGTGCCTTTGAAAAAGTAGGACATGTACTGGTACCACCTGGGTTAGCATCATCAAGAACCCCAGAGTAGGTGGTGGAGAAAGAGCGGACAAACCAAAATAACATCAGGGATGAAGCCTCCCTGGAGCAATCCGATCAACGCCCTCGTTGCCAAGAAAGATGTCCGTCCTTTCAGCCAAAACTGCGCGGCGCTGACGATACTCCAGAGCACCATTTGAGCTGGAATCCACCGATCCGGGCCGACCTTCTTACTAATAAGCTGTGAAGGCAACTCGGCCAACAGGAAACTGATTCGGAAGACCGTCTGGCCCAGGTTGTAATCATTGGTGTCCAACCCCAGGTCATCGAGGAAGTTGTCAGTGTTGGCTTGGGAAATGTTGCTCCTGTCCAAATCCAAGGCGAAGAAGGCAATGCAACTCCACGCGGTGACCTTCCAGTCTATCTTTCTGATCAGCGGGATCTCCTCTGCCCACGTCCACTTGAAGGAGGGGTCAAAGCGGTGACGATTCTCATAACGCTCAGTCGGCTGGAAATACGGGGCCAGCTCGGGGTTGTCAAAGACGGAAGGCTGTGTGGCGATGTCCTCTGGGCGGCGGCTCTCACTTTTCTTCCAGGACCAGAACGAGGCAAGGTTGGTGGTGGGCTTTTGAGACGCGCGGAACTCGGCCTCTTGGTCAAGGATGCGTTGACGGATAACCTCGGGGGATTCCTTTTCTTTTTCGTTTATGGACGACCTGGACGATTTCGAGGCCGTCTCGATGGACGAGGAGACTCCGGTTGAGGACTGAATCTTGTCCTTGTTGTCTGAGTCGCCGCTGGGCGCCATGATGGAGAGAAGCAACGAGGCTGAAGATGAAGCCTTCTGACAATGTCTCCATGGAGTATCGCCGCTGTGCCTCTGGAGGAGCCGTATAATCTTTGAAGACATCCATCTCTTATATCGGCACCGTGGGATAATGTCAAATGGCCAAGGTCTTCCGCCATTGCATTCCTCAGGGCTCTGGTTGGGTGGCGGTCGTGATACCACCCTTGGCTGATGGCGACAACGTCAGTGTTGATGGCAAATGTAGGGGGCCAGGCCTCGATATGTTCCCGTTGGCAACCCCCAAACCGTGGGGGGCTGCCGAGTCGGTACCGTACATGTGGCTTGGTACTTGTGTTGCTGATCTGGCCGGAGATGGTGTTCTTGATATCGGTTGCGGTAGGGTGAGTACTACCTTACGGTAGGGTGTTGGTCCCGAATGCTCGGGTGTCGTATGGTCAATCTTCGACGGGCCTGTGTGGAGATGGCGCCATTAGACGTGGCAATTTCGAGCCGGTGTTGGATGCAGTCGACGTTGTGTTGAAATCTGCGGGGTTGGTTTGCGTCGAGTGCATGCAGCAGGTATTGTGAGATGGCCTGGGTGTATGGCGTGTCCAGTCTGGAAGCTCATCCTGTGTCGAAGATGGATTTTGGTTGGGCTCCTCTACTTCATTGGCTCATCGCCGCGGAAAAGGTGAATTGGATGCATTGAGGCTATCTGCCAATCCTTGCCAAGCCTACCAGGTACCTATCCAGCGAATGACAACAGCACTGCATTTGTCTTGCATCCTTCGTCGATCGGGTCCGTGTGCCGGTCGTGACTTTTCGATGAATACTAGCTGGTGAACTTCATTCAACGGACCGATCACCGGAGAACAATGAAAACTACCTACCTAACCTACCTGCCTTGTCCACCAGTGTAGAATAGAACCCACTGTGACACTGTCAGGCCAGCCATCAGTGATTATTATTGAGCTTCTGCCCTTTCCGCAGCTTCCTGCTCTTGTCTCACGCGGGCGTCGCAAACCCCCGGGAATGGGCAGTCACAGTCAATCTCCTCGCCTCTCCTGACACTCCTCATGGTTATCGAATACCTGCCTTCCCTTTTCACCGTCATTCCATCCACCACGTCTGTTTTCCTGGGCCGAATGCCATGCGTATACCCATACCTTGAAGCTCCCCTCATTACAAGAAGTGACCTCGCCGGCAACATGAGCTCCCAAGCTGGGTGGACGACAACTCCACCAGCTTTGTCCCCTGTCTCTTCTGCTGCGTTGCCATTCACGGCAGCCCCCAGAGCCTCCTGTAGCGACCTCTTCGGCAGCCTCAACTTCCTCGCCTCGTTATCCCCGCTCATCCTGAATATCATCGGGACGCCGCTCCCGAAGCTCAGGCTGTACAGCGCCTCCCCAAACATGCTGTGCGTGTCCACGTGTGGCGGGATCCCAGCGCCAGGGGGGTAGTATTGCACGGTAAACTGGTCCGGCTTTCGCCCCTTTTCCTTCCCTTCAGTGTCGACCGGTAGCCTGTCGAGGAAGTTTGTGATATAAGATGGGACAGGGCTGTGCTTTGACTCGTCGATGCCAAAGGTGGTGTAGTCAAAGTGGTGACCAAAATGCTGGCTTATTCTTCTTTTTGTGTCGGCTGGATCTATGGGGGAGATGGCGTGGAAAGCAGAGATCATCTCTTGTTCTTCGTCTGGGGAGATGAAGTCGTGGATGAGCGTGAGTCCTATTTGGGGCCACTCATAGAGCGTGTTTCCGGATGGGGAGGTGGTGATGATTGGTGTTGGTGGGGGGATGAGATTGGGTTGAATCCCAGGTGGGCAGGGTGCTTGGCTCATGCCGAGTTATGTTTTCATATGGCTACAAAAGACACGAGGATAGGACGACCGCGCCAGCTGTGAACCTAAACGTGTGAGTGACATGCGATGTTGAGGCTTGTGGGGCACTGTGCTCAAAGTTTGTGAACTGCACGAGTTGCGTTCGTTACCTTATGTAAGCCAGAGCCCCGCCAGAACTCAATGAGCAGCTTGGTGATCAAGGGTTAGGGTCTACCGCCAGCCTCTCAGAGGGAACCTTGATGGCACCCAGGCAGCGACTCAGCCAGATTCCAGAACAGTCAAGAAACAGACAAGCAAGACTTGAGCTGGCAAGTAAAACAAGATTAAGATTCAGCATGGCGTCTCCAATTACCACTGTTTCCAGTGGTGACCATCAACCTAGACAGCAGAGGCGCCAGTAAACTTTGAAGGCATCGAGTAGGTATGGTACCTAAGGTTAAGGTGGCAGTGAGTCGGCACTTGACTCAAGATTTGAATTTGATCAGATCTTGGTGGGCTTCCCTCAATAGCTGGGACATTAATCCAATCGTCATTGTTGTTCAAGACTTGAAGGCCTTTGACGTTTGGCCCGGAGGCTTGGAGCAGGAAAGTGAACCAGCCCGAGGAATCTTTGTGGGGGCCTACGCCTTGCGTTTCAGTGTCGTCGGTTGAAGCAGGCCGGGGGTGTCTGATGAGCTTGAGGCGGTTAAAGTTTGAGAAGAAGTTATCAAATGCATTGGGTGGAAGATCAAGGGCCTCGGCAACGACTGATAGAAAGGTGGTGAACCCAGCAATTATCTAACTGTTTAGGCTCCCGAGTGCGCTCCAGCTGTTGCTTTGTGTTTTCGATGTCCCCCAAAGTGAAATCTTCGCCCGCAGGAATGGATAACGATAAGCTGGGGGGAAAACACCATAATCACTCCTATAGGAGAGAAAGATCGACCTTGAATGTCTATGTAACAAGCGAAATCCGACGGACAGAGCCTCTGTATACAAATATATGCGCTTTCCGAGACGCTGGCCGTCGAAGCGAGCAAGCCACAGCCACTCTCGGCCAATCAAACATTGTTTACTGCAGCCAGGGGCGCAGTTCCCCGTTTGAATTTGCCTTGGTACTGACAGGTACCATTTGGCTATGACAGTCAAAATTTGTGTATTTAAACTCGTGTATTTAAACTCAATAAACATGGCTCCCAGGTCGTTCCTCATCATCTTCTTGACATTTCCTGGGACTCGTCTAAACTCCTCATGAGCATCAAGGAGATCAGTCCAGACACCTTCGACGGAAATCCAAGTGTACCATGTGGAACAGACAATGATATGGACGCCTTCTTGGACTTTTCTTCGTATGACTGGCCTCAAGGCTACCGGATTGATCAATCCAGTTTTGATATCGTTCCAGCCACGGTAAGATCATTCTAACATTCATGAACCCCAAAGCTAACTAGGTACATTATCTATCGAGCAGGTCCGGGAAGAAGCATATCGTCCTCCAAACCGACCAACAGACGACCTAAACGAGCAAGCAATCTTCACACCTCGGAGACAGAAGCTCACTCCAAACGAATACTCCACTTCACGAGATGACACTCCCCGAATTGAACCTGGTATATCAATGCCATGGCACACAGGAACAGTCGATTTACTAGTTCCCTGGCATTGTCGACGACCCCACGGTGCAATGGAAGCCCTGCCCAGTCCATTGGAAATCAGCTGCTATAACGAGAATCAGATTTATGATCTTGGCAACGCAGACTGGGACTTCCCTCTCTGGAAAGCCAGCAAAGAACCTTCCATGGCTCAGGTTGCAAGTCCACTGTCCGAGTGTGACTGCTCAAGTATTTGTGCGGAAGTTAAGACCAACGTCGTGCCGATTGTCCACGATGGAATGGCAAATCTCCCCACGTTAGCTGAGAGCTTGCCTCCAGACCTTTCTGGTCATCCGCGTGGTCCCGGCGCTGCTGACCCTCAGGCATCCACCCAACATGTACGGAGGTTCGTCTGCGCTGAGTGCGTCTTTGCAAAAAAGACCGGCAGTGTGAGCACCCTGTGCTTCTGACTTGCTTTAGGGCTGCACTAATATTACCTTAACTTGTGTAGTGCGATGGTGCTCCTGAAGCATCATGCAGCCGATGCAAACGGCTTTCTGAGAAGGCGCGTAAGATCAACCCTAGCACTGGCATACAAGAGCACCTGTCCATGCCCTTGGTCATGTTCTTTGACATCAGTGAGTATAAAGTCCTTCTCGTCCATGCCGTAGCGGGTTTGCTGACATTTCCTTCACATAGAGGCAACCCACGAGCTTCTAGTTTCACTTCGTGTTGAGATTGACAAAGTCACCTTCCAAGAAGGATTCATGAGTCTTGAGAGCTGGTTTTCTACCAATGACCATATTCTTTGCCACATTGATAGCGGGGGTGAGAACAAGGTTTATTCGCCATACTCTACGACCAGCCACACCATTGCCATGACCCATCTATCCACGACATCCCGCGCCAGATTGGACGCCGATGCCTCCGACTCGTATGTCGAGCCCTCACTTCCGGCAACCTTGCTGGATATCTTCGCGGATGGGATAGCTCCCGCATGGGAGATGAAAGCCTTATCGGACCTTGACGTGCGTATTTAAATTTCCGCATTGGGCGGTATCTAGCTTGTCAAGCCTCGTTTTGCTAATTTTCTATCAGCGCAGGGTCATAGTTGCTTCGTCGCGGTGTGCCTTTTACCTCGGGCTTCTCTTCAACTGGAACACTCACCTCATTCAGTATGAACGATTCTCTCGACTGAAAGGCATTGGGCCTATCATGGGCAAGAACCTGATCTTGGAGCTGATGTATGCATTGGCACATCGGGTTGAGGACCTTGCCTTTAGGTTGCTCTACCTCATAAACGAGACGCTTCATCCCGAGGACACAAATTCACAGAAAACGTATGACCCTGCCATAGTTTTGTGCGCGCTGCGTATCGTTTACACATCGGTCGAGAAGTTCAGAAAGTCGACGAAAGACTGGGATCATGGAAGCTTGAAAGGGCTGGTGAGTATCCCCATCCTTATTCCTATACCCGAGGACATACCTAGATAAACTGAACCTGTACTCACACATTTCAGAAGATCTTTATCGATACACTTCGTTCTCGTGTTCCCACTGCAATTCGAGTAATCCAGCGGTACAGACATCAGAAACTTGGCTTTCTATGTCAGGAATCTGTCTCTACGGCAGCTTTGGTCCAACTCATCGAGGATTGTACTGTCAAGAAGTCAATTGCCACCTTCGTATTTGAAAGGTTTCGGCCAGATGGGCTATGGCCCATTGGAGGGCCGGACACGGGGTAAGTCCAAATCGATTGTGCTCCCATAAGAGGCGTGAAGGGAACGAGTTGATCTGATCTTGACAAACTCTAGAACGATCTCTCATACATACACTCAAATGCTAGAACTCTCAATCAGTCGAAAGGATGCGGAGGATCCCAATCGTTGGGCCCGCTCTCCCACCATTGTCAATCTCGAGCTAGACCTGGAACTCGACAGGCTCCGTTCAGTCGAGAAGAACAGCACGTTTGTGTCACGGTTAGATCTTGATCTTCCGGACTTTGACACTGCACTCTCGGACGAGATGACTGCGGAGGCTTTTGGCTCACCGACTGCCGAAAGCCGGACCACCGGGGGGAGTCGAGTGAGGAAGAGAAAGCTGTCCGCATTTGGCCCTGCTCAGGACACAGCTGCAGCAACCGAAGAAGGGCCACAGCCGAAGCGCTGGTTCGAGGGAGTAGAGAGCGTGGTTCGTACAGTGGTTGATGCATTTGGATTTATGGTTTAGCAGCTGAGCTCGAGTGGGGACGTGGATTTCTGATTAAGGTATAGACCAGCACAAAGGGTACCTACTCTCGGATGGGATTTATTTGTTAAGGTATGTTAGGCTTGCGATTACAAGCTAAGTACTTTAGATTGATGTCACGTAATAGCATTTAATTTTCTTCTCTTCGCTTTATGTGTGATAGGTAGACATTCCCTCCCTGTAACAGCAACAATACAAGGCCAATCCTTCACCCGATCTTCTTGCTGCTCTTATAATGCCTCGGTTCCTATCAGGACTGGCTCGGACGAGCATGTAAAAACATCGCTGTTGAAGCCCCTATCGCAAGTGCCTTGCATGTAGCCAACACCGACAGTCTCAAGCGCGGCACTTCTATTGAACAGGTTAGCTGATGACAACAAAATCCGTTTTCGTCTGGTAAACTTACGAATTTCCGCAATCCCATTTCTGCTTGACAGTCAAAATGTTCAGTTTGGGGTCGAAAGTAAACGTCGCAGCTGCCTTGGCGACATCCGACTTGCACTCCCCTTGAAAAGGCCCAACGGACGCGGATGTAGTAGCACAAGTAAAGGTCGCGCCATGTACGCCCAGGCTCTTGAGCGTGAAGCTTGGTCCAGTATCGGTTCCAGCTTTGGGCTCAAAGGTGCCCGGGGTGAGGACAAACTGTCTGTGCCACTTCTCCAGCGTCCAAGACTGGTACTGCTCTGAGATATCAGAACAAGAAGCGGTGTTGGCGTCGGGTGCTGCGGGCTCCAGAATGGTGCTTATTCTGAGGTCAGGACGAGCGCCTGAAGATGTCGCCTTGGGTGTGCAGTAGGCGCTACCGTCTTCTGTGTAGTCACAGTCAAGGTCGGATAGAGGAAGGGTTCCGGTTGCTAAGCCTTCGGTTCTGATTTCACCATAAAGTTGTTAACTCCAAGCACTGCAAGAGAAAATGCGTCGAGAAAATGGACTCACCCCTGGCGATCACTGCAGGCAAACACATGTGCCAGATACACCACCTTCTTATTCCAGTCCACCGCAAAGGCCATCGACTTGTCTGCTCCGGTACCAGCGCCAGTCCAGATACAATCGCTCCAAATTAGCTTCTCCGTGACATTGTGAAAGCCCTTCCACGATTCTGGCCATTGCGCTACACACTCATACAGAGGCGTTGTGCTGCTGCTGAGACTGACAGAGATGGTTGCAAGGTCGCTACCTGGTTTATCGACATCCGGCCCATCGTAGCGGGCATCAAGAACACGGTGAGTGTACCCTGTGGTGGTTGAGCATTGTCTGGCTGCCTGCACGCCTGCTGCAGCAGACAGCACAATGGCGAGATATCTCATCTTGCAAATCACAAGATATGGTGACGTCTGAGTGAGGTTACCTACACGTCGAGGAGGAAGGTCAAGACGCACGCGAAACCTATACGCAAAAGATGTGTGCCTGCCAATCCATTTAAATCACCTTTGTTTGTGCCCGTTTCTTATAGGCCGAAGCGCCTGCTGGTAGTATTGGAGTTGCATATTAGCCACATGGCAACTGTTCTGGAATGTGGCAAGAAACTGTAGACTGTGCGAGTTGATGTGCACCAGACGACATCGTATCTAGAGCGTGGACTATCACTGTTATTTAGCCCCTATTCTGCCATATTAACAAGATGCGGCTGGGTTATTACCAAGGCGGGATCCGCAAAGAGGGGAAGCCTGCTTTCTTTGCCCGTTCTCCAAAACCTACCCCAACAACACACAGACACCATACTACAAGGTTTTTCATCTGCCGATCCCAAGAAATGGCCATAGATTACCCTTGCATCGCAACTATGAAGACTTGAGCTAATCCGAACATGCCTTTGTATCAACAAACGGCATTGGGGCGGCTGTAGACGGGAGGCGTTGCCATGTGGTTTACCCTTTACCCCCGAACCGGGGAATGGGACTGTGTGTATTTAGGACGAGGTTACCTTGTTGTCTGTTCTTGCATTTACATTTCCGGGTCAGAGTTTCTTTCGAGGCTGAAGTCTCATCTCTCATAACTTTTGTTGTTCCTGCTGGTGGAACGTCCATCCTTCTTCGTACCACCAACTGACTTGGGAGCACTGGAAGAAAAGAAACAGAGACCATGAAGTCAACACTCCTAGCCGCGGCACTCCTCCAAGGAGCAGCCCAAGCCCAACAAATGATCCGTTTCGGCTGCTCTCAGCTCGTCGTCTCCCGCCTCGACCCCCTCGTCAACCCAGGCCTAGAGCAGTCTCCCCATGTCCACCAAATCGTCGGCGGCAACTCCTTTGCCGCCCACATGCCCTTTGAGCAAGGCTTCGACCTCGTCAAAAACTCCACCTGCACCTCGTGCACCTTCAGCGAGGACTTTAGCAACTACTGGACCGCCGTCCTCTACTTCAAGGCCCGCAACGGCACGTACAAGCGCGTGAGGCAGTTTCCCAACGTCGGCCTCCGAACAGACGGCGGCGTGACAGTCTACTACATCCCACCCTACGATGGCAAGACGACTGTGACGGCCTTCAAACCCGGCTTCCGCATGCTCGTCGGTGACGCCGGCCTCCGCCAGAACAGAGGCATGCAGAAGCAGCTCTGCCACCGCTGCCTCGGCGCCGGCTACGACCGCGGCGGGGCCCCCTGCACAGGCAGCGACACCACCACCCTCCCAAACAAGTTTTGCGACGGCGGCATCAGAACCACCATCACGTTCCCTACCTGCTGGGACGGCAAGAATCTCGACACGCCCGATCACAAGAGCCACGTGGCATACCCCCAGACCGGATCCTTTGAAAGCACCGGCCCCTGCCCGAGCTCGCACCCGGTGAGGCTGCCGCAGCTGATGTACGAGGTCATGTGGGATACCCAGGCGTTCAATGACAAGAGCCTCTGGCCTGAAGATGGATCGCAGCCGTTTGTGTGGAGCACCGGCGACGGGTAGGTGACGACTGCTTTTCTCCCCACCTCCAAAGAACCCCTATTGTGTTGCTGGGGCAACGGTGGCTGATGAGATGATTGTTTACCAGGCTCGGATACTCCCAACACGGCGATTACGTCTTTGGATGGAAGGGAGACTCTTTGCAGCGTGCGCTAGACGCCCGCTGTTCCAATGCCGTCTGCAAAGAGCTGAAGACGCAATCGTCGGAGGAGGCGATGAGGTGCACCCAGCCGCAGAATATTCCCGAGAACGTTGATGGATGTAAGTGTTTTGTGTGCTGTGTGGATTGAGATCCAAAACGCGATTGCTGACAATTTTGAACAGGGCTCCAAAAAATTCCTGGCGATGTGATGTAAACCCGTAGATTGGTTACAGGCGTGTGACCATTGTTAAAGGAGAAGGATAGCTAGAGGTTCCAGTTTCCGCCTGGGTCAAAGAGAATAAACCTTGTTCGTGAAGACGAGCAAGCTTCCAGGGCTTGTGCAATGTGTTAGGTAGGTATACATCGCGAGTTTTATTTCCGTTATTACCTCCCTCTATAGCCGGCATCCAACTCAACAGGAGGCAAATCATGTTCCGATTCCCTAGGCCTTGGTTGATGGTAGCTAGGCAGCTCTGCATATTCATGGCCCCCATCGACCTCGTGATAATATACAAGAGGCAACCTTGTGTCATGCACTTTAGTAGGCAGCTCCTCAGCATAACCATTAGCTGGCATCTCTCGCACATGTGTCTCCGAAGGCAGCTCTTTGCGATCAACAGCTCCGTCCCCTCCCAGCTCGCCCAAGTCATCTGTCTCCACGATCTTGTCTTGTCCACCAGCTCGTCGTCGACGCCAGAAGAACCAGCCGCCTACGACGGCGGCCAGAAGGACCACGGTCGCGACTACTATGCCCACTGTCACTCCTGTACCCAGCCCGGAAGCCTCTGGTGCATTTGGCATGGTGGTTGTTGTTGGGCCCGAGCGAGATTCCGCGTCTGAACCTGCCTCGGAGTCTGTAGTGGTAAATAAGGCCTTTGCAGACGCTGCAAAAAGCTTTTCGACTCCATCAGAGGACCATTGGACATCAGAAGGTGCTCTGATATTGAGTCAGCAGCCACCCATTGTAGATCATGTAGAGAAGGGGATGCTTACCGCTGCTTGTACCAGTCCTTGATGCTACTTGCTGACTTGTAAACAGCTGCATTGGCGTCGTACTCTAATTTCCACTTCAGTTCTGTCATGTCGAATAGAAGGAGACCTTGGGGGATTTTATCAGGCTTTTGTCCCTCGTCCTCTGTCTCACGGCCGCCAACACTCAAGACTTGTCTATTGCCGACGGCGACGCATGTGTGGTACATTCTCTCACCGCCTGGTGGTGTTGGGAGTTTGGTCCAGACAAACCCTGGCAAGCTGAGAACATAAGCGTCCTCGTACACCAAGGTGTCTCGCTTGTTTTCACCTCCAAAGATGAACCTGCCCATGTCGTCAGTGACGGGATCCGGCTGTCAGAGAGTAGGTAATCATGCAATGTTGTTGACTTACACTTCGTGCCCGCCCTCCTTGGTACTGAATGCTGCTGTGCAAAATCCAATTCTGGGCGAGGGAGGGATGTCTCCAGTGGTGACTTGCGACCACGCTTCTTTTGTCACCGGGTCGAAAAAGGTGATGTTCCTCATGTCGAAAAAGTCCATCTCCCCGATTGGTATTTCCTTGTCAGTCCTTCCCACGTGCCCCCCGAATACCATGACGATCCCATTCTCCCCTATGCCGGAAATATATTCGGCAGATGCACCGACAACTGGCGTATCCCCGAATGGGCTGAACCTTTGAGTCCCATTCATCATCGCCTTGCTCTCAAAGTCGAAAGTTACCATACCCGACAGCTGGCGAGTATTGTCCCTTCCCAACTGCGTCCAAGGGGTAGATTGTCCGCCAATGACGATTCCCATTGTGCCGGTGCTGGTGAAGGCCCCAGCCTCGCCGGGATTGAGTTGATCCAAGCGCACCCCATTAGCAAGCGTTTCGACGCCCCATTCACCTCCTCCCTGGTCATCGGCCGTGAATTTGTAAACTTCATCCGTCACCATCTCCTGCCCAAACGGCCAGTAGCCGCCCCAGGCATAGAAGACGCCTTCCTTCGGGTCAGTCCATAAGTACCAGTTATTTCTAGACAGGCTGGTGAAAGGCTTCGGGGTTGCTTTGATGGTGACCGATTCTGACTTCCAGGATTCGTTCAGGGGGATCGATAGGGTGGAGTTGACCTGGTTCTCCACTCGGCCGCGAATACCGCGGAATCCATCTTCCATCTGGACAATTTGACCACCTTCAATGTAGACGTGATTGTTGAGAACCGTAGCGCGGGCGAGGGAGCGTCTGACATAGTTATCGGGAGAAGGAACGTCGACGAGGGCAGCGTCTGCTGTGCCTGCCGTCAGAAATGCCGCCAGTAATGATGTAACAAGAGCGCTGGTTAGGCGGTGTGCCGCCGTCACGCTGGTCTTATCCATCTTGACGTTTGCAAGGAGGAAGTCAAAATGCGCTGCGGCACACGATGGGAGGTCGTTGGCGTGTCTTTAAATCAACAGCCCTGTTGTGTTTCAGGTCGCATCGTCGATTGGTATGCCTACCTTAGGCATGGTTCAGCGGGTGCCAATTTCGGGGAGTCGAGCTATCGGCTCCATACACTACATACGAATACCAATCTGGTGGCTTGGCGGTGCTCCGTTCAGGGGTAATTAGTTGACGTGTGCAAGCTTTAAAGGTGAAAAGGATTTCGCCGTTCCCTGTCACGACAAAGGAACGCGACAAGCAACGGTGAGTACAAAGTACCAGGTAGGTAGTCACGTGGTAGTGCTTACGGACGGGAGTCAGCACAGGGGGCCTGGCACACCGACGTGAAATGACAAGACAACGACAGAAACTGTTGATCAAACACAAAAAGACCCTCGCTCTGATGTCGTGATGTTCTATGGCCGCGCGCTTACATGTAGTGCTGGGAAATTGAGGAATGCCAGGATAACTCTCATTGGTGGCCGGCCGGCCCCCACGCACAACCACAACCATGATTTGTTCCCACGCTGATCTTGTTCAGCCTCAGCGGTTAGCTTCTTCACTGACTATTTACCTATAGGTATCTTCAGCTTCCGTCTTCAGCGTACCTATGTTCTTCCCAGATTCTTACTATTTCATCATTTTTGTGCTTCTCCAGATACATGTATTGAAGCCGGTCGCAATCTACCAAGCAATATGAGACTTCTCAACACGACAACGCTCAAACTTGACCGGTTTTGGAACGACATACCCCAATATGCGATTTTATCACACACATGGGGCGATCAGGAAGTCACCTTCGACGACCTCTCGAGCCCTTCACGAAAATCACTCAACGGCTGGCAAAAGTTCAAGAACTGTTGCAAACTCGCACGATCCCAGGGATGGCGGTACGTCTGGATCGACACTTGCTGCATCAACAAGGCCGACAGTGACGAGCTGGGAGAGGCCATCAATTCCATGTTCCGCTGGTACGAAGAGGCCCAGATCTGCTACGCCTTTTTGGAAGATGTTCCCCCCCATTATTGCAGCGATGGCAAGTCACGGCCTCGGAACTCAGAGTTGGTCAAAAGTCGCTGGTTCAAGAGGGGGTGGACTCAGCAGGAGCTGCTTGCTCCGCCGTTCTTGGCTTTTCTCGACTCAGCCTGGAACATCATCGGCTCCAGGGAAACCCTTGCACTAGCAGTGAGGTACGCAACCACGATTCAGCAGAAGGAAATCCAGGACTTCAGGTCATGCTCAACGGCAACGAAGCTTTCATGGGCTGCTAGACGCGAGACAACAAGGATCGAGGACAGGGCTTACAGTTTGATGGGCCTCCTAGGCGTTCACATGCCCCTTCTCTATGGCGAAGGCAAAAATGCGTTTGTTCGCCTCCAGCAGGAGCTGATACGTCTATTCAACGATGAAACGGTGCTGCTTTGGACTACCAAAAGAGCAATCATGTCCAGCAATGCAAATTTAGTAGCCGAATTTCTTGAAGGACACGGCCATCTTCCCGACTGGATGGTACGGGAGGGCTTGTTTGCAGACTCTCCTGAAGCATTTTCAGAAACGGACTGGCCATATAATCTTCACAACCCTCTTGTAATCACTCGGTTTGATAGAGGGCCCAGAAACCTCAGCGTATCCAACGGCGGCATCAGCCTCAACGTTGAACTCTTCCAGCGATTCAAAGACGAAGGTTCGAAATTCCAAAAGCGGCTTGCGAATTCACAGACTCCGGCCTTGTACGCCATCAAACTGAACTGTGCGCGGATGAGTGAACCAAACGATCCCATGATTCTGCTGCTGGCTGGTACCAGTATTGGACATCCCTTCTATGAGGTATTGAGAACTCCATCCCTGCAGTCATGGAAGGAACTCATCACCGTCACGAGAAGATTGGAAGGGAAATGGCAGAGCCTGGGTCGGCATAGCATCACTCTCACTAGTCCCAAGCCCAGTGCCCTCTCCAGCCCATCAACCACTCTACTGTCGGTTCATGTTGCCAAAGGCTCGGGCGTACCGTCACTAACCGTGCGGAGAGGCTTTGGATACAGGCCAGATGAAAACAACCACCACCAGTGGTCCTTGGTGAGACCTAGGGCCATTTCTGACAGCTCTGATCCAGAGCTGCATTTCCAAAGCTGGCAAAACTTTGGAATCATCATGTTGAAAGACGGAGGAGCTCTAATGTCCAATGGGACGCTCTGCATTCGAACCCTGCAGCTTACAGGCACTGGTTCTCATTCCATCTTTTACCTGTTGGTGGTCTACTGTTGTCCACCTTCCCCCCGCTTCGGCATCTGGCATATCAACATGACGCTCCCTCCACCAGAGAAATTGGTGGACCTTCTGAATCGCGAAAGTGCAGGACCCAAACCTGAAACGAGTATCGAAGGAGACACTCTGGGGCCAGAGAACCTTCTCAAGTTCTTGAACAAAGATGTCCATTCAGCCTTGGACTTGGATCCCGGGGTCGACTATCCTCACGGCGCCGTTCGGAGACGACATGGTGGTTCAAGTGACGGCCAAACCGATACCCCTTTCTGTCAACAGCCCTCCAAACCTGGAAGGCCAACCCTTCAGTGACGCTAATCCCACGCAAGAGACATTCGCAAACCACTGGCTAAAAAGTTCTGCAGCAGATGAACTAGAAATTTCCAAGCACGTCCAACTGGAGATTTCAGTGGTGGAAAAAGAGCTGCTCGAAAACGATCACCCAGATGAAGAATTATGGAACTACAGCGAGGAGGATGAGTTTTGCGACTTGGACGACTAGAAGCGCCAACCAGGTAATGAAGCCGAAACAGCCTCAAAATCTCAACCCGGCCCCCCTCATAGCCCTCACGAACCCCGCCCACGCCGTCTTCCTCGGCCCCTCTACCGCCTCCAACCTGTCCCTCAAAACGCTATGCACAATCTCCTCCTTTTCTTCCTCGCCCACCAGATCGGCCCACGTCTCCTCCATGTACCTCTCCAGCTCAATCCCGGGCTTATCCTGCCCCGCCTCCACCAAGTCCTTTTGCTGGGGATGCAACTCGGTCTGCACAGCCGGCGGCATGATCTCGATGACCTTGATATGATGGGTGTGAGGGGATTCCGGTCCGGAAAGCTGGCACCGGAGTGACCAAGCTAGACTGTGCACGGCGGCTTTGGTGGCGGAGTAATTTGCACATCTGGGCAAGGGGAGGACGGCAAGGCCAGAGGAAACAAGGACGATGGAGGTGGGAGATGGGGTAAGGGAAATCAAATGTGGAAGGAAGAGGGTGACCATGTGAACGGGGGAGAGGTAGTTTGTTGTGAGCTCTGCTGAGACTGATGAGAGGGAGATAGTGGACGGAGAGGTAAAGTCGAGGGAGCGTTGGAAGCCGGCGTTGAGGACGATGGAGTCGAGACGGGGATACTTGGCTCTGATACTGATGGTGAAAATTGTTTAGCAAATAGAACACCAAGAGGGGTTTGTGTGCCTAGCTTACTGCTCTACCCAGGAGGGCATGGTGTCCAGGTCTGACACATCGAATGGCTCGGCAGCGACTTTGTCGGCGCCATGCTTCTCAACCAGGGCGTCAAGACGGTCCTGACGGCGGCCAACTGCGATGACAAAAATGCCTGCGGTTATCATGCGCTCGGCCAGTGCAAGGCCAATGCCTGATGTCGCTCCTGTGATAAGCACCGTTTTGTATGGAAACGGCATGGTGAGGTGGTGATCAGCGTCTATCACTGGGTGATGACCACATGCAACGAGCAAATGCTAAAGATTATTATAATTTTTCTTTGGTATCAAATGATCTCAAATCGAAGATCGGTGAACAAGAAAGCAAAATCATGGCAACGTGAAAGGAGGGGTTGGCCCTCTCGGCAGATAAACCCCATGGTCTCCACTCTTGACCACAACCTTCATCCTCCATATCACCACCTCATCCTCCCGTCTCCCTTTTCCGCTTTGCATCGCCATGAAAACACATGCTGCACTTATTACTTCTTGTTATACCATATTATCGCCATTGATACCGTTCTGAGGAATACTCGTTCCGGTCGTTGCCCCAACGGGGGCCGCATGGTGGTGAGGTGTGGTCCCATCATGATGACCAGTCAGTCCATGCTTCTCTCCCCAGGCGCCCCGTCTCGTAAACGTTCCCACGTCAAAATATTGCTGGCCTCCATGTCCAAAGGTAAAAGATGTTGTGCGATTCAACGGGATGTGGTTCCACCTCCAGTCCCAAATCGAGGCGTACGTCATCCGGTAGGCGCTGAAAGCAAAAACAGTTCCAATAACGGCGCCGGCGAAAACGTCATACCAGTTGTGATACTCGTCGATCGTGAGCGCCCCTCCAATCAAGCACGCCCCAAGGACAGGCGCGTACAAAACGACCAGCTTCCACATGGCAGGGTGATAATCCGAGAACACCTTCAGCTTGCCGTTTAGGTAGAGACTGAGAAAGATCAACCCCGCGAAGGCGGCAGTGGTATGCCCGCTCGGCATACTTTCCAGCGAGTCGTTGATCTCGTCTTGATCGCCCGTGCAGATTTGCTTGGTGTAGTAGATGCCTGTGTATCCCCGCCCATTGTACCCAGCTCCCGGAACCCCGGCGGCATTAGAAGCCCGGGACAAATCCGGTTGGCAAACGGCAAGGAAGTGAGGTCGAAGGCCACCGATCAGCCACTTGATGAAGACTTGGAACACGGCGGCGGTGATCAAGCTGTAGAGTAGGCCAACGACTGCGTTGTTGAAGTCCCAGAACGATCGGATCCGGATTTGCATGACCAGCATGATGACAATGGGAATGACGGAAGCCAGGAATGCGGCAAGCCAGATCGGAATAATCTCCTTGCGAAGGGGGTAGCCGAACTCGGGGTAGACGATCTCGCCATCGGAAAAGGTAACAGGGAACGAGCGAGTCGGGGCTGGTTTGGCGTGGTAAACCTGAGTTCTCTGTCAGTACCTGGGTCGAAATGCGAAAACAAAATGTGCAGAAAGTGAAAACTCACCCCGAGACCGACAGCGCCGAGGGCAGCCATTGTCAAGATATCCAGCCATGTCGCCTTGAACCACTCGCCAACGCTCGGTCGAGAAGACGTCGAGTGCAAGGCGCTGTGGGGGGGGTGGCTCGCATCCGGGGCCGGGGCCGGGACCGGCTTGCGATGGAAGAATTTGCTCATTTCCTTGCAGCTCCCCAAAGGATCTTGTCGACAATATTTGCAGCAGTGGAAACAAAAACTGCGGGACGGGCTGCTGGTCATGAACACAAAGATATATCATGAACTGGCGGGTGCTATTGACGTCAGCGTGCTGCTATCCCCGGGCCGTCTCCGGACCCGTTGGAACGCTACGGCTAGTCGGCAGGTGCCTTGCACGACTGCTCATCTGCCGATGCAGCCGTGTGAAACCGATAGGCGCACGACACATGGTGAAGCACAACAGCTCTGATGTCATGAAGCACCTCGTGTCGACCGTCAATGGAGCCCCGCCCCCCAGTGGAGTTCGTCAAACAGGTAAATAATATCGAGGCCATGCACTTGAATGGTCTTTGGTTGAAAGCTGTCAAGGCTACACCTGCTTGGTATTCTGGCATTTGCGGTCAGAGTTGCACTGGGACATTTTGGCATTGGCTACCTTACTCTGTATTTTCGAACTATCTCTTTATCAACTCTGAAGCCAAACAACCCGCATACCCCTACAAGTAGGCTTCACTCTGAAACCAAGACAGCACGTTTTCATAACCGTCAAGCGATGCTCCAGTGCCATAAAGCCCAGCAAGGAATGTTGCGCGGTGGCTCGCCCTTGCGACCTGGATGCCCTTGGTATATCTACCTCCAGCGGCGATTGTACGCGTCACCATGGCTGGATGGATGGCTTCGTCGGCAAGACCATAGTAAAAGCGAATGGGACTGTCATATTCCCAGTTGATTGCCGCATTGGTCATGAGCTGCCGCTGAAGCGCGCTAATCTGATCGTTTGTGTAGTCTTTCCAGAAGCTGTCCACCAGTAAGTTGGTACTGTTCGGTGCGTTGGAAGGATCAATGGCGCTGATGTTGTAGTCTTGCCAATATCGTTCTGCTAGTTCCCGATATTGAGGACGCACCGCCGTCTCCATCAAGCCAGGGAGATCATAGTACAGCTGGTAGCTACCGAGCGCCACAATCATGCAAGGCGCAATCCAAGCGGCTAGTGGAGGATAGCTTTCGAGACCCTCCGGCAGTGGGAAACTAACCTTCCCGGACCAATAACGCCATGCTTGATCGAGGTCACTGAATGGACTGGCAACAGCCGTTGCTGCAATGTCGATTCCATCAGAGCGAAGAGCCTGGTGCAACCATAGCGTGTTGAGGGCACCCTGGGACCAACCATGTAGGAAGAGTTTCGTTGGTGTCAAACCAAGATCCTCGATCGCGGCAAGCCCAGCGTTGAGGATATCGACACATGTTTGCGTAGTTGCGCCCTTGACAACATAGGCTTCCCCACGGCCATCCCGAAGGGGTCCCTTGCCGATATAATCTGCCGCGATGACCGCGAATCCGTTGGCGGCAAAGCGCTGAACATTGAACAGCGTTTCCAACGAGGTCAGGGTGTAGTTTGAATCCGAGAGCTTCACCATATTGGAAGGCACCTGGTCAAAAGAGAGGATAGTTCCATGCTGCCATGACACAACAGGAATCGTACTGTTGGCTGATGCCGGAATGGCCAATAGTCCTGTCACCGCCACAGTCTCGCCTGTCTCTGGGATCGTTGTCGTTGTGACGATGCGGCGTAGAATGACATCGTTGCTTGCACCTTGTGTTCCAGCGTTGAATCCGGGCAAAATAGACAATGTGTCAAAAAGGGGAAATGACGATGCAACCGCAGAGTCTAGTCGTTCTGCCGTCACCAAAGTCTCTGCCTCAAGTTGATAGGTCGCGAGCTTTTCAGTGTGTCCCGTCCCTGGTTTCGAGATCGACCCCGCGATCGCTCCTGGAGTCAAAATACTCAGGCCGAAGAGGCATGATGTCTGACTCAGCAAAAGACTCACACCAATATGCATTTTTTCGTAGTAGTCAGTCGTGTGAGTTGCTGGTGCTATTTGATGTTGTTGGGGGTGATATAAGAAGAAATCAAAACACCTAGCCTGTGACGGTGGTTGGCTCTCTATAACAACACAAAGGACGGTAAAGTTTCTCTCTTCCGAAAACAGGCAAATTCAACTCCAACCGACGGATCTTGAAGTGGGGACCATGAAGCCTGAGCATTCCTGCTGTCCGCTTTGGGAAATAACCATGATAGTTCTGTGTAAATTGAAAATCACAGCATAAGCTCCTATTCGAGGATGCCGTGAAGACATACCTGGTCATGCATTGGGGGTTTAGTCGAGCTATTGTCATGATACCTTATATCAGGTAGGTATATAAGGTACCTTCTTGTTGTCTTCGGCTTCTGAGAGGAACATAAGCCGCTCGTTCGTGCACTGATTCAGAGAAGCTGCCACCTACAACAATCTCTTGCATAGATACCTGGTAATCTGGATGTCACCCATTGTTTGGTAGCGGCTTGAAATCCCAGCTCTGGATAAGGTAGTCGAAGGCATGCTCCGTCATCCTAATAGCTTATCTCTGCCGAACCTTTGCCGTCGCATTATCTCTTTTCCCAACACGTTATCCCTCTAGATATATTCTTCAGCTGATCTTTGCTCCCTCCTGCCCTGATAAGTGGGACCACATCATGGTCTGGGCGTTGGGAGCGTGGGTAATAAAAACCATCTCTTTGCTATTTCTTGGGGAGGCTCCCCACTCTCTTTTTTCACGATAATCCAATCATCACCTTGGCCGCTGCGCCTCGAAACCTTCTCCAGCAGTCTCACCCTTCCGACAGGTTATGAGTCCTCAGTCGCGTCGACTTGTCAACAATTCGACACTCTCTCTATTGCTTTGTTACCATTTTCCGTCCTCTGGAAGACGCAGTTTTCCTTCTTCCGACAGTCCCAGTGGGTGCCTTTCTCAAGTCGAGAAGCCAATCAGTGCCCTAGGTAGGTTAGAATCCCACTTTACGCCTGATGAATACCTTCATTCCTAACCCGAGCACTCTAGCAGTTTGCAGCGGCGTGGTTAAACCATGACTCTATTTGCAGAATTGGCGTTCGAGCTTCGCGACCTTATTGTTGTCCACTTTTGTCCATGCTGTAGGCCCAAGAGCAATCTGGTGGACTTTTCGACGCTGCTAGCTCTCACGTCGAGCTCCAAGGCCATGAACCAAGTTGCGACACCCCACGTCTACCACAGACCCCATATCCGCAAGTGGTGGCTCTTTGCCAGGACACTGCTTGTCTGTCCTGATCTCGCTGGGAACGTTAAGCAGCTTTATTTCCTCGACAAGAAAGCCAATGGTGTTCTGGTCGAACACTCGGGACATGTCCCAGGGGCATCTGAAGTAGCACCAGCCGAGCTTGTCAAGTACTACCCAGACGGAAACTATGGGCAGAGTGTCTACAAGATGCATTTGGCCAAGTTTGTTCCGACTGAGTTATGGGAGCTGGAATTCGATCACTACTTCAGAAAGATGCACAGGCAAAACAGAAATCCACATCCGAAGCACCACACGGGCGCTTTCGATGACAACATAAGGCTCGACATTCTAGCTTCTCTCTGTCCGAAGGTGCGGGCTATCAAGTCATCATATGCCGACCCCGAGGAGCCACTGTTGCGCTTGAACGCCCCAGGATCCATGGACAACCTCACCAAAGTCGTCCTTATCGACAACTCCGACTTCACGAAAATGTCACCCAAGCATCTGTTTTCCATCTTCCAAAAGGCCCCGAATCTGGAGAAATGCACAGTGGCAGGAGTCCGGGTCACAGGATTCCAGGAGATCTCTGAGTATGCTTCACTAGAGGGGATCAAAATGGAGAAACTTGCACGCCTCACGTTTTCCAAATCGAACCTGAGCACTAGCTGCCTCCAGCTCATTCTCAAGGCTTGCCCCAACCTGAAGCATCTCAAGTACGACGGTTTGAAAAACTACCTGGACTCCGGCATGCAGTTCAGGCCCGAAGAGGTGATGCCAATACTCGACAAGCTTGCGCCGAACCTGGAATCTTTCGACCTTTCGCTCGACAAAGAGTGGAAGGTCGCGCGTTTCGGAACACCATGGACGGAGGACACGATTCTTGAGTTGAAGGGGGCCATGGACGAGCGCGGTATTGACTACAACTTCACCTTCAACCACGAGGTGTTTCCTCATGAGTGGTTCTAGCACCTTTTGGCTTCTCTTCACTTGCCCAAGCGGTTGACCATGCTTGTCTTGGTCGGGCATGAGGCAAGGTGGTACTCGGCAATCGTTCGAGGGACATGGATGGAAAAGAGTATTCCGATATTCGCCAATCGAGGCAAGATAGGTAGAACGGATAGGTAGTCAAAATGGTTACCACTGGTTGGTGCTCGGTGTTAATTGGAGATAGGATCTGTGAAGCGGACTTGCCGGTTGATTTTTGTGCCTCTGAACGTTAGGTACCTACCTTAGTCAGTCATCAATGTGATGTTAGATTTGGCGACATGCTTGTGTATGTAGGTATACATGTATCCACCCGCGTTACCATGTGAATATGCACTCGATTTGGATTTTAGCCTACCTGGTAGATAACGGGTTCAGCTGTAAGCGGCAATAGTACAGCTGGATTGTCTCAGCGTAGATGAGTATTGAAGATGCGCCACATGCATACGAGTTGTTCAGCAAACGGCTGGATACAAACGTGGCATTTCGGTTTCCGTGATTCTGAGGCGATTTAACTGCTGCTGTAAAAGAGAGTACAGAGGTTAGAGAGGACGCTACACAGCAGAATGAAGAGAAAACCGAGCCCAGATCCACTCCGGTTGGAATGGAAGCCCACTCGGAGGCTTACCATGCAAGTCACCCACACTTGGGCTTATTGCTCTATGCTATCACAGAAACATAGACATTCACAAAATTTGCGGTAGCTTGTCCTCCTTTATACTTCTTTTTCGTGTACCTATAGTGGCTTCATATTGTAGTACAGGTATGTGGCGTCAAAGTCCCTTCAACGGTAACCGTCTCAGAAAAAAGTCCCATTCCGCATCACTGTCAACGTATGCACCAGCCTCAACTTCCCCTTCTCAATCCTAAACTCGTGACTGTCCGGCCTCGTTGCAAAAAGCACAAACGCGTCTACCGTCCCGACGGTCTCATCAATCACATACCTCCTCTGCGTAATCGGCACCCCGGACGGGACCCCCACATTGCAACTGTCAGTGGCGCTCCCGTTCCCGGTGTACCAGCTCCCTTCCAACCTGTTGCACGGCGTGCCCCAGGGCACAACCACGGTAGGGTCGTTGAACAAGTCCAAGTAAGCATCCGCCGCCGCCTGGATCGTCTCTCTAGTGTCGCGGTCTGCTTCGGGAATAGTAAACCACCAGTTGTTTGCCGTTTCCCTTGCGGCGTACTGGTACGTCAAGCTGGCGTTAAACGCCCAGTCGCCCTCCTTGGTGACCAAGGTCTCAATCTTGACGATATTCTCCCCTGTGGCGTCAAGCCTGATCTGCGTCCCGATCACACGAGGGTTTGCGGGATCAGTGACGATGATTTCGGTGTAAGTGGCGCACTGTGTCGTGTCAAGCAGGGAACGGTTGTGGGCAATGCGGAAGGGTGTGTTGAGCACCGAGTCACGGATGGAGATGGGCCGGAAGTCTTCAGTGTAGGAGACTTCCGGGGACGGGGAGAGGATGGAAGGATCGCCGATGGTCTGGGCGGAAAGGTAGGATTCTGTGAGGCGGGTGAGGAGCGCCCGGGTGCAGCCTTCTTCCTCGATGGGCTCGGCCTGGCGGGGGAGGGAGAGGGCAGTGGTGGCCCCGAGGACGAGGGAGGCGATCAGGAGGGTGAGCATTGTGGTCTTGTTTTGAACTTTTCACATACAAGGATGAAGGATCAGGAGTGAGAGGAAGTCTCTGTAAAATCTAACTTTGATTGGTACTAGATATATGTTCTTCAACCTTTCCTATCGCTAGGCACTCCCTTTCAGGGATTCATTTTCAGAGTTTAGGCCAACGTCAACAACGATATACCGACATGAGATCTGCGGGGAATCTCTATGGAAGATTGAGGTGGGGATGTTATATAGATTCTAGCCGCCCTGAGCAAGTTGGTTCATCCAATGAATGCCATCCAATTCGTCTTGTCATTCAGCCCGAAGCATATAGCCGGTAGTCACCTGGCCGCAATTGTCCATACTACTATACGCATCATGGCTTGGGTACCTGCATCTCCAGATTGACCACCTGGTGAGTGTAATCTACACATCTGGTTCCCGAGGTGCGGAGGACAAGAGTTGGTGTTATTATGTTTCAACTAAAGGGGGTGGTGGGTGGGGATGCCAAGAACAACCCCTATTTCACCCCTTTTCACTGTCAAGAGGGTGCACGGCCCACAAACAAAGCCAGATAAGATGTTAGCATTATTCTGACGTTGGATGTTGTTATTAGGTAGGTATGTTATAATATTACCCATGTTAAAAGCTAACACACTGTTCTTTATATCTCAATCGGCGATTCAAGGTGAGCGCATATCACAAGCTCACAGCCCCAGGAAGCCAAGGTGCATCCAACCTCAATGCACAGTTGCACAAAAGTGCTCTCTCATGCCCAGTAGCATCACAGGTCTAAAACACCAGCCCAACACAAAACTCACAATCTTCTTAAACCGGGCAGTCAACGGTGTGTCACAGAGTCGGTACTTGGGTATTTTCCAAGAAGGAAGCTCGTGACTGGTGTGCAAAATGAAGTTAACGGAGGGCTGAAATATCTATAAGCAGTGAATAAATTCTGTGATCCACACCCTCACTCCATCAACCTGTCACTCTTTCCAATCCAGCCTTTGGTTGTGTGCCAATCGTCCTACTTCAAGAAATCCCGAGAATTCGACGAGGGTGTGTGGTATCCTCCCACCATTGGCCAGCCCGCAAAGTTGGACATGCAGTGAGACAACAGACTTGGTATAGATGTGGGTGCGAGTACCCAAGCAAGAAAGGGGTTGCTGGTTTCGTTCCCTCTTTGCTTCTTTTCTGTGGGACATGGCGCAATTGAAGTTATCATCTTAAAAGACATGTAAAGCATTCCCTTCACGCCAACCCAGTGTCATGAATGCATCAACAGTTTTGGTCAGATCAAAACTTCGCCTTGTAAATCAGGCAATCCCGCAATGTGCTCTATCGCTTCCTAAATAGGTAGAAAATACATCCGGAGCGTCACAGATAGCCACGTAAAAGACCGCCCCCGTGCCCCAAACGCCATGACTGGTCATAAACCACAGTGCCGTAATACCACCAAGACTACCGTCTATGCCCCATGAGTTGTGGCGTCGAAGTTCAAGGTAGTTCCGTGACGTGATGCTTGGTGGGAAGTTCATTCCTGTCATTGATCTCTGGCAACTCGGAGGCAAGATTTGGGCTCTCAAGCTCTCTTGGCGGAGGTGTAAGTGACTTATCCTTGGCTTCAGCGTCCCATTTGTCTGCACTGAGCCCGCTACCAGTCCGCGCGACACCAGCTGCCAAAGAGGGAGCCCCTTGGCTTCCCGTCTCCGACATGGGCTGAACTGGAGCTGCTACACTGTCGGTAGCAGCAGTGGCTTCCTCGTCAACAGGTGTGGACTTTTTCTTCCGGAGAATCCAAAAAGCCGCAGCCGCAGCGCCGACGAGAAGAACGCCAACACTGACGCCCACGCCAATGCCAGCCTTTGCTCCAGTTGCGAGACCAGCATCCCCCATACCTGCACCTTCATCAACAATGATTGTCGTGTTTGCAGTTTCCACAGGGGTGGCTCGGTCCCAATTTCCGTCACGATACTTGGTTTCGATTATCCGACCTCCGCTGACATAGTACAGTCGAATGCTGCTACTTTCGATATGACTTGCAATCATGAAGTCAGAATTTGATTCGTCAGCCAACGGCCAAACCTCCGTATTCTGGGACGCCTGGGCGCGAAAGCCCCCTTCAACCGATGCTGAGACAAAAGCTGCAATCCAGTGGACCGCGCGATCGGTTCCAATGTAGAAGATATGTCGCGTCGTATCAGTGTCGATAGCGATGCCGATTGCTTTTGGATTGCCATTCCACGCTTCGAGCTCAAACGAAGGGGCCCTTGAGCTATCGTACGGAAATGATGTTCGGTTAGAGGCGCTGGTATTGTTCAAACCTCCCTTAAGGGGTGTTGGAAAGGTATCTGCGTGTCGGTTAGTCACACATCTCTCAACATAGTCTTATGAAGGGCAGATACCGATGAAGTAGGTGCTGTCCACATTGAGACGAGCTGTTTCCATATTTTGGGCATCCCTTGGTGTCACGACTGTGACGTTACGGACCCCCGAAAATTGTGAGTGAATCTCCATGCTCGACCGATTTGTGTTGCTCGATACTGGACTTCCATATGACCAGCCGTCCGTTGACTTGAATTGCAAGGACTGGAGAGCCTTTGATCTATCATGATAAAATACTCGGTAGCCCTCTTGCTCTCCCAGTAATGTCACTGAGAGGCCTGAGTTCGTGTGCGGGTTTGGGGTCCCTCTTCGGTCGGAGATGACATTGCTCTCTTGCTGGCCGTACAATCCGGTTCTGTTGTCGCACTTGTAAACAGCGTTGACAATGTCATCGTTGTTGTTTTGGTAGAATACCGAGGCCCAAGTTGACCCGATTTGATCATACCAGCCAGTAGCTGCCAGTGCGGTTCCCTTCTTTGGGGCGTAAGTAGTCCTGAGGGCAACTGGCGGATCCTGTGGATAGATAGGAGTCCCGTTGCTGTGACAGAGAGAGTAGGTGAGGAGGCCAGTCGATGCATTTTGAAGGACGAACGAAGGCCCGAGGTCAGTCCACCAAGCTGCCATGGAACCGCAGAGCGATGGCGTCGGCAAAGAGAAAAGGAGTAACCAGTGGCGGAGATGCCATCGTTCATCTGACGTCCTAGTCATTCTAAAAACGCCAACGGGTTCGTAAGGCCTTATTAGTGATATGCTGCCACCTATCCCGACACAACCCCAGTTGTCCGTGGCTTTGGGACGGTGTTCCAGCGCTGGAAGAATGGTATCCAAGAGAACAGTGTGAAGGGAAGGAGAGGTGTAAGAGGAACTCACGTAGGTGGGACACAACCATGTTGTCTCGGGTATTTGCTATGTGTTCAAGGGCCAGGCCTCCAGCACCTGCCCAACTCGTTCCCGATCCATTGACCTCCGCAAAACCGAGGGGTATCGAGCTTGACAAAGCCAAGTCATTGTTACCATTACACAGACGGTCAAGGTTACCGACCAACCGGGGGCCTGGACTTCCTCAGATGGTTCAAGCGGCAAGGGTGGTAGCACGGAACGAGCAAGGTCAAATGCTGTCACTAGCGTCCAGCTGCATTCGATAACAGCGCCTTCGTAGGTATAGGAATTGGGGTTGATCTTCGAAGCCGCAGATAGGTAGCATCGAAGAGGACTTCATGTCTGACGTGCGTCAAATTGGCAGCAAGATCGTCCGGTCGACAGAGTCTAATTGGTCTTGTTGACTTGCCGAGAGAGCATCAGCGGGCAGTGAGCCCAAAAATGTACTTCCGCGGCATCCGTATCTCGGTCTCGCTCGACCTGGCGAAAAAGCGAGGGGAGGGGTTTCACGATGTCGATGCTTCTTCGCCCTCTCGGTTGTGCCCGCGGGTAGGTAGGTAGTATCGATTCTCATTGCAAGCCCTCTTTCGAACTGCAGGACATGCGGGGGCTGACGAACCACAACAGAGTGGCCAGCAAGCTCTTATCATACCATCTGCAGAGAGGCAACGCTAACGATAACGCCACTTCAGTCAAAGCACTGAGAATTATCGTCACAGTAAGCTGAATAAGCCCTGGTCAGTAGTCTGTCTCGTCACATCAAATGCTGCATATTCGCCACCGTTCCCTCCCGCCTCGGCCGGAAAGCTTGTGTCGATTTGCTGCACTCTATTGGAACCTTGATGCTGGTTACTACTCGGCCCGAAAAGTTCAAAGGTAGAAGTCGTGAGAAGGGCAAGGAAACTTACAAGCCTTTTAGTTTTCTTGTTGCATTCTCCCACACTGTCTGAGAAAGACACAAGACCTGGGAGGGTGTCTATGCCCCGGGTTCATATTCGAGGTCAGATGCGTCCCAACACCAAAGGGCGGCGGATGTAACCCAACGCTCAAGCAAATGGAGGGGAGATCATTGATCGCCGGGACGTCGATCAAAGCATCAGGCTGGGTTGTTTCCGTTCAAGCTTGTCGTTAATGCATTCAAGTTTTGATTGATTGGTGTGCTGGGTCTAGATGCAGAAAGAAGAATCTGCAAGTTCCGTCAATATTTTCATGCAGCTGGGGTTAACCCGCATGCGATGTCCGGTGAGAGCAAGTGAGATGGAGGTCGTCACCTCTAAAGTCGTGGGATATCGCCACATCCATCCATCGCAGGCACCGGCCCGTTTTCCCGGCACGCCTTCCATTCTAGATAGTTTTTCTCACTCTTCACTTGGAACCGATTTTGGATTTTCTCGACAGGAAACTTGACGAATCATTATCTCTATGAATTTAAGCTAAAAAAAGGAAAGTATGCTTTCAAAAGTGATATCAACATATTAAGGAAAGTCCAGAAAGCGATCAAGTGATCTCAGAAAATGAATGCCCTTTATTTCGTCCCTCACCCTCGTGTTTACTCGTTTCGATCCCCTTAGGCATACAGGATCCTCAACCCGGCACCAGGACCCTGGGGGTAAGAAAGTCCAGTGTTGTCCCCGACAGCGACCAACTCGAGCCTCTCCACGGTACCAGCAGCCTTGCAAGGACCCTTCTGCGTCAACGAAGTGCTGTACTTGGCCGCCCAGGTAGCCGCGCCAGTAGCCGGAACGTTGAGGCGACCGAGGTTCACGTCACGCTTGTTGGACTTGTCGCCGGCGTTGCAGGTGTTCTCACCCCACGAGGTGAAGACGTCAACCTGGATGCCGTTGGTGTTGGAGATCCAGCTGGGCTGGGCGTGGTAGAAGTCGAGCCAGCACTGCTTGCCGGCCGACGCGGCAGGGTAGGTAAAGGTGAAGAGGCTGGTCTGGCCGTACTCTTGACCGTTCCAGACGTTGCGAGCGAGGTAGCCATAAGAAGTTGGGGAAGAGCAGTAGTTGTCCCAGGCATCGGCGAGAGCGTGGCCGATGACGGTGGTGGGAGCAATCTCAGCCGGGGCCTGGCGGGCCGAGATCTCCTCGGCAGGAGCGGCCGAGGTGAGGGCCAGAGAGGTGAGAAGGGCGATGATGGTGGTCTTGGAGAACATTTTGGATCTTTTGCCTTGGGCGACTTGAAATATGAATAAGAAGTGTGTTTGTTGTTGTGATTATTGAACTGATTGTGTGTGTGCGTGTGCGTGTGTGAAGATGGTTTGAGAGTGATGATGAACTAGATGAGACTGACGGCGGAAGACAGAGACGTTATATACACCACGACTTCCTTATCCATACTCACCTGCACCGAGACATCACGACCCTCGTTACAACTTATGACCATAACATCATCGTCACACTGCCCCTCCACGGCCTCCATCCCCAAGACAAGGTACGAAAAGGCGAAGACTAAGAATAGTAGACAGTCAGTAAACATGCTCTCGGCGGAGCAAGCAGTGTACCTCAGCCCACAAATACTCGCCTTTCAGGCTCCCCATTCGGCCTCCCGAGCCCGTCTCGGTGTAGTTAGCCAGCCTCGGAACATCCCGCATGTTTACCGCGACCGGTGTAAAACATGAAAAGCTGCGGTACGTTGCTACGTATGGATCCTGAAGAAATGTATCTGCTTCATCACGAGCCTTGGCCCACTTGCACCATACCGGATGATGAGAACATGAAGTCTTGTGGTGGTGGCATGTCTTTCATTTCCCATTCCGTCTTACCGCTGCTTGCTCCGGTGCGAGCGGTCGGCATGGTGGTAGTGAATGGGTAATAGGTTGGACACCGGACATGAATTCGTGAGGTATCTATGATTCCCACTGCTTGCTGGAATACGAGATCTTACACGTGCTCCAGTGCAGCTATATCAAGGTGCCCAATCCTGTGCTGTGGTTCGTTAATGCCAAGCAAACAACATCATACCTTACCCTCGCTTCTTCCTCAGCCGCACGACTCCAGTAATGTTCTATTGTCTTGGGGTTTGTTCGTACGAGTCTTGGTGAGGTCGTTAAAAGGCCAAACCTGTATTTTGGGTCTGAGTTTTCTGGGTTGGAATAAAATCTGCTCCCTTGTTGCTTTCTTGCATCCATCAAATGTGGCGTGTTAGACGGGCTGCCGGGTAAGGGGCTGATGACCTGCACCGCCCAGCCGTCCAGCTCCCCAGACGGACTTTACTTTCCCATTGGAAGATCTCGGTAAATGTGTTTCGGAGTGGCTGGAAACGGCATCAGCAGAATGCGAACAAGCCCATAACATGCCCCAATCTGGAGCCTCGCAGCAAGCAGGTTACGGGCGGAGGATTTATCCGCTTGCTTACCCCTACAACAAACTCTGTTCGTAGGGCTGAGGTCGATCTTAGGTAAAGTAAATCGAGATTGTGGCATCAGAAGCATGATGATTGGTTTAAAGCCCGTACTATCGATTCGTATCTTGTTTAAACCTCGTACTGGCTCCCATACATCTCATACTCCATGTTAAGAAGGATGATTGGTTTACTGGAACCACAAAACATAGGTATGTACCTAGGCCGCAGTGGTGGGTAGGGCAGGAGCGGCTAAAATCGGTTACATTGCTATGACATGATCAATCAGCATATCCCGAGTACTCAGAAGTCCGATAACGGTGGCGGCTGAAGCGAAGGAGCATATCATTTCTAAAATCACCGCTCTGAGAAGTAGGATGATTATCCCAGTATAATATCCAATGCTGTCGAATGAGGACTGCCGTGCAACTCTAAACCCCGTTTAATAGTCCTTACTGTGCTCCAAATGCTTCCTTGGAGCGCGCGGCCTACACATTCGGGTTACCGGACCCTCGCGACGATGACCGAGTTGACCACCTGATTGTAGGGGTGTACTACCACACAGGGCTCAAGCCTCTTCAGCAGTGTCTCAGTTGCAAGGTCAACCTCTGGGTATAAGCATGACCTCAAGCCCCAACTGCTGCGGACAACCAGCAGCGCCCCTCTCCTCATCCGACTGATCACTTCTAGCATGATCTTTTCCTTGTCTGTCTGAGTAATACCCACCAACGCAGCCATGTATACCACGTCAAACTCGCTGAGATCCCGTGACGCCGAAGCCGAGGTTGCCTCAGCGCAGATGAATTCCATTCCTTTCCCCCTTTCTCCAAGAGCAAGGCTCAGCTTGAGAGAGGCAGAGATGGCCGCTTCATCGTAGTCGACGTTGAGGACGATTGGCTCCTGACTCGCAGTGTTGTCTGTGGCGGCGGTGTTATTTTTGGTGGCTGGCTGCGTCAAGCTTCTCACTGCCACATCATTCTTAAGAGCCTGCAAAAGGCATAACGACGTGAGTGGAAGCGGGCCCGAGCCGATGAAGGCAACTCGTCGTGGTGCCATCTTTGTTGCCGAGAGGATGGAGCAGACTTCCAGTCGCGTCAGATCCTCATAGTTCTCATAATATGGAAAACTCTCGAGGCGCTCGACGACTTCTTCCTCAGTCTGCCCTTCCAAAATGTGTTCGGCCCAGTGAAGCTCGAGACATGATTCTGACTGGGCACAAATCTGTCTGAGAGATGGCAACACGGCCTGGACGCTTACATTTCGTAAAACCTTGGCTTTGTCAGCTCGCATACTCCACGACTCCCGTGTTTGGGTTCATCAAAACACACCTTCTCCACAATGTCTTGGTCGTGAATCTCACTGCAGACGGCGACAAGGTTCCCCAAGAGCTTGTTGATGGCTGGTGCTGGACGAAGATGCGGAAGTTTGAGTAGCTCAGTGTGGGTGTTGACGATGCTCCGAACGAGCGACTGGACCTTTTCCTCCCTGGCATCTGCCTTTTGACTTTGAAGGATGTCGGCCTTTTCAACGATGGTCAAAGAGTCGTTGGAGGACCGAGGATATGCATCAACCTTTTTTGTGGGGCTACCGATGCCCAGCCAGGAGGTGAGTAGAGGCATGGTGGCACTCGATTGATGAGGTAGGGCCCTTCAGATATTGGTGTATTCGGGACGGGAGGTTCCGTGGGGGTTTGTCGCTCAAGGCGATGGGGCAAGAGTGTCGCTGCTGCTTGATATAGATTAGGTGGTGGCAGTTGCTCAGAGGTGCTCTCGGTGTCAGTGTGACGGTCCAAGATGGTGGGTGACTTGGGAAGATCGGATAAGACCGAGAAAGGGATGGAAATGGAAGTGAAGGCAGCAAACCGCGCAAAGTAAACAGCAGCATCACGCTCTATATCTGCAGTATCCTCTACACCTGCAGATCAGCCCGCAGGGTGCCCACATAGGACGCGATGCATGTTTGCTGGACAAGCGGTGTTCCATCACCGTTGATGAGCGCTTTTTTTTTTGGCGCCCGTCTGTCAATTTGGGAAGGAGATGAAGCCCTCCGCAAAGGATCCAACCAGCCGTTCTGATCTTCTATTAATGCTGAGTCGCAAAATATGGCCATCAAGGTTCACAATGAGGTGGTCGTTAATGCGGTCCACGCCCCACTTCCAAAGTAATCAAACACTCTGCACGCAAAAGGCCACCAAAAAAACACAACTTTACCAATACTACACGCAAAAAAGCCGTTTAAAATCTGAGAGCTGCGTGTATAGTGTAAAAGCGCTTTTCAAATTGATAAATATCGATTTATTTACGTGAAAAATGGCTGTTGGATGTGGTAGTTTGACGATTTTTAAGGCCCGTGTAGATTCAATATGGACCGAGAGCCCTAATTGGTCGAAGCCCGCCAAAAGCCAGGGAGGAGATGGACCGCATTAACGAACAGCCATAATAAGGTGTCTGATTCCAGCCGTCAAGGTTCTTGAGTGTCTGAACAATTTTATCCGTAGCCGCCTGTTTCACTCGGTCGTTTCCAGGTTGCCCAATGTCACCTCTCTCTGCCTCTGCCTCTGCCTCTGCCTCTGCTGCGGTATCGGTCCCATCCACATCCTTTCCCAACTCATGGCAAGTCCTAACGGCGCTGGTCTTGCTTGCTCTTCCGGAAGGAACGGGGTTGAGCATTTATTTGGGGCAGGCAAGGGGGCACAGACGTTGAAAAAAAAGAAAGGGCCAGGCACGGGAGCACAGCAGGGAAGGAGACAGGGGTGTGGCCGGGGTTGCAAGGGCACAAGTGGGTCTAAATTTGCTTATCAGATCATCTCAGATTATCAGATGGAGCCCATCAAGGTTCTCACCCTCTCAGATCAATCTCCGCCTCCGGCTCAATCAGCCGTGAGTCTCACTCCCTGTTCCACTGCTTCCGCGGCATTCGATCCATGTCTTGGTGTCGAGGTCCCAGGTCGTCTCTTGGTCCGGGTCCGGCGGTGAACACTCCCGTCGTTGGTCGCGGCATCCTTTTCTGCAACAAAACGTCCAGCCTGTCCGATGGTTGCCTTGCTCCTGCCAAGTTGTCTTCTTTTTCCTCTGTTCCATTCCGCTCTTCTTCCCTTCTTTTTTGCACCCTCCTGACATCAACACCATTGAAATTGAGGGCTGAAACCTGACGGTATCATCAACATGGCCGTAGGAACATTTCCTGGTGAAAGGGCTAGTTTGGGCCATAAAGCAACCAGTAGCTTCTCCTCGGTCACATCTACGCATACGCAAAGGCCTCTGAGCAGTAAGCCATTTTGACCTTCTTTTCGTCTGTCGAGGGAGCATTGCTAAATTCCTTGCAGGACCAAGCAACCTCTACCGGCCTTTATTTGGCGAGATCATCCCCCTCTGCGATCTCTATTCTATCGCCAATGTGGTGGTGTTCCCATCCTCACCGTCGTCCTCGCAGACCCCATTCCAACCCAATCCTCAACAAAACAGAAACGGAAACGCCGGGGCTAGAAGCGCCCCGCCAAGCCCATTTATTGAGGCCCTACAGAACATCGGTCTCGGTTCCCCCAGCTGGTCTGCCTCTGCCATATCAGTCTTCACCATCATTCTTCCTGCCACCGATGGCTACGTAACCAGATCCGACTTCCTCAAGCTTCGCCTCCAGGATTTCCCATACAAGATCCTACGGACCTATGAGCCTTTGCGTCCACTACAGAAGTACTCTGCCACTTGCCCTGCGCCTGGCCCGGTTACCTCCGAGCATGACCTTGCCACATTGGTTGAGTCTGCCGCTGGCGTTGTTCAGTGGGAGGACTTGCCCACCTCTGTCTCATTTGTAGACTTGGAAGTCTACAGGACAAGGCTGGCCGAGGAGCTGCGTGACCGTCTTCACAATGCGCCATGGCTCTCAAGCACACCCATTTCCAGGAAACGGGTGGCGCTCATTCGTGGCAGGCCAAACATTACGGCAGGAGGTCCGGTCTATCGCGCCGCCAAAGCACTAGGTCTTGACTTGGTTATTGTCGATGAGGAGGGTCACTGGCTTCAAGCAGACACGGAAGAAAACAAGATGCATCGGGAAGCCTTCCTTGTCACCGACATGACGGAGGACTCGGGAGTAGTTGACCGCATCATCCAATCCATTGTCAATTACCCTCTGCCCATCCATGGTGTCTTTACACTGTCGGACAACTTCTTTGTGGCAGTGGCTCAGGTCGCAGAGGCATTGGGACTGCCAGCCAGTCCCGTGTCCGCCTTTGAGACATCTGTGGACAAATACCGATCACGACTTCTGCAGAATGTGCCCGGTCAGACAGCTAGGGTATCGAGTGTGAGGGAGCTGGAGTCTCTCCTGTCGAGTGGAAGTCACCAGCAGGCCGAGTTCACACCCAGATTTCCTTTGATTGTCAAGCCCACCAAGGGCTGGTCTTCGGAGTGTGTGTCCAAGGTCAACAACCTGGACGATCTTGCCACTGCTGTGCAAAAGGCTACTTCTCGGCATGGCAGTGCAGCCGTCATCGAACCGTTCTTTGACGGGCCAGAAATGGACGTCAACTTTGTCCTTCTTGACGGGGAGATACTGTTTTCTGAAATTGCAGATGAGCCCCCCTGCGATGCTGATTCAAGCGCTGCTACCGTCCATTCGACATTTTCACCAGAGGCCCTCACTCTCCCATCTGTGCTTCCTGCCGAAGAACAAGACATTGCAAAGTCGACTCTCCGGGATATCCTTGTCAACCTGGGATTTTGCACTGGTGTCTTTCATGTCGAAGCGAGGATGGTGAACTCCACCTCTGAGTACCGCAAGCAAGATGGCGTCGTCGATCTTGTCCGAAAACACGCCGTACTCATGTCAGAGTCGGGGGTGGAGTGCAAGCTTATCGAGATCAACGCCCGTCCGCCTGGATACCGAGTCAGTGTGCCAACCCGTCACACATACGGCGTGGACTACTTTGCTGCCCACATGTTGGCTGCCGTGGGTGACAAAAGCAGGCTGCGGCTGACTACCAGACCATATAGCCACGTACTCGGTGGCAACACCAATGACTCTACAAGGGGCGGGCAGTACTGGTCTAGACTAGTGTACATTCCTGCTCCAGTTGCTGGTACTGTGCAATGGCCCTATAAGCTACCCCCGTGTGAGGAGCTCAAGCGACGGAGACCGGACTTGGCGGACAAGATTGTTCTGGGTGTTGACTATTGCGTCCCCGGTGACAAGGTAGAGCTCTTCACGGATGGGGCCAGGACCTATGTTGCTCACCTCTTAGTCATGAGCAGAGAGAGCAGACGAGATGCCATCATTTTGGGAGAAGAAGTTCAGAAGGCCTTTTCGATTGACATTGAGGTTCCAGCCAGCAGCGGGACAGAGGTCAGTGATGGGGAAACCGATGTGGACGCCAATGTGGAGGGCAGTAAATAATGGTTTTTTCTTTCTCTTTCCATTTTATCTTTCTTTGTTGCTATATATTACGGTCAAGAGCGATGGTGTTATGGATGGCGGGCAAAGGTTACAATGATGGGATGAGCGTACCATTATCATGGCTTTGGTTTTATTTCTTAAATAATCAGGATTGCTTTTTCTTCCATGTTGTGGTTTTTGCTGATGGATGGATCATGGTCGTAGCCGCTTCAACATACCATATATAAAAGTCACACTTCTTCTACTAGTCAGTAAAAACACGAGACGGTGCTGAATCAGCTTCATGATGGCGTGATAGACCCGAGAAAGAAGGTTTATGGTTGCGAAAAGATTGCTTCTTATTTCATGTCATCAATTAGGTACTTTAGGTAGGACTGCTCCCGATATAGTCTATTCACTTCCAACATCCGTGCTCCTCGCCCACTTAACATGATCACTCCTTCTAGGTATATAAACACCACCAATGCATATATCCTACACCCCTTTCCCGTCTTGTCATTACTCCCGCCACTCTTCACAACTTCGGCTCCCTCAACTGCACAAACAACGCCTCCGCCCTCGCCAGCTCGTTCCTCCCTTCCTCATCCCCATACACCACCCCCTCGCAAAAGTGCTTCCTCCCTTCCACCTTGGTCATCCTCGCAACCACCAGCACGATCGCCGGCTTCTCCTTCGTCCCCGTTCTCACAGGCCTCTTAAACGCCGTGTTCAGATACCCGGTCAAAAGCGGCATCTTGCTGCCCATCGCTCCGCTGTCCTTGTTCACAGCAAAGATCTGCCCCATCACCTCATCCAGCAAGGTCATGACGATCCCTCCGTGGCAGATCCCCTCCCAGCCGTTCACTCTTGGCCCCAGTGCGATCAAAGACTTGACTTCGTAGACGTAATCTGTTGGCTTGGGAGGGGGGCAGTAAAAGGTGATGTAGGCCGGGATGGCGTCGGGCGAGTTCAGCGTCTGCGAAAGGAGCGCGTCTTCCTCGCATCCCGAGGGGCGGATGACGCGGGAGACGGACTGGGAGATGATGAGGTTTGGGGCGGAGCTGAGGAGGGAGGAGCACCAGGGTATCGAGTGGAAGAAGGCGATGTGGTGGGCTTCCTGGGCTTTGTTGAGTGGGGAGTCCAAGACGGAAGAAATGTCCGAGGGGGTTGGGGTGGCCATTTCCGAGTTTGGGTCTTGTTGTTTACTTTCGGATGATGATGATGGTGGTGGTGATGGTGATGGTGGTGAGACTTTGGAGGTTGCCATTTTGTGCTGCCGCAATCAGGGATGACTTGAAAAGATTAAAAATGAAATACAGCTAAAGGCCGGGATGGACGGATGAAAATTGAATGAGTCGTCAAGGCAAAAATACGTGAGTGAGTGGCTGAAATAGACAATTGCAGTGGGGATGCGATATCACAATATCAATCGCCCGGATTGACTGGAAACAAGATGTGGAATCGGGAACCCACTCCCGTTGGAGAACGCAAGGCGATGCCGGCGGTTTGCCGAGGCATCTTGTCTCGGCACCGTGACCGCATAATTGCATGTCGGGTCTGCATTCCAGCAACCGCTCCTTGCTGTCGACAAATGTGAAGATATCATGTGAAATCTCAATGCGACGGAAATAGCTTGAAAATGTCGGTAAAACCGAGTCAGGTTTGTACATCCGAAATGTGGGCTTTCAGTGTTGCTGTGGCCACAAATCTTACTCGTATGCGAGTCAACTCCCTAAGCCCCTGAACCCCCTGAACCCCCTGAACGCTCGAGCAAAAGAACCCTAACCCTCGCTGTCTTGAGCCCAATGTACCTTATGGTAAACATATCGCAAGAACATCGGATATCGTTTCAAATAGATCTTTTCCATGTGTAACTTGGCACAAGAGTTTCATGTGCGGCCCGAAAGTCCAGAGTGTGTCGTTGTACCCGATGCGCGAGACTGGATCCCATATCTGTCAAGTTGGAAATGGGTGATAAGAGAGCTGTAATTCCCAGTCACCTATGAGGGCACCAGATCTTTGGCTTTCAAAACAAAGTCTCTACATAAAAGATCATTCCGGGTTCAAGATGATCAAGGTGAGCAGTGCTAATACCTACCTGGGCTGTTTTGAACCTCAACATCCACCACCTTGGACCGCCGCATCAGCTAACGCCGCATAGCTGTTCCTCTCCCTTCTTTCCCATGCTTCAGCCCTACCAGTCATTGGCTCCCCGGTTGGGAACCGGATACTAGACACAACCAAATGGACATGCAGCACCCATGTGTACAACTCTTCGGACGTCTCTCGTGTTATTGCCTTGGCATACCCTTTGCTTCACGACAGCAGTTATGTGGGTACGTGACTTTCGGGCTATCTTGGCTCCTTTTTCTCTTTTGACTTTAGCTCAACCGTTATAAACAGGCGACTATCCCCACCAGTACAAGAACCGAGAGGGCTTCATCTTTGTCACAGACCCGCCCTATTTCGAGTACCCCATCATACCGGATGACATATACACGGCTGGTCCTCCAGGCCCCGACCGCGTGATCTTCGATGATGACGGCGTGGTCGAGGGGTTGATCACCCACGCAGGCGCGAGCGGAGATGGGTTTGTAGCTTGCAAAGAATAGGCGTAGCGACGTCAATTTTCCTCACAAGAATAGTCAGGTACCTATTCTGGCATCAGCTTCCCTACCGTCCGTCGCTTCAGGCACCTAGGTACCAGCGCACTGTCTATCAAATCTAAAGCATACCATCTCTGAACTCCCTACATAGACAAATATGGGTATCATGTCCCTTCCGCCTTCAAAGCATCCAAAAAACCGCCCATTCTACCCCCCTGACCCTTAACCAACAGGGAATTTGCCAATAGCGCCATCCTCGCCACCATCAAACAAAAGATTCGTGCCATCCAACGCCCCAAAGTGATTAGCATAATCCAGACCCTTTCTCCGCTCCGCCTCGACCTTCTTCCAGTCCCATTCACCTTCAGCATCAATCTCTCCCAAGTCAACCATGTCTCCGCAGTCATCCTCACCACCCCTCCAGCCACCAGGTCTTTCAGGCAGCAAGCCGCCAGCCTGAATCATGATCGAAGGGTGGATGGTGAAGCGGCCCAGTTTGAACACGTATTTGCTGATAGCAGTGGCATGAATGTACTTGCTCCAATCCGGCTCATCCAAGACCGACCCATCTTCGGCCTTTTGGATCTTGCTCCGTGTGGGACCCTTCCACTTGCCATCCCAGCTCGTAGGCTTGACCTTGCCCTTGACAACAAAGTGTGTCACGATATAGAGCCACTTGCGATCCCAGCTCACGATCCTGCTCCACATCTCGTAGCCTTGCATGGGGCCAATCTCGCGGCGGAAAGAGCAGAAAACGGCGCCCAGACCGATGCCAAAGCTTCCCTTAATCACCTTGCCATCCTTGTCCAAGACCAACTTGTTCTTCTCGTTGTCGCCAATGATTGGCATGGAGGGGCCAAGCAGATGAGTGACCAGGTGGGAACGGGACACGTCGACATCGGCAAAGTAGGTCGAGTTGGACTTGTGGAAGTTGTAATCGGTTTCGAGAAGAGAGGTACGAGACGAGGTAACGCTGTAGTGGAAGAGGGCGCGCTGGGGGAGAGTCTTTGGGCGGCGGGCGAAGTGGAAGATGAAGGAGTGGAAGATGCGAACCTAAGGAGGCACATGTCAGCATTGGTGTGCCACGGGCAAGAATGGGAAGGGCAATTACCGTCCATCCGAGAGGCAGACTCTTCCAGTTGAGAGCACAAAACAGCAAAAGCAGGATCCGACTTGTCCGACCAGGCCCCGTGAGGAACTCGGTCAAAATCACCCTCCAGTCGACGAAGGTGGCACGGTGACCGGCATAGACCAAACTAGCCGTGGCCGCGGGGATGAAGACCGGGAAAAAGAGAGAGAGCGTTCCAACAGCCATATCGTTTTCTCCGTCACTAAATCACGTCTTCTTGTGCTCGGTGGGAACTCTGTTCTTGGAGAACAGCGAAGAGAGCCGATATCGCAGAGCGCCGGCAAGAATGAATATCAAAGCGATTGCCCAGACGAGAATATATCGTCCAAAGCAAAAAAGGGCGTTGCTGCACTTGGAGGCAGCGAAAAAGACCGACTGGACGTCCACTGCCATTGTGGCCCACGGCAGGGCCGGGGAGGGCTTTATATCATTGAACGGAGACCTTTATTTTTTCTTTTTTTGTTGACGTTTCTCATACAGGGGTTCGAGGCCGAGAATACCGGAAAGGAGGTAGGGTCTTCCTTGTCTCCCTTCTGTGACGTGTGGAGGTGTGGATTTTGATCGGATCGACTGCCTGATCTGTTCGTCTGCGCGTCGCGTCCGAAAGCTTGGGACTGAAGGCAAGTTGATTGATAAGATAACCACTGCCGATAAGGAGGATGTGGGGGTGTTTTGGAGGGGCATTGGCCAATCAAGCACACAGAACTGAACCGAGGTTCGGTTTTTGCAGCATCCTTGCTACTACACGGGGCGTCGGGCAGTTATTTGGTCCATTTCCGTTGGATTTCACCAAAAGTTCTGGAATTTCTGTTCATTTTCCATTGCGTCACTGAAGTTGTTGAGAAGGCCTGCATAATTTTCATTGTTCTTCGTGGCAAGTGTGGGTTTGTCCGGGTGTTGTTGGGGCAGAGGAGAGGGCCAGAGGGCCAGAGGGCCAGAGGGCCTTCGGCTTGATGGAGCTCTGGTTGCTGTGTAAGTCGAACTGGTGGGTCACTGACCATTCACTGTAAACAACCCCTGAGTGCCCCCTGAGAGTCATCATGGCCCAACTCTTATTCATGATAAACCCAAGCAACACAAGAGACAAGACTCCACCATCTTCTCGTCGCCAGTGAGATACTGCCACTGTCCGCTTACACATTCAACTTTATGGCAAAACTGTCGACTTTTCCCGCCAAGCCCAAGAAGTTGGGTATCAGCCGGCCAGCAAAGATAGTGACGCGCACATGGACATCAAGAACACTACAATCCACCGTAAACTTACCGTTTCCCCATGCCCACGGCTCCAAGTATCACAAGTATCGGGTACAACCGCTACTTGATCCTTCCCTCAAGCCTCAAGCGTGTCTTGTGCTGCGGATGGTAGGATCGACTAGCCCAAGATATACCTATCAAGCTGCCTCCATCCAACTGCAAAATTTACTGCATGCTTCGGCTCCGCCGTTGTGGGAACAATTTCTGCCTATTGCGAAGCATCCGACCACGCATAGAGACTAAGGGACAGTACTGTGTTCAAGGCAAAGAGTCCGGAATGCCTGTAGAGCAAGCAGTTTGTCAGTGACGTGGCACCAATTTGCTCCTGTCATCGCTAGGCAAACTGCATCGAGCTCAAGGATCATCAAAGAAACGCTCGCCAGTACCGTTCCTGGATGCAGGAGCTTGATGTCATGTGAGCTTACACACCAAGTTTATGGTGAGTAACACAAGAGACAGGCCCCAATGGGAAGGACTCCTCGCAGTAAATCTGCATAGAACTTTCAGTATTGACAGGGAGATAAAGAAAAGGAAGCTGGCGGGCCGGCGCGAGGGTCGGCTAATCCTCTCAATCCAGAGAGACGATAGACGAGGGGCCGCGCCAACAGGCCAATCGAGAGTCCCCTCTGCCGCTGCGACGCATGTTAGCTATTGATTCTTCGACGCTAGCAGTTGCGAAGCTAAGTACGATGCAAATAGTCGTACCAAGAAGAAAGGCAGTGGCCAGCCTCACGGCCGAGGGCGAAGGATTCGCAACTGCAATGGGACATACATCATCACATTCACATGCAGAAAGGAAAGACAGCCTGAAGCAGCCTGGACGGCTGAGGTGGAGGGAGAGGAGAAGAAGCAAAGATGCCTAGGTAGTCTTCTCTGTTCCGTCAAGAATTCGATATCGCGGCTGTGCGGCAAAGCTCCCCGTTTTGGCGATGGGTTGCACCATGGTGCCAACAGAAATCGGACGACAACTGCAGTCGACCGCGCTTCTAAGCGCCCGCTGCGCAGCCCATATCTCCTTCATTGGTCAGACTTGCGCCACTAGCGAAAGCTGTGTAATCCTGCAATGCTTGGAATATTGAGTGATCGCATTGGCATCTGCACCGTGGTAGTATTGATAATGTTTACTGGTTAACGGGATGAGACCGACACGAATGCGATAGGTCGTCTGCGTGTATGGTGGCGGTGGTGGTGTAGCGATTAGTCAGTTGGTCGGCTTGCCATCGTGCATGTCTAGTCGCACCGCTTCTGTAAGAACCCCGAGCGAAACGAGAGAAATAACGGCGAGCATCTGAGCGGAGCTTGTATGTGCTGGATCCTCGTAACTAACAAGGGAATGTGAGAATGGCTGGTTAAAGTCCGAGGGAAACGGCCATGAGAAGCCTCTTCTGGCAATCCGCCACGTGGGGTTGGGGCACAGCGACCTCTTCTCTGGAGGAATTGAGACGAAGGGTCAATGCGCTTCCATACTCCATGAAGGGTTGCAAGTCGCTCGGGTTTTCTGCGATGGATGAAGGCTCATGTCGAGCCAAGGAGCAAGTGTTTCTCTAAAGCCCTGTTTCAGAACCTCGTATTGTCAGGTGAGCCAGCATTGCTATCTTTTGGATTACAATTGTGCCCCAGCTCGAATGTCTAGACGTCGTGCAGGATCACCAAAACTTGATCCATCCGACTTTACCCCTTGATGTCAGTGCGTAAACAACCTGGAAATCAGGGGATTGAAACAAAAGGCACTCGACTCACGGACTTGAAACGAAACAAAATCTCTCACGTGCAGAAGGAAAACATATCTGCAAACATGCAAAATATTGCCCACAGAGCCTGTGTAAAATGAGGGTGTTGAGGATCCGATGTTGCATACAGGCAAAGACTTGGACAACTGTGGCTTTAAAATGCGACAAAAACAACCCCCGGTCGCCGCCCCCGGATGAGCAGGAGAGAGGCGCAAAGATAGAAGCTCTCACCTGTAACACTTATGTTGTCCATGATAGTTCTTGATATCGAGGGGTAAGGAAGCCATTCGCCAGTGCGCTCATACCTACATTCGAGGCCAGCGGTGGATTCTTTTGTGTCTCGTGCAGTCTTGCGGTGTCCCATATGGATATCAACTGCGACAAGACTAATCTATCCCCAACGTGCCACAGTGAATACATCCTGTGCCACTGTTGCAGCTCCCCTAGCTGCAGACGCAGGGTCCCAGTTGGTCGGAGAAAGGGGTTGCTTGCTGCTCGTGATGATCGCCTTGCGCCACCCCTCTGGAAGAGAACCACGCCGCGACCACCCCACGGCCCGAGGGGGTTTGAGCAGCCAAGGTGACAAGTTATGCTGATGGGTCTAACTATTTTCAAGTCGGTTGGTGAGCCACGAAATGTTGTGTGTACGTCTAGACAGTCAGCGGTCAGCCATGAGAATGTCTTGTGAGATGCATGCATCTCGGGTGCGTGAGAGCCGATTTGAGCATGTCCGTTCCGGCTTCCGTCCTAAAATTGGTGCCACTCAGTTGGATATTTTGGACCTGTTGTTGGGAGTAAGGCATCAGCACCTGATTAGTCTCCATGTTGTCTGAGTGAGATATTTCCCAAGACAAAGATCCGAATCCCAAGAGAAGCCTGGCGAAGATCCATGACAGATCGGATCGGCGGAAGAATGCTCGTGGAATTAAGACTATTAACCTGGTCGAGGCTGGTGTTCCGCAAGCGGGGCGTGGGGCCGTGCCATCGTGCAGCTGCAAGTCTGCGGGGTGCGTTGCCGAAGGAGAAGATCATATCTTTGAGACAGTGACACAGAAGATGCCACCCAGTGTGTTGGTCAAAATGTTTCAGAAACCGGCGAGTGTTGTGAGGGGCGATATGAGATGGATTTCTCGGTGTCTTGCTGTGTGTGGTCTGTTCTTACAACAAGCTCAAAGCTAACTCTAGCGTAACTGTCAGCTCCTCCTGTCAGCAGCACAGACCACCTATCTCTCCAGTGCACGGATCAACCTGGTCTCAGCAACGCAACCTTAGCACGGTACCTTAGCTAAGGTAAGGTACGGAGTAGTGACCAGCTCCCATTGCTTCCCCATGGCACTCTCCCATCGTCATGAATGCCCACTCGTGCGGAGGGAAGACATCCATCCTTCGAAAATTGACTTCAGTTGTTTTTTTCTAGTTTAGGGTTAAAGTGAGTTTGGATGGGCTGTTGGATGTCGCCTTGATCGATCTGGGTAGGTGGCAGGGTTACAGCGGGAAGACGATTTGACCATGCTAGACAAGGTTAAACCACGTCGCTGCCAAGAGCCAAGACACTGAGTTAGCCGCGCAGCTTTTACACTAATGGTCGGTCCATCAGGCATCATGGGGAATGTATGTCTCGGCAGCCACGTCCACGCACAAGATCTGGATTGGCCATGATGCTCAAGCCTTCCGGCCGGGAGAAAATGATCCTCCCGGGTGGCATCAATGGGCGCAACTGTCATCAGCCTTTTGCCGTCAGACTTTACGGTAGGTATCTCAAGATGCTGAGTAGAGATGGCCACATCCACTACATCAAGGCCACATACACTAGAGCCTAGAGGAAATGATCTATTTTCACAGCACCGAACATCCGTCGACTTTCTGAGGCTTGCCGCCGCCTAGCATGTGCAAGACCCCTCATTTCACCTGCAACGGGCGTCCAAGCCTGCTGTTACTGAATGAGGCCCGTTGTCGAGGCCAAGCGCCTGTACCATAACAGTCTGGCGGGAGTTGGAAATTGCCCCGCCTTGCTTGGTCTCGGGACCTTAACTTTCCAAATGGAAATCTTTATCAGAGTCTGTTAATCAATCTACTCGAGCGGTTGAACAGTCTGGGGGTAGTCAAAGCGGCAATGGCAGGCCGACTGGACTCAATATCCAAGCCGCTCCAGAGAAGACAGTCTAAAAATCCGAACACAACAGGAGATGTGGCAGAACGGCAATTCGTTCTTCTGCTTGTGTCTGTAGGTTGCAGTATTGATCTCAAAGAGGACGACACCATTTCGTGCGCGACTAACCCCTGTCGAGGTTGGTACCTTAATAAACGGTGGGACGCCTGCCGCCGCACAAGCTTCAAGACCCTTGCCGACGGGGGCACTCGCTCCTACCTTCCCAGCCGACTGAGGTACCAAAGATGGCGCCCGGTACGTACCTCCGTGCCGCCTGTACTTTCCCGCATCCCTGTCATACACTCCTAACCTGAAGGTACACAACCTTCCCACATGGGACTTGCCGTCAAGCGATGGAGGCAGGAGTTCCCCCATGTCTGCGTCAACATGGCGCTTTCCTTCTTTGACTTCAGAATACAAAACACAAACCAGCCCTGCAGGAACTCTCTGACCTCTTTTTCTTTTCTATCCCACGCCTTTCTCCTGCCTGACTGCTACCCTGGCTCTCTCTCTACCAACCTCACACCTTCCCTGCCTCTACCGTGCCTTCCGGGTCAGCACAGCATCCAAGCACGGAACAGGCTTGAGCCTTGTGGAATAGAAAGATAAAAGAGCTTCATATCCCCTCCAATATCGCTTCGAATCTCGATCATTGTCTCGTATCAGCATCATCATCTCTTTCCCATTCAGTTTTCTGTTTCCTTTCCAGGTTCGACCTCTAATATTGATTCCTACCTTACTGGACTTGCTTCACTTCAACGATATATTCTGCTCCGGAAGCATCAAAATATTCTAGTTTCATACAATCGACAATATCGACAAACAAAATGGTTTCAGTCAAGTCATTACTTCTTGCTGCGATGGCCACAGTAGCATATGCTGCCCCATGCCAACCAGCGTTTGTTCCAACCCTTCCCAAAACAGGAGGTAAATAACCCAGGAATCTGGACCGAGATATCAGGAGTGCTAACCAAGAAACAGGCGTCCGAGAGCTTCCGTCCCCGCCACCCAGCTTCACCCTCAAAAAGATTGCCATCGGCCACGGCATTCAAAATTACACATGCGTCGACACCACCTCTGCCCCTAAAGCCGACGGGGCCGTCGCAATTCTCTACGACGTGACAAAGTTCGCCCCAGGAACACCAAAAACCGGCATTCCTCAAGCACTCTGGGACAAGATCCCTTCTGCTCTCCTCCTGAAGCCTCTGACCTTGAACAAACTCGCGGGAACCAAGTACGGTGCTCATGCCACAGCACCGTTCCCCAGAGAGGAGGACTTGAAGCTGCTCGGTTTCCCCATCGCTGAGTACCTCGGCCACCACTACTTCGACATCAGCAGCACTCCAATGTTCGACCTTAATCGGGTTGGGCTCAAGGCCAGCGTGACAAAGTTGGATGGCGTTGATGCCCCTGCCAGTGCCGACAAAGGCCCCCTCAAGACCGGGGCAGTGGCTTGGCTCCAGCTTGGTGACAGCGGGAAGGGTCTCTCGAGCGGGCTCACCCAGGTTTATCGTGTCATCACGGCCGGTGGTGTTGGGCAAAAGTGTGACGTTGCCGGTGCCGGTGTGCACAGTGTTCCGTACACCACGTTCTACTGGTTCTTCTAAGCTTTTTTATTTCCCCTGGCAATTTTTGCTGAGCATGGAATTAAAAGCCGTTGGAAGGATCTGAACCGCCCAAATTTGGATCTTGGTGGTGTGGGGAGAAGGAAGCGCGGGTTGGACGGGATGGATGGAAGAAGCCGAGTTGAGCCTTCCATTCTCTGCCCTGTTTTCCCACGATCTGAGGTGTAGTGTGTTGGTTGGTTGGTTGGTTGGTTCGTCTCTTCCCCAACGACCAAACCGTCAACCCGCGCCGCTCTCTCCCAAAATACCTCCCCGGTCCTACCACACCACAAACACACATGACGATACATATAACCCTCATCTCACATACACCCCCACCTCTTTTTTCAACTCTTTCTCATTCACTCATTTAATACTTTGCATATATGCCACATGACGGGTGGGTGTGCACAATTTTTCAACACTTGTTTGTGGGCGGTTGGTCTTTTTCTTCTTTTTTCTCATGGGTATACCCTTTGCAAAATGGATGGTTTTGGTTTTCTCTTTTTCTCGGGTGGTTTGAAAGGGATGATGATGTCTGACACCACCTAACGGGAGGGATGGTTTACTATAGAGATGGAAGAGGCTTTGCGCTTAGAGGCAAGAGCAAGGTCGAATACTTAATTCAAGCTCGTTACGGATCACCACCTCACCTTTGCTGCTGTGTGATGTTTGATGCGTCGCCGAAAGCAATTCTTTGCGGATGTGTTTAGAGGCGGGTGACAATATTTGTCTGTTGCTTGACGGTGTACGTACCTAAGTACGTGACTGGGCTGGATTTCTTTTGGCTTGTTGTCAGCATGGATAGATAGGATGAATGTCGTTCTCACTGGCCAAAATTCATCGTTGCTTCATTAGGACCTGTTGGAATTTTTAAATGAGAAAACTATAGCCCCAACTGGCTCGCTGGGCCTATCTTGCTCTGTAGGTATGCAAGAAACCTCCTTCCGCCTTCCATCCAACATCCAGAAGAAAAGCTGGAAGCAAAAATAATAACTGAAACAAACAAAGAATCATCGCCATCAACCGAATCGCTCAGCCTTTTGAGGTAAAGATAATCGCTTCCTTGGACATGGTTTTTGAGAGTAGCTACCAGCATAGCACACCCCCATATACCGCGCATAAGCTCTGACCGCTGTTTCAAGATGATGACTCCTTTGCGCTTTTCTGCGACGCCTTTTCGTCCTGAATACCTCAAGAGCCTCACGATACTGCATGTAAGCCACCCACTTCTCCTTTTCCCACAATCTCTCTTGCACCAGGTGGTCAGAGATCCCCTTTTTGTGTTTGGCATGCGCCTGTAACCTCGTCCCATCACGGTCCAGGGTCAACATGTTGCTCGATTCCAATGTCCACTCGTGCATGTCCGTTACCATATCAGTCAGAGGCGATAACATCCACGGGTCACCGTCATTCTCCATCGCACGATCCGAGAGCGATACCAACTCCCAATCCTCGCCCTCGGCGCTTAAAACATCAGAGACAGCTTCCTATCTGCCCCCGAGCTCAGCCTCGAGGCCCTGCATTTGGTTGCCGTACTCCATCGGTCTTGGGTCCTCGGCGGTCCACTGCTGGGCCGGTCCATCGTGGGGGATTGGAACGTTTGTGGCCGCCTGTTGACCGCCAATAACACCAGTTGACTGGCCAGGAACAGTCCGGACCTGGGCTCTGAAGTTGACAACCTCGCTGAGGATCATCTTGCGCATCTCATTGACGTCATCGACGACCTCAAAGTCGAAGTTGAAGGTGGTCGGGCAGTCGGGTTCATCACTGGCATCGTGCCAGATGGAAAGATATGGATGCTCGAGAGCCTCCTCGACGCTGATACGGCGGGACGGGTCGAAAGCGAGCATGCGGTCCAAGAGGTCGAGAGCGTCGGGGTTGGCATTAGGGAAAAGCGAAGGGAATGACTTCTTGGCCATGAAAGGAAGATTCCGCACGTATTCCTGCGCCCTAGGCGAACCGATACGGGACAAGGTCTCCTCGTTAGGGGTACCAAGGATGTGAAGAATCTGGTTTAGCTGGTCGACGTAGTCACGTCCCTTGAAGAAGGGGCGCCCGCCGAGAAGCTCGGCAAGAATGCAGCCGACGGACCATACGTCAACTAGGAGGAGCCACTGTGTCAGTTCACCATCGCACGCAGACAAGGCCAGAGGTAAACATACTAGCTTTGGTGTAATTCTGGAAGCTCAACATGATTTCGGGCGCGCGGTACCACCTCGTCGCGACATACTCAGTCATGTACCCGGCGTTTTCCTCGGGGTCAACCGAGAAGCCACGCGCCAGACCGAAATCGCAGATCTTCAGTTCGCAGTCGGCATTCACAAGCAAATTTCCTGGCTTGAGATCACGGTGAAGGACGTTGGCGGAGTGAATGTATTTCAGACCGCAGAGGATCTGATAAATAAAAGACTGGAAATGGGCGTCGGTGAGAGGCTGGCCTGAACGAATGATGGCAGCGAGATCGCACTCCATCAACTCTGTGTGTCACAAACCGGTCAGCGCATTGAGTGGAGACCAAAGGGGACAAGACTCTGGTTGTCACATACCCTCATAGAGATATGTCTCGTTGAAGCTGTCTGGCCTAGGGATATCCATGTCATACAGGCAAGTGATCTATACCATCGAAAAGCAGGACGAGTTAGCCTCCAGTGTTCTGTGACGAGGTTTGCGCTTGAGCGTTGCTGGGCTGAGCTTACATTTCGGTGACCCCTGAAATGCTGCAGGAGCTTGATCTCGCGCAGGGCACGCTTGGCCAAGATCTTCTTGCTGAACACATTGGTGACCTTCTTGATGGCAACACCCTCGTTGGTCTGGTTGTTAACCGCAGCACTAGAATGGGGGAACACAGCAATAGTCAGTTTTGGCTGTTCATGTGGCTGGCCCAAGAAAACATTGGGCGCAAAGAATGAGGGGCAATATCTCCATACCAGACAATGCCGTATGCGCCCTGGCCAAGCTCCTTGGTCACGGTGTATCTTTCATCGACAATGAAGTCCTGGTTGAACACCTTGAACACCTTACGGCCCTGAAGATCGCCCATGATGGATATTTATGCCTGAGCGCTGTTGGGGATGCTGCTGGGAGAGACGATGGAGCTCAACGGGATGCGGGGAGGGACCCCAAAAAAAGGAGGGGCAGATAAGCAGCTATCGGCACGGACAAAGCCAGTCAGGCAACACACAAAAGACGGGATCTGGGAGGCCGAGTTGGGATGGGAAAGAAGCAGTGGGAGCAAGTTTCCAGCTGAGGAACGACAGTTTGCGACGGGAAGGGGGCCGAACCGGGGACGGTAGCGGTAGCGTTAGCGGTAGCGGGGCAGAGAGGGATCCAAGAGTTGGGTGGAGGAGGAGGCAACCCAGAGATGTCTGGCTTCGAAGCCCGACGAGTTTGCTTGGTATTTAAGGCGTCCGCAACCGTCCTTTGATGGAGAAAGGAGAAATGCAAGGCAGCGCCGCAGCGGACATGATGGAGGGGCTGAGATGCGACCCTGGCTTGCAAGCTCGGCTGCCGGTTGGCGTGACAAATGACAAGGGATGCTTGGTGAAGGGCACAAAAACGGGGGCCGGCGGGGTTCTGGGGCTTCGAATCCCCACAGTCGCCCGTAGGCGGCCGCTGGCTACAAAGCACCCGTCGTGTCACTCTTTAGCCAAAGAGCTGCAGAGAGATACTTCCACCATCCCCTGTCAAGAAGTCTAGGCGCTACCAAGCTGACTTGCAGCACCAATCCCAACTGTGTGCTTCACTACGCGCGCGCGAGAAACCTCGCCCCCCCTAGACTAGGAGGATGAAATCAGAAGAAGCTCTTTTCATCCAGTTCGGGATCCTGAAGCCGTGATGGGTTTTGTTTGCCAAATGAATGTGGGTAGTGGGAGATGAAGAGATGGGGTTTCAAAAAGCCGCCTCAAGCGCTCAAGACTGCCTGGCCTGCTTCTTGTTCGCCGACATCATGAAATGATGGTGGTGTCTAGGCCATGAACCGAGCTTCGCAACTGGTCCAAACCGACGGCCCCAAGCCTCGTTGGTTTGCTTGCATTGTCGGTCCTCGCCGAATAGCAGAGCTCAAGCTAATCCGGCCGAGAGGGGTACGGCATGTCTGTTGGGAAGACAAGACCATGACCTCCCCTCATCCTTGTTGAGCGACAGTATCAACCCGGCCGAGCTGTGTCGACGACGCTGCTGTTGAGCTTTCTCTCTTCACACTGGACCAATACCGAGGGAGCATGCTGGGGTGAATCCTTCAACCGTTTTTCAGGGGTCAATCTCATCCAGGACCACTGTGCTGGGCGGCCTGCCGGTCGTGGGCCACTGAAATTGGTCGTAGGGCTGACGCACCTCTCAAAATGGCATGGTGTAGGGTGACAGATGGTACCATTCCGAATCAATGCAGTACCCAAGAGTTGAAGGCGATTCCCGAAGACCTCGCTCCAAGCTTTGTCTGGACATATTACGAGATAATGAGGCAATCGCCACGTCTTGTCTTGGATTCTCGAAGCATGTGAAAATGAGGCAGAGCATGTATAAGTAGATGTGTCGTCCTTCGTCTGCAAATAGTCGGGATGGCAAGAATAACACAACCAACTTCAGCGCCTCATCCGAAGTACCGACCCCCCCAGGACCCGGAGAGCAAGCAGCCCGATGTGAGAAGTGAATGCAGGGACAGTGTTGGAGGTTGCAGGGTGGTAGCGCATGGAAGATGAGACGATGAGGACAGAAGGTCAATAAGCCATCAGGCTAAGGATGGTATCATTGGTCTATCCATGGGCGAAAACACGACACGGCGACACTTGCCTCGACAACACATATCGAAGCTATGGTTGGACGTCAGGAAAGACTTCCTTTAGGAAATTGGTCGAAAAACGGGTCGCCTGCTCATACGCCTTCTCGAAACCTTGCTGGCCACCATAGTAGGGGTCACTGATCACCTCAGCCTTGCCGGTTCCCGAGTACTCTCCGAAGAGCATGACTTTGGCCTTGCTGTTCGATTTGCGTTGCTGGATACGTTGGAGGTCGGAGAGGTTGGCACGGTCCATGGCGAAGATGTAATCGAACTTGTCGAAATCGGACGCATTTACCTTGACAACGATTAGAACCGATACCCGAGCCCGCCGCCGACCGATCGACCGAGCCTTACCTTGCGTGCCGCATGCACGTAGTCAGTAATACCATGGGATTCGAGGGTGGACATCGTGCGGTCGTCTGGTCCCTCACCGATGTGGTACCCACCTGGTCCAGACAGTGTGGTTAGGGTTGCTTGAGACGACATAAAGGACGATATCATCGAGAGAGACATACCTGTTCCGCAAGAATCGATTTCGGTGACCAATCCCTTGTACGGTTCCTTCTTGGCCATGGATTGAAAGACGCCTTCAGCCATGGTCGATCTACAGATGTTGCCCAGGCAAACGAAAAGAACCGAAATCTTTTCAGTCATGGTTGCGACGGGAGCCGGCAACTACAGCGATGACGATAACCGAAATAAATACACGGATAAAGCAAATGAGTGGCTAGGTCGACTGGAAACCTATGGATGTCCAACGGCGAGGATCGCGAATAATCTCAAACTTACAGGTTCTACATAGATGGAAAAGGTAAAATCACTACCCCGCGACAACCACACACTCAAGAGGGGCACACCGATACGATAAGCTCCGATAAGAGACATGGTGTGGATGGGTTAGGGTTCGCTGTGCGCGGGTTCCATGCTCTTCATTGTGAGCTTGGCATCGCTAAGTCATGAAGAAGAGTGTCAACAAAGTCACCAGCACACAGACAAGCTCAGCGTCAAGGCTAAGGAAGACTTTCCACATGACGGACAGATGGAAAATACTGGATAGATGCCGTTATTTCAGTGCAAAGCATGGTTGGCGACGTGGGGCTCTCGGCACTAGGCAAGAAGATAAGTTGCCCACAGCATGGCTTCGGGATGGACATTGTCTTCCAACAACAAAGAGGCATTAACTATACCAATTTGATCCATTGTATCCCCTCTTTCTTCCGCATTCGCAAGATGACGCAAGAGCCACTAAGCCCTCTTGTCAACAACAACACTAAGTGGGTTGACACTTTATTTCCATTCTCCGAATAACACAACTAACCATCGGAGCCGGACCGGCAGCTTGAGCAGCCGTTGCAACGCCACAGCTCAACGGTCCGAGTTTGTGAGTGCGAACTTGCAAACCAAGATCGTGGGCGTCACTGTAGAATGCATCGATGGGCGACAGTAAATGGTCTGCGTCAGGGTCATGATCCTGATTGATGGAAAGATGCCCAAAACCTCAGATCAGAGCAAACTCGAGCCGATCCAGTCAACCGGAACAGATCTCGGCGTTAGCAAGAAGGGGCCGAGCGATCGGAGCCCGGAAAGAAAAGGGATCAGAAACGGAACTGGCTGCCACCGACATCATTCGGGGCTATTCCCCGCGCCGGCTTGGCACAGTCCCGTTATCCAACCCTGCCTACTCCGTACCTACAAGGTCTTGTAGATAAGATGCCTCGGCAGTGACCACTGAGCTACAGACTAACTCCCCAAAAGAGAAGGACAGGAAGTCTCTGGCAGTGAATTGCGGATGGGCGGCACAGATAACGAGGTCTGCCCAAGAAGGAATAGGTAAAGTGATAAACTAGAAATACGAATTGAAGATTGTATGTATGTATGTACCAGACAAGACGGCCACAAGGCCTGGGCAAATCACGCAAGCTCGCGCAACCACTCGCAAAAAGAGGACCCCCATGCACGCCACCCATAGAAGCATAAGGTATGCTAAAAACGCGTGCAGACGCGGGCCAAAATCAAACTAGGTTGGAGAACCCCGCCATCCCACCACGGCCGTGATTCATCAGCAAAAGGCTTGAAGGATGCAATTTATCTCGACCGTGGCAGTGGGTATCCATCCTCCCATCCACTTGAACCCATCTCAATGCATCTGATAATGGGCCGCTACCACACACACCTGCCACACAAAGGCAGAGAGAACTGCGGCTAGCGCTGCTTCCCTGCTTCTTTTGCCCATCAGGGTAAGTTCCCACGTTCCCGATCTTGGAGGGACACCGAACCCTGAAGATCGCTACACTTTGCCTCCCCCCGGGGTCCAACCCAAGAACGAACTCGTTAGGTTGTCCCTTGACATCGACGGCTCCGTTTTTGGAGGAAAAATAGGGCCCCCGGACTGGATAGGATCACAAATACCTATACCTATGAAGCGTTGCGTTGCCCCGTCATATTAACCATGCCCTCCCCTTAACCACTTCTTCTCTTCTGCCACTCCTCATAACTTTCCTTCTTTTCTCGGTAAACACCAGCCTCCGTCTCTCTACACTACACACCTTCCAGAACGGACGTCGTATTCAAGGGACCAACACCAAGGAAATACCCCTCCACAAATCCCCACCACCAACATACAGAATAGGGTCTTCGGGGCGAATATAATACCGCGGATAGAACGGATCGGACGGACATCGTCAGCAGTCGGTCGATAGATTGACCGACTTTCTCACGCTTTCAGAACAAGACGGGAGTTCATCTGTTTACCGCTCTTCAGACACACGCACACTCACCACACACACTTTTACCTTTTGGTCAAAGTTGTGCCAGTGGCAAACTTGATCCTTCTCCAAGGGGTCCCCTTACCTGTACTTCCCAGACCCGTGGAAACCCGACCCCGATTCTCCACCCCAGTCACTCGGCGTGCCGTGGATTGTGGCTTGTGGGCGGTTGCGCCAACTTGGAGAAAAAAAGATCTAGAAGGAACTGAAACGAGACAAAAAAACAGAAAGCAAAAGGGAGGTACTCTCTAGCAGGAGGGTGTTTTGTTGTGCTCGTTGTAGGACGGAAAGACACTCCAGCGAAATGGTTGAACAGCGCCAGCACGGGCGCACGCCCGTCCACAACAGCGAGGTCTACCTCCTCCGCCAGATGCCTCCGACCTTTTCAACAATCCCCCCACTCTCTCCTCCGTCCCCCATCACCCCCGCCGAGGACGACGACTTTTGCAATGGCATGCCGATTGAGGCCTTGTCCCTCTCTCAGCCGGCCATTGCTGTAGCCGACGAGAAGCTCGCTGTCGAGGAGCGCCTTTCCAACGCCGTCCACGTCCTCTCCACTGAGACCACTGCCTTGCAGAACTTGACGGCACTCTACTCCACCGACCGTCTCGCCCGCGAAGGCTTCAACCGCGCCGTCGAGGCCATCACCCGTCGTAACCACCCCAAATACTCCCGCCACCACCAACACCACCACAGCAGAGGGACGACGGACGGCAAGATAGTGGTAATAGGCGTCGGCAAGTCAGGGCACATCGCCAAGAAGCTCGTCGCAACGTTCAATTCCCTCGCCATCCAGGCTGTCTTTCTCCACCCCACCGAAGCCCTCCACGGCGATCTCGGGCAGATTGGACCCCGCGACACCTTTCTGCTGATCACCTTCTCCGGCAAGACCCCCGAGCTCCTGACGCTGCTACCCCACCTCGACAAGTCCCTCCCCCTCATCCTCTTGACGTCGCATACCCGGCCGGAAACATGCGAGCTGATCAAGCACCGGCCCGATACCATCCTGCTTCCCGCGCCGATCCACGAGCCAGAGACAAAGTCCTTTGGCGTTTCCGCGCCGACAACGTCGACGACAGTGGCGCTGACGGTAGGGGATGCGCTCGCCATCGTTGCCAGCCGGGAGCTGCACCCCAGCGTGGCGAGCGTGTTTGCGAAGAACCACCCCGGCGGTGCGATCGGGGCGGCGTTGAGGAAGCCGAGTGTGTCGGAGAAGAGCGTGAGGGGGCTGGCGGTAGGGATGGATCTGATTCCAGTGCTGGAGATGACGGAGGATAAAGCCACCACTGGAGCGGATGTGCTCCGGGCCGGGTATGCCTCGCCGTCCGGGTGGGTCAGGCTACAGACTGGGGATGTGATCTCCCCGAGGAGGATCAGGAAGCTGGACTCGGCGGATTTGGTGGCCAGTCTGGATGAGTTGAAGGGGTGGCTGGTAACAAGCAAGAAGGAGTTTGTGCCTGTGGCCGCAGACTCGAGCGTGGAAAAGGCGGCCGAGTGGGTGTTGGGGATGAGGGTTGCCCTTGGGGACGGGTACTATGAGGACAGCGCGATCGTTGCCGTCATGGATCGGGGGGAGTGTGTTGGACTTCTCGAACTGGGGAGTCTGCTGGAGGACGAATGATCCCTTGTCTCTTTTTTGTTTTCTCCCCTGTTCCAGTGATTGGAAACTGGACAAGGCAACGATGTTATGATTTATTTTCCTTTGGATACTTAGCTATAAGGAGAGGGGAAAGGCTGCATTTATGGATCATGTGCACGTCGGTTGGCTGACGGCCAAGGGTGGACGTGACCAAAGAAAGAGCTAGAGCGGATTGGGAGGTATTCTGATATTTATGCGCAGCATTAGGTAGGCTCTCTGCTTTGATGGTTTTTTTCTCTTTCGATTTCTATAGCACGGCGTTGCGGGACATTGTAAATCTGATTCATGTTTTTATCACGCTCGAGGAAGAAGAATAGGTAGAACTGGCGGGTGGCAATCGTCTTGTGAAAATTGTACAGAGTAACACTGTACAGCACAAACATCATTAGTTGGGAGCGACTTTCGTTTTATACACGGTGTTGTTGTTGTTCTTGTTGTTGTTACATGAGACATATTATAAATTTATCTGTCATTCATCAAGCATTCTTTGGGGAACTGTCCGACATGATGTGAAGCATCTATACGCTGTACATAATGGTCAGATGGTGACAATGATTCCGGCTATTAACATTCAAACAAGATAAGTCCTCTCAGTCCGAATCACTCTCACTACTCTCGCTACTTTCGCTGCTGTCAGAGTCGCTCCCATCGCCTCCCTCCTCTTCATCATCAGAGTCATCCTCTGATGAAGACTCGGAGGAGGACGAGCTGCTGCTACTTGTTTCCTCATCTTCCTTGCCATTGCCGTTCGGCGCATCCGCCATCTTCTCATCTTCGCCATCATCATCGTCGTCGGAGCTGTCGCTTTCCGACTCAGATGAGCTGCTGCTCTCATCATCGCTCATATTGCGTACTTTTCTCAATCTGCGCTTCTTGGCAGGCTGTTGTGAATCATCATCACTCCGCGTCCTCTTGTCTGCCGCGGCATTCTCTTGTCCTGACGATGAGGAGGAGGAGGAAGTGGTCGTCGACGCGGCGGCGGTAGATGTCGTGGTGCTCTCCTCACTGTCGGACGCCAACTCTACAGCCACAATCTCGGCGCGGATGCGCCTCAGTGCTCGCTGCTTGACCAGGGGGTCCACGGTCCGGATGACATATTGTACCTCCTCCAATGGGCGCTTTCCATTGGCATTGGTGCCAGCTGACTGAAGTTGCTTTTGATGTTGTTGAAGATCCTCTAGGAACCTGGAAATCACCTCCTCATATTGTGTCTGCTTGGTCGCCTTGTCCTTGGTGTCGGCAGGGAAAGCGCTGACACCCTGCTCCATGTCTTTCTTCTTGATCTCCACCGCCGTCTCTCGTAATCTCGTCCGCACGCCTCCCTTGAGGTCGCTGATATATTGGTAGAAAACGGGAATGTCGTCTGACGGAATTTTGTCGCCGTCAAAGAGGTACTTGATGAGCAAGGTCTGGTGGTTTTTGTTGAACTTCCACGAGTCGCGCGCAGTGTGCCACTGGCGAAGGTAATCGAGTGATGGTTCAAGGTTGGTCTCGGGTTTGGCGACAGGCTGCGCTGGCTTCTTGGTCTTCTTTTTCTTTGCCTTCTTCTTTGCTGGTTCGACAGAGGTCTTTTTGGTGTCTGCCGTGAAGGAGACAGACTTCCTTTGTGACCCAGGGGTCTGTTCGTCGGCTCGGAACCTCTTGTTGGGAGTTTGCGCATACGAATTGCCGTTGTAGCTGTTGGTGTTATAGCTGTTGGCCGTCGACTGATATGGCGGTTGCTTTCTCTTGAGCGCGCTCGCGGGGCTGCCGGTCACTTGGGAATTGGAACTAGCATTGGGGCCGCTTGAACTCGGAGCAGGGCTCTCGTCGGATGCTCCCTTGAGCTTGAGGCCCAATCGCTTCCAGGCCGGGACACGGGCGGACATGTTGGCCAGCAGAGAGGAGGGAAGGCAAACAGGTGTCGACCGAGGTGAAGAGAAAAAAAACCTGGACCACCAGCAGAGACGACGTAGGACGGAACAGGGGCGCGGGTTCCCACAGAAACGCAAAAGTGCAAATTGAGCCGAGTAGCGCTGTTTTCAAAGAGACCCAAGAGTTTCCGGATGCAAGAAATATTGGGGCCGTTTGGCGATGTCGTGACTTCTATTGGGTGTTGCTGTCGTTGCTGCCAGTTGATTGAGAAACAACCTGCAGCAAATTTCTGTTCCGCCAGTGCTTATCAGCGCCCAATGCAGGGGTCTTGCGCCCGATAACAGGCGGGAGCAAAAGTTAAGAATGGAATGTGGGGCAACCCCACCGCCATTGAAGCTTGGGCCCTGGGCCATGACGCTCGGGCCAAGAAACTCGGAAGGTGCGGTTACCGGTAAGGTAAGGAAACAAATGCCTAACTTTTCAGGCAGAAATATCAGCCCGCAACAGCTGGCCGTCAGCCTTCTCCAGGCAAGCAGAGCAACGCGTCGATCAGCAGCTGGAGCTTCCCTGTCTGTCCAACCGCAACGACGAACGAAGCTCCTTGCCGCCTGCTCAACACCACCACCACCACCACCAAATCTACCACCACTGCCCGATATCTTGAGATTCCGCATCTATCAACTCGTCCTCTTCCCGTCCACCCAAACCACCCTTCAATAAAGCTTCCATCCAGCTCACATCGATCAAGATGGCGGGTATGTTGGCTACCAGCTGCGACGCTGTCGGGCGACCCCCGAGCTCCACTTTGGCCCTGGCTAACACTTGATGGCAGGCAACGCTGGTTACGACCGACACATTACCATTTTCTCCGACCAAGGAAGACTGTACCAAGTTGGTATGTTCAGGTGCTATGCCCATTGATCTGGCATTACTTCCGGGTGGCTGCTTGCCCATGTGATTGATGCATTGCGAGAGAGAGAAGAGGGGGGAAGGAGGGGAAAGGGGGGGGAGGAGGGGGCAGAGAAAGAAGGAAGCACAGAAGGGGTGGTTGTGTCTCGGTAGGAGAGGATGCTGACAGCGGAATGTCTTGCAGAATATGCCTTCAAGGCCATCACAGCCGCCAACATCATGTCGATTGGTGTCAGGGGCAAGGACTGCGCCGTTGTCTTGTCCCAGAAGAAGGTTCCAGTACGTCAGAAGCTACGGGTATCCTGCTGCCTTGTCGACCAGGTCTAACAGTGCGGTGCAGGACAAGCTCATCGACCCTTCTTCCGTCACACACATCTTCCAAATCTCGCCCTCGGTTGGTTGCGTCATGACCGGCTCCATCGCAGATGCGAGAGCGTTCTCCCAGCGTGCCCAGTCGGAAGCGGCCGAGTTCAGATACAAGTTTGGCTATGAGATGCCATGCGATGCTTTGGCGAAGAGACTTGCCAATATCAGCCAAGTGTACACTCAACGGGTATGACGACAGAAACTATTGACTTGCCTTGGCAGGGGAATATTGGAATTTTGAAGCTGACATCCTTGCCAGGCATACATGCGCCCATATGGTCTCGCCGTGACGTTGATCTCTCTCGATTCCGAGTTTGGGCCGCAGCTATTCAAGTGCGACCCTGCCGGTTACTATATCGGTTACAAGGGCACTGCTGCGGGTCCCAAGCAACAGGAGGCGCTGAACCACCTTGAGAAGAAGCTCAAGAACCGGGATCATGCGGACGGTGATTGGAAGGAGGTTGTCGAGCTGGCCATCACAACACTGAGCACAGTCCTCAGTATGGACTTCAAGAAGACCGAGATTGAGATTGGTATTGTTGGAGGCCCACGCCCAGACGGCAAGGAAGGCACATACCCCGGGTTCAGGACACTTACAGAGGACGAGATCGACGACAGATTACAGGCTATCGCCGAGAAGGACTAAAGTGGTGAAGAGAAAATACTACCCTGGGGGGGGGGAAGTGGGTGTAGTGCCGCGGCCGACTGGGTAGGATGCTAGGTGCTGATTCGTTGCGGACTCGTCGAGGTCAGACTGAGGGGGTGAGGCAGCGTGGGAGTAGACAAGAAATCAGGTATGGTATGGTGAGGTTGATGGCCCCCTATATCCACATCCCGCGCGTTGTTTTGTGCTACGGTTCATTCACTCGTGCCATAGAATCTACATATGCAGCATGCAGGAAAGAGCGTCTAAAATAGACCAGTTCAAGATCCCAGCCATGTCACAATAGGCGTAGCCTCGTAGCCGTGAGCCGTGTGCCGTGTGCCGTATCCAGTGTGGCTTACAGTTTGAAGGCTGAAGACGTTGCTGGTTTTGGATGTGTGCTGCGGTGTGAAACGGCCAGATATCTGACTACTAGGTTTTCTACCTCCGAACCGAGACCCTCAACGCAACTGGGTGGACGACAACCACATCAACGTGCATCTGCCCTTTCTGACAGGCCAGTTATTTATGCGGCCCATGCGGACCAAACCACGCGGTGGCAACCTGAACGGGAGCAACGGCGGGAGATGCGGGAATAGATGCCACTGGTGTGGTTGTCAATAAGCGGCTCTTGTGCGTGGCTTCTGGGCCGCCAACAAAGCGGCCAGGATCTGGGGGTGGTCCTCATCGATGTTTCAACTTTGGTCGGTTTCAACATTGGACTTGGATGCAGGGACCCACAAAGCTGCCTCTCAAATTCGGATTCTACCCGAGTGCGTGGGATCGGGTTAGGCATGTTGGGGATTAGTGTGGGAGAGGAGTTCGGACGATGAGTGCATAGTTTCATGGGGCAAGGTTATCCGGGTGCGTGGGATGGACTGTGAGAGGTCGATGCAGGTTTCTGCAGGTCGACCAGAGGGCCCTGAGAAGCTGACAAGCAGCCTTTTCATGACTTGGCGAACTCCAAGTCGTCTCCCGTTTGGCAGATGGAAAGAGGGGTCGTGGATCCCCTCCGAGGCTCCTCAAGCCTCTCAAGCCTCTCAAGCCTCGCTCAACGGCGCTGTCTTGCCGTTCGTTTCCGTCCTCAAACCGCAAAACAGCGTCATCACCGTCCAAGACACCTCTCCAGCCCTCCCTCTTTGCTCACATTTGGCCTTGGGATCAAATGACGAAACTGCACCATTGATGTCTTTTGCTGCTTCAGCTCGGTCGGCAACGGTGTTGGAAGTTGTTGAGCAACACGGCTAGGAAGGTTATTGGCTGCCGAAGCCTTGAGCCACAGCAAGCTGCCTCCATGGAGAGTTCTGGCCGTTCTGGCCATCACCGGGGACATCCAAAAGCGGTTTAGCGCATCTACTGTGGCGTCGCTGAATGCTCGTTAGAACTGCCGTTTCGGGGACCCCCCTGTCAACATCACGGTGCACAAACCTCCAATGCCACCAGGACAGGGCCTGAGAGGCTCTTTTTGTCCCATATCGAACCCTTCAAGGCATTCCCACAGCCTTTGGCCATGACATGCCGCCCAAACGATAGGAGGCTGCATTGGACCTGCAGCTCTTGTCCAGCCTGACCAGGGCTCGTCTGAAATCACACCGTTGCAGCCGTGTGCCGCCGTCATTCTGCTGCCTCCATCGTCCTCTCTGGCCTCTCACATCTCGGGCCTTGCAGCGGTGGGGGAGGTGGAGGTTCAACGCCGTGCATTCATTCGGTATCACGGACAAAGGGGGTGTGGACTCACGGTACAACACTGCCCAGCTAGCTAGGGACCTTAACCCTACGAGGAATGGAATGCAAGGCACATGGGCAGCAAGAAATCGACGTAGCATCTCGACACTCCACCACCATCAAACCTCTCCTCCACTAACATGGCGATGCATCTCCCTCCTCGTGCGACAGGGCACCGGCCTGCAGGCTGGGCATCAAGCGGCTGATGATCTAATCTGTCTCTTCTCTGCGGGTTTTACACTTACACAAGCCCTTGACGTAGTCTAGTCATACTCTCGAAATACTCCGGGACTTAGTCCCGGGTTTATCGCGACAACGTGCATGCTGCCATCTCACCCACGCATACACTGACCCCATCCAGGATACGTACCTCTAGGGGGAACTCTGATTCGGAGTCCTCCTTGTGGTGTCTTTGGTCTTGATCCCCTCAACGGTTTGATATCCACCATGTCGAGACATCTACATAAGTCAATGGGGTTCGCCCCTAGTTGCCGTGAACAGGACACCACCAAGCCATCATCACCTTCACTACTCGGTTGAGCGCCAATCTCTTCTCTTTTCAGACTTGATATCTCTTGTGTCTTGCATAGACTGCAGCATACACCCATCCTCCTGGCCTTCCTTGTTTGCCCAACATCAACCATCACTCTTTTTCTCCTGCCTTGATTTTCACCAATTCGAGATAACGAGCGGTTCTCGCCTTTAAACTCGAGCATTCTTTTACTCTGCATATTCACCTACCTTCGATACTCCTCTTTCAGATCTCCAAAAACTGACCGCCACCATGTCTGACGGACGTATGTTGCTCACCCCTTAGCATTCACCCCCCCCCCCCATCTTTTCACCCCAACACCCAAGCCTAAGCCCTATCAAGACAATTCCCGCCCCTTCTAATGGGCTTGTGCGTCATCGGGGATTTATGCCATTATCTCCCGGGAACCCATCGTCCACTCCTTTGTCTCTAACCAAGACGCCACCCCCGACGAGGCTTGCTGAAAAGCGATCCTCACCTTGGCAGGCCACCAGAAGACATGGAACTAACAAGAAACTCCAGTCAACGAATACCGCACCGCCCGCGTGGCCGAGTTGCTTTCCGACTTTCGCACTCTTCAGTACTACATTGCCGCTGCCCCGGTCAACCCTACCGACATGGACGACTACTACACGGAGGGCTGGGCAGCACTTCGCCAGTGCGCTCTTGACGGCCAGCACATTCTCAACTGCGCTGCCGACATCACGGTCCCGCGTGCGAGTGGAGGTGCGGACGAGCAGGCCAAGGCCGAGCTCAAGCAGTATGTCTTTCCCAGACCTAGTTACCCGCACTCCTTTGTTTTCGATATTAACGTCATGGACCCAACAGGGTTCACCTTGACGCCTACGCTCGCCGCCACGAAGGCCAAAAGATTTATCTCCGCCAAGCTGCTGTGCAGCGCTGGATCGAATGGCGGGATCAGATTCTTATGGGTGGCAGGCCTCACTCGGGCAACCAGAGTCAACTCAGGGCTTGCGACCAGCAACTGCGTGCTGTACGTCTCCCTTCTCTTCTCTTCCTGCCACTCTTTGTCCCGTGACTTCTTCAGACAAGCTAACCAAAACCAGGAGCTCGCAAACATCACCGATGAGGCCATCTACTCGGAGCTTCAAGTCTCCGACATGAGCATGGGCCGCTGGGTGGACGAAGACCCGAGCCTCCGCGCTGTGCAGCGGTGGGTTCGGACCCGGAGAGCTTAATTCCTAATTCACGACTTTCACGACGACGACGACGACCCGATCACGGTTCACGGCCGGTTCTCGACGATCCTTTCACCATGCCGTTACGACACGGTTACGAACCACATCACAATCACGATCGGAGAAAAGTTAATGTTTACACACATCGATACCCCGGGGCCCCCTTTTCCCATCTCTCCGTCGGGGAAAAAAGGGGTAACGACAACAAGATGCCAGCCATCAACCACAAACATAATTATCTCCTCTCTTCTTCTTCTTCTTCTTCTCTTCTTTGCATCATGGGGGGAACGGACATTTCCCCCCTGAAATTTCTTCTTTTTCTCTGGGGGAATATTTTGGGGGAGGGATTTCGTTTGGGGACTTTTTAGAGTACGGCATACGAAAAGATACCATGGGTCAGTACACGCAGGGATACACGGGTCTTTTTTTCTTCGTTTTATATTTTTTAGTTTTGTATTTTTCCTTTGTGATTTTCTTGCTCGTTTTGAAAAAGTTCAACTGTAAATATTTGTTGGATGTTTTGGTTCCGGCTTGGGATCCTGTCTGGAACAGGAATCCGTTGTTGATGGTAGGGGGATGGGGGTCATACATGCATACACACAGCATTATCTCAGGGGAAGCCAAAAGGATACTAAAAAGAGGGAGGCTACGCATTGCCAGGAGCAGCGTAGGAAGAGAGTAGCTAAATTCAAGCCAATTTTGAATTGACTAACTTCAATATCCGGACACGAAACTTTTCAATGGGTATGATACACGTGCTCTAAGAATAAATAACAAATTTAAACATTCTTGCTCTGTACACACAGCGCAATTCCGCCAACCGACAAAAACATGCCGATCAGGGTATCTGACATGTCCAAGTTAGCTATTGACCACAGTCAAGTCAGACTTTTCACACCAGCGAGTAACTCACCCCTACTGATGACCTTGCCCTCAACCCACCACTCGCCCAGGACAGTAAACAAGAACGCACAAGTGTTCACGATGGGCACCGTCAAGCTCAGCTCTGTCCCGACCAATCAGTATCACCATGTCCCCTTTCCGCGATGCGGGTGTACATACCAGCCTTCCCAATCAACAAAAAGAACCACACGCTCCCCGTCAAGTTCAACACCAGCGGCACGGCATACCTCGGGTTCCTCAACAGATCCACCACACCAAAAAAAGCCCCGAGCACCTTCCGCTTCACCACGCTTGACTGCACAGAAGATGACTCAAGCAGCGGGTGGGGTGGAGGGGAGTGGGAGCGGGCCGCGGCGCGGATGAAGGGTGTCGTTAACCCCCAAGCTATGCCCACCAGCAAAAAGGAGAGGATGTAGTTGACCACCGGAGGTTTCGGCTCCACTAGAACTGGGCTGTCAGAGAGGATGTCTGAGGCAGCCATGCTGGGGAAATGATATTGCCGACCTGCCCTGCCACGTGGGAGGTATTTTTGGGATTTGCTGGGTGTGGTTTTAGGTTGGTAGGTTAAATGTTTTGATGATGTGATGCTTACGGGAAGGCTCAAACAACGGCACAACTGAGCAGAGCACGTGGGGAATCGGCCAATTACCCCGGACGGCCTCCTAGAAACGGTGTAAAAAAGAATACAAAGGGCAGCAAAGAGGGGCACAAGGCGGAGACCCGACAGTCTGGAGCTGAATATGCACGACACACGAACGAATCAACAAGAGTGGACAAGTGCGGTGACGAGGAAATCGATAACTAGGTAGGTGGGCTCTCAGCCTTGTGGACAAGTAATTAGGTGGTGACCAAACGGGAGAACCGCTGAAACGGGACAACAACGCCGCGTCCGTTGGGTGGGAATTTGTGGCTGAGGTTTTGTAGTTATCGATAAGCAGCCCATCAACGGCGCTAAAGCCCTTATTGGCACTAGTGCGGTTTTATTGTCCGATGTCAACTTTTCGGTCTTTTCCTTCTTGAAGATGTTCTTTTGACTTCAAGATACATACAGCCAAGGCATCCAAGACACGTTAAACATCTAAATCCCCTCGTTTCTCTGTCGGCGCTAAATCCACAAAGATTGTCAGTATGTTTAAGCCTGAAGATTCGGCCCGAGGGGCTCGTGTCGCTGCAGTGTTTCCCTACTCGACGCAGCTTTCCACGAGTCACGTCTGGCATGTCCTCACCATCGGCGACGTCCGGATGTCCTCACTTCACGATGTATGCTGAAAGCTGAATCTTTTATTCCTCAACTGAGACGACAGAAGGCCAGTAAGCATCCATCACGATAGTACAATTGACCGGACGTTGCCATGAAGTTGAGACAAGACGCTATTGACGTAACGCCAAGTTCCTAGCCTTCTCCATCAATGGAGCTTGTTGTAGGGCTGAAGAAGACAAGAAGTTCCTCATCACCACTATGTATTGGAGTTGATGGCCTGAAAACTTTCCATGTGTTCCTATTCGCTGCCCTTTCACACATCATCAACTCTGCTGCACCCGATACGACGGGACATGGCTGGGAGGATCACGCTGATTGCTGACGTGATGCAAGATCGAAAAACAGGGTATAGGTCATTAAGCGCACACCCTGCCCCTATATTCCTGCGTATTAAGACCCCGTCTTGGCGACCACCACCTTGATTTTTGAAGATGCAGCTGGAGATATTCTAAAATTTACGACACATCAGCAAACCAAGAGCGGGCTTGTTTGAGTAAGGTATCTCATCGTTCTTCTGGAGCCGGGCACCACAAAACGGCACCCAACCTGTGTTTGACATCACCAGTCCCGATTAGCCTACCTGTGGTTTAGTCAGGTCGATGCAAGACGGTCTAGAGTTCGGGAACTTTCCGTTCGATCTACACATTGACGTGGGTTTGTAGATCTAGAGAAATTACAGATCTAAGATCCGACCCCTGAAGCGATCCCTCTTAGCTTCAAACTACTTGCATGGATCCGGTGGACTTCATGGCAAAGTGCCTTCTAGATCTCGACATCATGTTCAGACTTTGTCCATGATGTCAGCCATTCTCACCATCCATTTTCCAAAGCTTCCACTTTGCCCTCACGATCGAGAATAGTGAGCCTTAGCTTGGCTCTACCCGACAAGGGGCACTGATGAGGGAGCAAGCCACTTTAAACTACGAGGAGAGCAATGCTGATATATGGCCGGAAGAGATCCCTTCTTCCGGACACTGCTCCTCATCACCACTCACACAAACCATACTTTCTCACATCACATCAACAAAACACCCTCCAAAATGCCTACTGATGCTCAGATTGCCGGCGGCCACAAGGCCAACTTGAACAACCCCAACACCTCCAAGGAGTCCAAGGAGAATTCTCAGAAGATCCTCGACAATGAGTTCAACGGTGGTGATGGTGCGTGTGTCCTGCATGAGCACCCAATTGTCCCTTGCTAATAATGTCCGTAGTCCCCAAGGCCAACGACACCAAGGACAAGAACCCAGGCAACGTTGCCGGCGGGCTCAAGGCGTAAGTTGATCCGTCGCATCCGAGGCGCATGACCTGAGACACGGCAGCTAACGGTGGTTTGATGGGGCAGGACCATGAAGAACCCTAATGTCTCTGATGAGGCCAAGAAGTCTGCCGAGGAGCGCCTCAACAACATGTAAACAGCACACGTGGGAGGCGGCACATTTAACATGTCTGAAACTATACAAATCATAACTTGACCCCGAGTCTCCTCGATATCTATCTCTTTTGTACCTACCAAAGCACACAAGCAAACTAGCACAATAGTGATTACAAAATACACCTGGTCTTCAGCAGTTGTAAGGAGAGTAAGGACCTGAACCATTGGAAAATAGCTCATGTGACATATACCTGCTGCACATATTACCGTTCTGATCACGCGAAAATGATAACGTGGTGACCCCGGCTCAAGAGATATGACAAGAGCTGAAATCCGGTTCCTGATTTCTCTAATGTGGGGTTTTGTTTCGGGAGGATCGTGGATTCTTGGTGGAAGCAACATCAAGGTGGGGTGAAAGACGTCAACAAATGGAAGGATGGCTTTGGACGCTGTCACCTCAAGGCTCAAGGGCTTGCTTACGAGTCGCGACACGCTATGCTATGCAAAGGGAAATTGCGTTTCAAGTGCAGTTGAAATCTCTTTTTATCTTAGTGAACTTGGAAAGAGGCTGGTGCAAATCAGCGACGAGCATTTGGGGCTGCAACTGGCTGCAAGGTCGATCAGGAAACAGCTTTAAACCCCTGTTCCGGCCATCAGCCCAGCCTCGCAGATTTGCGCGGTAACGCGGGTATCGGGCGCACCAGCCACCCCAAATCCAGTTGGAAATGCACGTAATCCCCCAACTTGGAATCCACCCAACCACCGCAGAGACGCGCGATCTAACCTACCCAAGCTAGCGGTTGCTTGGGGGGCGCGGCACCACTGCCGTGCGGATGCTGATGCTGGTGCTTTGGTTGCCCGTGCTGCTGCTTGTGCGTGTGTGTGTGTGCTTGTGCTTGTGCCTGTGCCTCCATGCTTGCTTTCCTCCCGCTCCCGTCTCTCATCAGGGTGCTTTCTTCTTTTTTGCACTTGCTCCTTCTTTCCCAATTCTTCTTTTCCCTTCGTTCGGGTTTCTGGGTCGTGGCCTTACTCTTCAGTCCGACCTCATGTTTGTTTCTCTTTTGTTTTTTGACACAATCCTGAAGTCAAGCATCCGACCCTCGTTGTCAGCGGGGCAGGCACCAACCTCGGACCGCACCTCAGCGCCCCCCCAAGCCCGCTCGAGTAAACAATTCCGATTCCTTGTTTTGATCAGACAAGAACCCGTCGCATTTCGTTTCCCTAGTGGACGCAAACCAGAAAAATAACGGCAAAATGTCAACCAGAACAAAAGCTCTCCCGCTCGCCCATACGGCGGGCATCTTCTCGGACATGAGTGCCGATGGACCGGAGATCGGTATGCTTGTTTTGGTGGTGGACCGGGCGAAAAACCTACCGAATCGCAAGACGATTGGAAAGCAAGATCCCTACTGCGCTGCACGCCTGGGGAAGGAAGCAAAAAAGACCAACACCGACATTCGTGGCGGTCAGACTCCCAGGTGGTATGTTCCTCCCATCTTCCGGGTCACAGCAACACAAAGCTAGGTGGGATGGTGAACTAGACTAACCATGCCGTGCCACACAGGGATCAAGAACTCAGGTTTACCGTTCACGACTCGCCAGACTACTTCCAGCTGAAAGTGTCTGTGTTCAACGACGACAAAAGGACCGAACTTATAGGCGAGGCATGGATAGACCTGCGCGATATCATCGTCGATGGGGGTGGGCAGAGTGACCAATGGCACCAGCTTCAATGCAGGGGTAAATATGCCGGTGAGCTTCGACTCGAACTCACGTACTATGACAACCAACCCAAACTCGACAAGACGGCAACAAAATCAAGAAATCAACAAACTGCTTCAGCAGACAATGAGCAGCAGCCCGAGACAGCACCAATGTCCGCCACGGGACCCAGGGCCATGCCTAAACGTCGGCCCCTGCCTTCGGATCCCGTCACAGGCAAAACGCCCTCACCGGCACCGGCGTCAAAGCCACCACCTGCTCCTGCGCCCGAGCCGTTAGAGACGCCACCTCGCTCGCAGCCAAATCCCATTTCATCATACGCACCATCTCAGTCACCTCTGCAGCACCTCGAGTATGGGTCCCAGTCATCGCGCTATCAACAGCAGCAGCAGCAGCAGCTACCGGACCAGTATCCCCATCGTGAGCGTAGTGCAGATCGCCGACGAGAGCCACCACCTCCTCAACAATACCAGACCCCGGAAAGGGTGGAGAGATATCCTGCACAGCAACAACTGACATACGACCGCTATGACTCTAGGCCCAACGATCCATACGGAGCACCACAGCAGGAGGCACCCAATGATTTCAGTGATGATAGACCCCCTCCGCCTCCTGCTCATCGGTCCAGGCCTAATCTCAACTCGGCGCCCAGTTCGGGCTTTCAAGGGACTCCGCCGACGATGAGACAAGACGTGTTGAGAAATGAGGCCCATCGTGCCTCTGCTTCACCTTCAAGTTATCCTGGGCGCCCAACTTACAAGGCTGCCGACTCCGCACCGGCCGCTCTGCCTGGCTCTCAGTATCAGGCCATAGAGCAACCTCCACCTCCCAGGCACTACTCGTATGACTCGAACGGGTACGACCAGTCGCACAGAGGCATGCAAGCCACCGTGGAAGACGTCCCCGAATCTCCCGAGTCTTCTAATTCGCACAGAAGAAGCATGGGCAGGGCGCCACCGGGCCAATCTCAACCCCAGTATGATCTGGACTTTGAAAGCACCAGCCCTGCTCCACTGAACATTACAGGGAGAAGACCGAGCAATGCAGTGCAGGACCAGCACTACTCGACCTCTCCTGGGATGCAAGACCAGCGGTACTCGACCTCTCCCGGTGTACAAGACCAACGATATTCCACTTCGCCTGGCGTGCACGACCAGCGCTATTCGACCTCTCCCGGGGTGCAAGACCAGCGGTATTCGACTTCTCCCGGCGTCCAAGACCAGCGCTACTCGACTTCGCCTGGAATGCAGGACCAGTCGGGATATCAGGGCTCCAATGGCTATGTTATGTCCTCCACCGACTTGTCCCGGCGGGAACCGTCAGACTACTCGTCATCTTCCAATTATGGCCGTCATTCCGAGCCTAGCCTGCCGACGTATGAATCACACCAGAACCAGAGAGCACTGCCGTGGCGGGATGAGCCTGATAATGGACCAAACAGCTACCCAGCTGCTCCAGTCCCTGCCGCGTTGATTCCTGGAATCGATCCAAACATCTCACAAGAGATTGCGCTGCGTGTCAACGAAGACAGCGGTCGCCAGCGACGGTACAATCAACCGACAGAAATGGAGACACCTCCGAGGGGCAGGACCATGGACGTTGCTCGGAGATATGACCAAGACGGTTCCCCAGCGAGCTTCAACGCTCAGCCTCCCGCCCACGGCAGGAGTCCCATGACTTACACAGCAGGGCCATCGACATCGAGTGTTAACGTAGTGATCAAGTCGCGGGCATACTCGCCCAACCCACCTGTTCGTGACCCCAGTCCCAACCCGCCCCAGCAACATCACAACCTGCCCCAGCAACAACACACCATCCGTCGCAAATCAGTAAGCCCCAGACCGCCATCCTCTGATAGCCGTGCAATGTCTAGCGTTCCGTTCGGCCCCGACAGCTATGAGGTTCTGAACCCCACTGCCGCTGCCGCTGCCATGCACGATCCGACCGCCGCTTTGCCAGACTATGATGCAGCCACTGGCAAGATTATCACACACGATGGTCGCGAAGTTGACCCCTCTGATCATTTGCCGATGGACACTTGGGCGCCTGAACCAGAACCGAAGAAGCCAACCCAGACGTCTCCGGCCCCTCGTCCTACGCCGGGTGGTCCACAACCACAGCCCGTATCGTCGACCGGCCGTCGTCCTCTACGCATCGCCGCCGCACCACGCCCACAGAGCTATGCGACATCCGATTCTTTCGATTCCGTGACTCCGTCACCGCCTGTCTCCAACGGCCGCAACCGCCTTCAAAAGAAACCCCCTCACCGCATGTCTATCAGCTCCGGGTTTTCGCCCTCTGAACCAGTAATGTCTGGCGCCAACGGCCTTGGCCCAGGGAGGAGAAACAGCAACGTCGGTCCAGACTCCCAGCCTCTTGCCCCCCTGCCTCCTCACCAAGACAACTTTAATCCCCCACGGAATCTGCCACGTGCGTCGACTTTTGACTATGGTGCCGGGGAGAATTACCATCCTTCCATGCAAGGAAGTATTGGGAGAAACGGCCCACCTCCTCCGGCTAAGATCCCGTTGGCGTTGCCACCTTCTCAGGGGTATAATGGTAATATGAGCGGAGCGTTGCAGTTGCACAGTAGCAGTGCTGCTAGGCGAAGTGGTATGAATGATTATGATCACTATGATGGGGGCTATCGGCATCAGAATGATGGGTATGGCGGCGGTGGTGGCGGCGGCGGCGGTGGGAGGGAGCTGAGTTTGGAGGAGGAGTTGAGGCAGATTGATATCGGGACGGGGAGGTCATCGAGGCGGCATCAGGGATATGCACACCAGGGTCAGTGGTAAAAAAGAACACTTTCTTTTTCAACATGGGAGTTGTATGATATGTCGTGATTTTTAAGGTCTTTTTCCCCTTGGTTTGGACTTGTTTTCTTTTCTCTTTTCGGGGGGATGGTTGATTTGCGTATATGACTTGATGGATATGATGAAGGTAGGAGAAAGAGAGCTGTTCTATTTTTGACAGACACCATATATACAGCAGGGGATTTCTTTTCTTTTTCTTGGGAGGATTTTGGGGGATATGTGTAGGGTAGGGTAGGGTAGGGTAGATAGGTAAGGTATATGGGCAGGGATAGCAATGGGATGTTATGGATGATTTGGGGGGGGGGGGGCGGGGGCGTAAATGAGACATATTTTGATCAATTGTTGTTTTGGTTCGGTTTGATACCTATTTGGGACGGACTGAAAAAGACTTGTGAGTCTTTTGTGTCTAAGCGCGATGGCGATTTGTAGTGGTGTCGAGATTTCTTTCTGGAAGATGATGGATTCCAGGATGGTGGTTTTCTGTTGACGGCTTCTTTAGTTGGGGAAGCAAAGGTCTTGACAAGATCAAGCCATATCTGCGGCTAGTTGTCATGTTCACCCTAGTTGAGCTCGCTCACACAAGTCTGGTATAATTGTAATCCTGTCGGCCTTTTGTTCAATGAAAGGCGTGATGATGGCTGTGGCGTCCTGGCAAGCCCACCAGCCAACAACACAACACTCACCAAAGCAAAATTTAGTTCGATGGGGCAGAACCGTCCCCCTTATTTGACTCACACCGAGATCGGGTGGCGTACCCGGCTTTGGCACCCCAAGTTGAGCTGGGGTATCGTTCACCGGTGAGCGTGGCGCTTTGTCGAGATATCCTCAACATGTAAAGGTGTACCTGCTTCTAACCACAACAAAATACCTCCTTTGTGTACCCACTTGAGCCATTGCAAAAGACCAGGTCATGTCATGACATTACATGCCAAAAGAGAAAAGGCTTTGACCCCGCCGTGAAACGCCACAGAGAAACCAAAAGTCCGGTAGAGCCATCCAAAATATTTATTGATTTCCCCCGTCATGCCAACCACACAGCACATCCGAGTCTAGGTATCTCTCTATGTAAAAGACAACAACAACCCGCAACAATAGAGTAGCAGTACGAGCCCGTACTAGCCTTTTTTTATTAACAAAAACCCTTGCTACTTCCCTTTCAGTCAAAGTAGACAACATGAACTCCGACGCAATGCATACAAGACAGACCAGACAGATAATTAAAAAAAAGAATACAGATATGTAGGCTTGCCCTTCTTTAAAAAAAGCTGAGGTCCTAGTTATTCCCCAACGTCAGGGTCTCCAACATGCCCGCTACTTCGATAGCGGCTTGCGCCTTGCTCGCTGCCCTCGAGACCTTGCCGAGCAGGGCCTGGAACAGCTCTGCCAGCTCCGAGTTACCGGCAACGTGCTCGCTGTAGAGGTCGTACAGGTGGAATGATACATCGACGCAAATGCTGAGGTAGCGTGGGTCCACAATGTATTTGCTCACCCATTTTAGGAGCGGGATGATGGACACCTCGTCACGACCCTCAAGCGCCTCGCGCAAAGCAGACCGATGACGCAGAGCAACGAGAACGGTAAGCGCGACAAGAGGCTGGTACTCTGGCCCGGACATGTCGATTACTTCGTCCAGACAGGCGGCATAGAACCCGTCCTTGTAGTTGCGCTGCCATGGCTTGAGCTTCTTCTTCCTGGATCCAGTGTCTGATGTCGGGATGATGACGTCGACGTTCTCGCCCAGCATGTCCATGTTTTTGTTGCTGACTGCTGCCCGTTTCCGCTTGGCATTTCTGGCGTCAATCTTGTCCAGTGCTGACGTGCCAATGGCGGCCTCGATGGCTGCGCGCTCGCGAGCCTTCTCGGCGGCTGCTCCCGACAACTTGGTGCGGATGGCCAACACGCCGGACTGCATGCCCACGGCGAGGTGACGGTCTTCCTGGGCTGCGCCGGCGGCGATAACCGAGAGGGAGAGGATAGGGCTGGGATATTTGGAACCAAACACCACGTTCCAGTTAGAAGTTTCAAAGACCTTGACGTGGCCGTCCAAACTGCCGCTGACAACGCGCTTGCCATTGGATGCCAACGAGAGACTCGTGACCGTCTTTTGGTGGTTTGTGATAAGACGCAGCGGTTTCGCGGCGACCAAGTCGAGAACTGAGATGGTGTTTCCGGAGGCAGCGAGAAGGGTGGTTCCCCCGGGAAGGGGCAGAACTTCTTCGATTGGGTCCTTGTGCTTGAAGGTAAAGACAGAGCCGCCCGGTGTCCTGGCATCCCACACCCGAACCGTCTCATCGTAGGAACCGGTGACCAGCATGTTGCTGTTGCCGCCGGGAATGAAAGCGCCGCTACGGACGTAATCCGAGTGGCCGGTAAAGGTGTGACTGGGGTTGTTGGATGGTAGATCCCACAGCCTGACCGTCTTGTCGTCACTGCAACTCATGAGGGTGGTGAGCTCGGTGGGCGACCACTTTGTAACCCACACGGGCTGCTTGTGGATGTGCCATGTCTTGAGAATAACAGCCCTCGTACCACCACCGACATCAAAGACCTGCATCTTGCCCGAATCCTCACCGGCGACCAGCACCCTGCCGTCGGCCCTGATCTCTCCGGAATGGGCCTCGCTGTCGAAGCGACCAATTGTCTTGAGAAGCTCGCGCTTTCGAATCGAGAAGATGTCCACACGGGGACCCGAGGTTACCGCAAAGAGGTCATTGAGCTTTGTCGCGGCGACCATGGAATTGGACAAGACGGCGCCTGTTTGAGCGGGGAAGCTGATGTGCGAGATGGGCCATGTTGCCGTCGATGTATGCGATTTCTGGTTCTTGAAGGATCTCCAATATCGCTGTTCAGGAGTGACGGGGCTGGGACCCGAAGGGAGCTTGACCAGCGGCAGCGGTTGCACTTCAGCGGCCATTTCGATTGCGTTGGTGGAGGGAAGGCGAGATTGGTGCCAGTGGTGACCTTCGTTTGGTGAGGTTTGCTGCCCGCGCGACAGCCTGCCTGCTCGAAACTTTTTTTTGGCCCAGGCAATTGAGACAGGGGTCTGGGGACCCGCTCCTTGCCCAGAGGCTAGCTCCGATAAGATAAGCGCACCCTACCTAGCGTGCTAGCCTAGATCTGGTGGGGGGGAAGGGTTCCATTGATTCTGTGAAACCGCCGGATATTTCATTCCTGTTGTGCTGGCGTACTTCGTACTGACATACGGGATACATAAGTAAGGTAGTTGTACAGAATTGTCCCACAAGGTGCAAGTAAGCCTGGACCGCAAGGTTCCCATGAAGACTACCTCTATAACCATGTGTTTGAAGCGTGGGTTTTAGTAGGAGGGGCAACGCATCGCTGAGATGTTGTGTATGTAGTGTAGAGGAAGCTGCTAGTACACTACACCACTAATAACACGTCCACCAAATTACCCCAGTCGCCACCCGTCCGCACTGCGCGTTGGCGGCCCAACACTTCACAGGTAAGGGTCGTCTTATTGTTCAGTATATCTTGATATTGCCTGTAGTGTTTTCTGCAAAACAAAACCAAAAAACAGTCGAGAGCGATTGTTCATGACGAGGTGGTTTCGGGGCCCTTGAAGGTCAGGTAATTAGTGGGTGTACCTGGTATTTTCTTTCCATGGCCGGAAAGTTCATCCCGTCTTTCGGAAAGCGCATTGCTTTTTGCGCTCGAATGCGCTTGCCACTTTCGGTTTCTCACAAGAAGCTCCAGACAGAGGCTTTCATTCGATCTTGCCTCAGTCAACCATCACGGCACTGACACTCACCCACCCACCTACCCACCCACCTTCCTGACTCCATTTCTGTTTGACGAGGAAGTCGCTTCCAGTGCAGTCGGTGTATCAAGTATAGATATATCTATAGGCACCGACCACTCAGCGAACCTACTGCGTTGTATTTTATTTCGATGGTTCGTGTTGCGTTTCTTTTCCACCCACGCGCTTCTTCTCTCCAGCTATCCCGCCGGCATATGGTGTGTGAGAGCTGCAAATCACACTAGACTGCCGTCTTTGTTTGCTCCCGCTGTTTGCTTCACCGCTGCATCATCAAAAAAAAGAAAAGAAAAGCCGTTCCATCTTGCTGACCCGACCACCGGGGCTCTCTCCAGTCTCCCAAGCCCTCCTCACCTCTCCTCTCGGCCAACATCGGGGCGTGAGAGCGATCGCGGCTCGATGGCGCCCAATACAACTTCTGGCCGAAATCAGTTGGTTTCGGGCGCCGACCGTGCGCAGATCGCTTCCTCGAACGCGACTGCAACCGCTTTCCTCGGTGCTCGAACACAACCCTCGTGGTTGAACCCGTCATCGACAGCATCGAGGCCTCTTCCAGCAAAGTCGAACCTGCCGCCGTCCGCAGCATCAACAGACCCGCTCAAATCAAAACGGGGCCGGCCGAGAAAGCCCCAAGTCCCGCTGCCGATTGCTTCCCAACCCCAACCGGAATCACATCCAGAACCACAGCTACCACTACCGCTGCCGCTGCCACCTCAGTCATCACCACAGATACAATCAATACAAGTCCAGTAAGGCCATAGCTTATTCAATCCTACACCTGGCACCTTTCCCCATTTGTGCAAAGACCCCGTTCACACCACATGGATGTTTTGCTAATCCCTACAGACCCGCTCAGACAATTCTCCCATCGCCGGCTCCTAGTGACGAGCCAAGCCCTGCCCTGTCAAATGCCTTGGACAGCCCAAACCCGCTTCCTGCCTCACTGCCTGATGCGCCGACTCTGGCATCGACCATGACACCTGCCTCGGCAACAAACAATACTCCCATGACAAATGCCCGCTTCGAACTCGACCCAGCAGCGCCTCAAACTACTAGTTGGAATCCTCAACAGCAGCAATCATGGCCACCAGAAATCCAGCCCTACGTCCAGTCCCCGTCAGCTCACGCTCCGTCCCCCCAGACAAGCAGCAATCAGCTGCGTTCTGCGGGCATTGAGTTCGGAAATACAGCGGGCGGGATGAAAAGCCACAATGGTGGTCTACCTTCAGCGAACTCGGTCGCGGTTCCTACTGCGCTTGAAGGGCGTCGGATTGAGTAAGTTGTGCCTGAACGCGCCCGGATATTCTCTTGACTGACCAGTCTCGCGTCGACAGTTTCGCGCCCTTTAAATGCCAATCCTTTGCAACACAGATACACCGACATGTCAATCTTCTTGGAGGAATGGAAGCCATGAGCCCCCAGTTGGATAGACCGCGTATTCACCTTTTGCTGAATGCATGCCAAAGCAACGATTACTTCTTTCTGGCCCTCCACCAGCTCTACGCCATCTGGTCAATCAACCACCAGGACGCCTATCATATACTCAAGAAGGATGACGCGGCCGACATAAAGATCATAGATGTTGGCTTTTCTACCGTGGCAGAGATTCTCAAGAGGAACGATCAGCTCGCCCCGGCAAACCTGCAATTCTTTGCCAGCTTTCCGGGTCCAATCGACCAGCTGCGAGAACACCCGGTTCCTAGGGCTGCCATATCCTGGGTGGGCAACTTCCTACGGGGCATGGTACAGGAACACGCTGCCCTGACGCAGGAAACCTGCATACGCCGATATCCCTACTTGCTGGATGAGCTCCAGGGGCGTCTGCTGTGCTATTCTCCCATCATGCGAGAGATTCTGTTTACTGCTAATCGTCGAAGGCTGGGTGTGCCGGATAGTATCCATTCCCAGGCTTTGGAGAAAGCATTCAAAGAGGACCAAGACCGTCGAATCCGTGACGCTTGTGCCCTACGCGTTCCCATCGGGAAGTCTCCTAAAGAAATCATGTCAATCAACCAAGCGCTTATTACCCGATACCAGGACCTGGTTAGGAAGGCCGACTCTGAAAGGCTACACCTGAACCAACACCCATCAGTCCGGTTTGGAGTACCGTCACCGCCCGTTGTCCCTTCCCAGCAATTTCCTCCTCCACAGCCGACGGCATTCAACAGCCCCGCTGCCTCCCCTGTTATGCAGTATTCTGCCACTCAGTACCAGACGCCGCCACCGCAGCAGCAGCAGGCGCAGCAATTGATAAACCAGTACCGGCAACAGCGGGCGTGGGAACCACAGACTGGCCCGTTACCACAAGCACCATTGCAACAAATTCAACAAATTCAGCAACAGCGTGTGTTGTTGCAGCATCAGCAGCAGCAGCAGATCCAATACCAGCAACAGCAGATTCAGCAGCATCAACAACAAAACTTCCAACAACAGCCACAAATTCACCAACAGCAGATTCACCAACATCAGATCTTGCAACGAGGTACAGAGCACCAACACCAACAACAACAACAACTCCAACAACTCCAAGCAGATCAACAACGGCGGTACCTCGAAAGACCCCAGGTTGCACCGATCAACACACAAATTGGGCAAGTAGCTTCGCCCCAGATGCGGCGGGCGTCTTTGGCGCCCATCACCACACCTACCAGTCCCGGTATGATGCAACCCATGTTGAATCGACAACAACTTGCTGCAGCGGTAGTGCGCAGAACCCCGCAAAGCACCCCTCAACGCGCAGTATCCACCCCCAGGCAGTCAGATTTGCTTATTCCTGCCAAGGATGTGACGATTCCTCGTCCAGAGTGGCCCTATGAGCCCACAGATAGGAGGTCTCTTGCAAATGCGTTGCACCAGTCTGGCTGCCGAAGTCCAAGACGTGTCCCCAAGGATGGAACACCGGAGCGTCTTTTCCAAGCCATGGATAAATTTGCAGTACCACCAAGCCTTATACGCCCCCAAAGCTCGGTTTACGAGTTTTCGTTTGACGTGACAGAGGATCAGTTCAACCTGGCCGTCGGAACGAAGAGACCAGCTTCGACGATCCTGGTTCCGTTCGGTACCCATTTTGACGGCGCTCTGCGATGGAGACTCCGTTGCTGCAAGCTTGGCTCCCCGAAAACAATACCAGCAGAGCATGAGTGGGTTACAAGAGAGATGAGCTGGCCGCGCAATATCTTTATGAAGTTCAACGGCGAGACGATCGAGGCTCGCCGGCAGCCCCACAATGGTAGAGACTTGGCGACCGAGTTGACCGAACACGTCGTTTGCGGCTCCAACAAACTCACGATTGTGGTTCCTGTCCCTAGAGACGGAAATGACGACAGCTACGTTATGGCTGTTGAGGTGATTGAAACGATTGGCGAAAGGACTGCCATCCGTCGCGTGTGGGCGAATGGCTTACTACCGAAGGAGTACACGTTGCAGATTATCAAGAAACGGTTAACCCCGGTTTCTGACGATGACGGGCTGATTATTGAGGCCCCGGATCTGTCAATCGACATGGCCGACCCTTTCACGGCCAAGATATTCACAGTTCCCGCAAGGGGTGCCTCGTGCACGCATCTGGAGTGCTTTGATTTGCTGACTTGGCTCGAAACCCGCCCTTCCAAGTCGACGACCAAATGCTTTCACAGCATCGCGCCGGACTGCGGTTGCCCCAGTGCCACCCAATACGAGCCAAGTAACCCTGACAAATGGCGTTGTCCTATCTGCCTTCAGGATGCGAGACCCAACAGCCTTCGCATCGACGGATTTCTTTGCGACATCCGTGAAAAGCTAGCCCTGGAGAACAAGCTGCAAACCAAGTCCATACACGTCAAAGTGGATGGGACCTGGACCCCAGTTGTTGAGAGCGATGACGATGACTTCAGCGAGACGGACGCTCCTGTGGCTGTTCCCTTCGGCTCGTCTTCCCGCAAGAGAAAAGCTTCGTCTACACCTACAACGGCACGTCGACCAGAAGTACGACGCGAAGTGGAAGTCATCGAGATTGACTGATATTTCCGGAGCCAACCATCTTTCCATTCCTGTCTTGTTTTAGTGTCTTTTACTTTCAAGCATAGCGGGCGTTCTAGGGAGGTTAACACACTATACCCGGGTTTTTAAAGCGTTTTTTTACGGGCCCCGACGATGCAAGAGTGGAGGTCGAGGGACCATGGCATTTGCTATTTGCTGCCTTGATAACAAGCGTGTTGAATTTGCGTTTGGGTACCTATGGAGGAGCAATAGCAACGTTGGTTTTGCCCGCTTCGCCTGCCTGTCTACTCATCTGAGGTGGGGAAGAGCAAGGGGAAGGATGTGTGTAATGAGGGGATAGACGGGTCAGGGTCAATACATGCGCTGCGTATTTGAAGAATGTTTGTAAATAACGTGCCTGGATATTTCAGCTAGCAGATGCCCGGAGCAATCATTTGGGGAAAATCATCAAAGCAAGTTGCGTTGCAAGTACCCCCTGTTTGGTGAGTGTGCAAGTGGCCGTGAGTTGGAACAACAAACCCCCCCTTTTTTTGTTGGTTTTGGGGTGTCCATGAGCTTGTCAGTCTAACCCCTACATAGAGGTTCACGAGGCAAAATGTGCCTTTTCCCGGTGTCGTCAGTCTTGATCATGATGTAATTGATACTAGTAGACAGGAAACGGGGGGGGGGGGGGGGGGATATTAAGCTTGCTACAACTATTAAAACAAAAAGAGAGAAAAGCAGGAACAAGTAATGTCTTCAAACCAGGGAATCCTCTGGGTGTCTGTGTGTGTGAGATAACGCCGATACCCGCCAAAGCAAATGCTTCAAACAATCCATCCTTACTCTTCCCCTTCCACCCGCTCTTCCCCCGGGAAACATATTGCTATCGCGGTATAAAAAAAAAGTCTAGTTCTTCTCAGGCAAACTACTCGCCGCATTCTCATCCGTCACCCCGCTGTAGGCAGGTCTAGCTGTGCTCGGGAACACGGGCCCAGTCATTTCCTCCGCCATTGCTTCCTCGTACGTAGGAGGAGCATCGTCATAAGGTGGCGCGTCCTGTCCTGGTTGTAGCTGAGGCGGGTAGAGGGCCGCCTCTGAGGCATCATTCTGCTGCTGCTGCTGTGGTGTGGACACCACGGGTCTGGGCGGCAATACCGGGGCTGCTGGGCGAGAGGACGACGCTACGCCCTGTGGTGGGATATTCGGCTGCGGTTGGGGTTGTTGCGACGGTCGGCTATTGGGGCTAGTTTGTTTCCTGGCTGGTCTTGTCCGTCCTTGACGCATGGCTTCTACCAATTCCGCTGGGGGGGTGAGACCGGAGAAGACTTGGACGTTGCTGAAGTTGAGGGGGAGGTGGATCTCTTGGGGGATGTTGGCCAGGTTTTTTCCCTTGTGTCGGTTGGAGCCGCCGAAGAAAGAGGAGCTGTTGGGGCCATGGCTGGCGTTGTCTGGCTTTCCCCAAGCGAGGCCGATTTTGACTTCTAGTTGGTATTCACGACTACAAGACGGTATAGTCAGTAACAGGGGAGAGAAAGGGGGCATTAAGGGGGGGGAGCAAGTACCTAAGATTACACGTCAGGAAACTCGGCATGACGGTGTTGGGAAGAGGCACGTTGTTCCAGATAGCATCGGGAAGGACGACTTCGGTTCCTACGGCGTCGTCTGGCTTGGATACAGGAATGGAAAGGCCCTGCCGTGAGACTATTACCCAGCGGTTTACCTCATTGTTGACCAAGTCCTGACATCGTACGATGGTTTTGCCTATGAGGTCGATTTGCACAGCTACAAGATACACCTCCCCATTACTGGGTGCGAGTTTCTTGGCGAGCAGCCGTAGTGGTATTGGCTTATTGCATGTCAGAATAGCTGGATGTGGGAGGCGAGCAGACATCTCGATCGAGGGGGGCGTTGCCAAGTTGACCTCAGTCGACGACGAGGTGTTCGAGGGTCCGCCAACAGGTGCTGGTGGTTGCGGAGTATTACTCCTTCCAAAGAACGAAGTCCGCTTCTTAGTAGATGGTGGTGCCGTGGAAGGAGGCGTGCGGGGTGCGAAGGCGAACGGCCGCCTGGCATATGCCTCTTGGTTGTTTTTCGGTGGCCTGGGTGGCTCGATGGGTAGAAACTTCAGTCCTATTTGATACCTCCAGTTCTCTTTAAACAGGCCTGGCCTTTGAATCGTGACCTTGACGTAGTAACGAATCTCTGCCTCGCCTGGAAATCCCGTGAAGCTGGGAGGTAGCGTCTTCGTGACGTGAGCGTACATCAACTGCTTGGTTCCGTCCATCACGCGGATTCCGCCTAGTCCAAACAGTCCAGCTCCTGGGGCGAATCCACCTGCATTCACCACACCCCCGATCTTGGCCATGGCCTCGGTGTTTCCGCATGAGTTGTTGAAAGGGAACTTGAACTGAAAGGGGAAGTGGTGTTGGCCTGGGTTGAGGGTGATGGGACCGGCCTGAGGTGGTGAGCTCTCGTTGGGAAATGCCTGGGCTACTTTGTAGAGAATCTTGTGATTTTCGTAGATGATATCCCCGGCTGATGGCATTTCTCGGTGCGGGACTCCCGTGCTGGAGTTGTCGTTCGGGATGCCCAAAGCCGTCCTTGACTCCCCCTCCAACTTCACGATGATGGCGCCCACCGTTTCATGCCGGCTGAGAGTGACCACAACATGACCCTTCATGACATCCAAGTTGGTGTAGAACTCGGGCGGGTTCTCGAGAGCTATGCGTATCGACATTTTGACTGTTTGGTGCTGTTGATCCTTGATAACGATGTGAAATCGTATGAGCCGACACAAAATGATGGCAGCTCTGAGCTCGGGCAACTTCAGCCTCTTGCTTACACACGCCAAGCAGGGTGCAAGAGTGAGCCTTTGGGACGGGATATTATGAGATTAAACCAAGGTAATACAATACAAGAAAAGAGTGTGATATGATATGAAAGCACCCGCGCCTTCACCTGTTTGGAAGGGCTGCCTTTTGAAAACAGCTTCGCCGCAATGAATAGCGCGGCCCGTTACGTCAGTTCGGTAGCCCGAAACAGCCCACTCTTGCTTGCTCCAACCCCTGGAGCGCTGAACCTCACAGGAGACTTTGGGAGGCTTGGCAGCCCCAGGCTCGGCACTCCTGGGGCGGTGTGGCTCCTGGGGCCCGCAAGGGAGCTTATCTTATCGAATCTGGCGGGGTCCTTTTTTTTCTGCCAGCCCAAAAAAATATGTGGACATGGGGGATTCTGAATGATCGCTGGAGGCTGCGGTGAGGGTTCTGTATTCACTTTGAGCGCAAGTTACCGGCCGAGGCAATAGACCTGTCGCAAGACCCCGATCCAAACCCCCCGAGTCCGGCCATCCCACCGCCAAAATCACAGACGACATCATGCCGAAAGCCGCCAAGCAAAAGAAGGGCGGAGGGCCCAGCGGCCCCTACGATCGCAAGTCGAAGCCAGCCGCCAACACAAACATCTTCAAGTTCGACAAGGACTTTGGCCAGCATATCCTCAAGAACCCCGGTATCAGCGATGCCATTGTCGAGAAGGCCTACCTCAAACCCACAGATGTCGTTGTCGAAATCGGTCCCGGTACCGGTAACATCACCGTCCGCGCCCTGGAAAAGGCAAAGAAGGTCATTGCCAGTACGTTTCGTATTCTTTCATTCATGCCTTTTTTCATGTTGCTAATATCTGCATCTCACCAGTCGATATCGACCCCCGCATGGGCGCCGAAGTAACCAAGCGCGTCCAGGGCACCCCCTTGGCCAAGAAGCTCGAAGTCATCCTCGGCGACGTGATCAAGATGCCCGAAATGCCCCCCTGCGACGCCCTCATCTCCAACACGCCCTACCAGATCTCTTCCCCCTTGATCTTCAAGATGCTCGCCATGCCCAACCCCCCGCGCGTGGCGGTCCTCATGTTCCAGCGCGAGTTCGCCAAACGCCTCGTCGCCAAGCCCGGCGACGCCCTCTACTCCCGCCTGTCGGTCAATGTCAACTTTTGGGCCACCTGCAAGCACATCATGAAGGTCGGGAAGCAAAACTTCAAGCCCCCTCCCAAGGTGGAGAGCGACGTCGTGAGGATCGAGCCGTTGATTGGGTCGGCGAGGCCGAACATCGCGTTTGAGGAGTTTGATGGGCTGTTGCGGATCGCGTTCAACAGGAAGAACAAGACGCTGAATGCGTCGTTTGCGATCAAGGAGGTGCTGGCCATGTGCGAGAGGAATTACAAGGTGTATTGCACGTTGAACAACATTCCTATTGATGAGGGTGTGGCTGGGAGCTCAGGGGCGGTGGTGGAGGAGGAGGAGGAGGGGGGGGGGATGGATGTTGATATGGATGATGAGGCCGACGATGGGGAGGAGGATAATGAAGAGGAGGACAACGGGATGGACGTGGAAGAGGATGAGGATATGCCGGAATTCTTCAAGGAGATGAAGGACGAGGAGGACAAGGCGGCGGTGGGCAAGACGCCGAGCAGGAACCCCAAGTCAAAGGTTGCGATGGTGGTCAAGGCCAAGGTCAACAAGGTGCTTGCGAGCACGGGGCTGGGGGACAAGAGAGCGAGGCAGTGCGACCAGAACGACTTTTTGAAGCTGTTGGTAGCTTTCCATGAGGAGGGCATTCATTTCTCTTAGTCTGCCGCCCGCAGAATGGGCGGGGGAGCTTTAGGGAACGGGACTGGAGTTTTGGCGTTCAGGGGCACGTGTCAAAAAAGGGGGTTGTGGGTTACTGCTGCATTTTATGAGCCATGTTTTTAGAGATACTGCGATATGATACCAACAATGACGTCTGTGTTTGGTGTTGCTGACAACTTGGGACTCTGTGTACATTGCTTTTCGCTTTGGAGGAGATAACGTGGAAAGGGATCGTCACGGACCCGAGGGGAGATATATATCACTGAGCCACCATTCGACTTGATGAAATCATGGTACAACTTCAATAACCGCGAAAGCCTCAGTTCTTGCTGTGGCTCACTGCATAGAAAGATGCGCAAAGTATATACAGATAAATCGCTGGCTTATGTCTATACAACAATCATACACCAAGTCATTCATGGAGTATACACCACACCCAGGCTGTTGACGCACAGTTGACCAAAGACAGAGATGAGATATATCTACGGAAGTAACATGCCGCTATAAAAATGCAAGGTAAAAAACTGCTCAAACCCCTTACCCGCTAATACATAATCGTCGCTCCCTGTACATGATTCCCCATTGCAAAATCCGTTAGACAAATGACCCACCCATTGCCGCCCACCACCCCTTGTGAAATAGCCAAAGATGCTCGCTTGAGATCCATGAAAAACGCCATGTGTGTGTGTGGGGGGGTGATAGATGATCCCAGAGTGGTAAGGAAAACCAAATCATCGCTATCCCCAGCCCCCATTGCCTGTAGCTGATTCAAATAGTGATAGAAAAAGAAAAACATAAAAAACGTATGTACGACGGTGGTAAAAATAAAACCCAGGCCCTCACCCGCCCGCCCATTATGACTGAGCTGTCCTGTCTTCGTGAATCCTGAAATTCATGAGAGAATTCAGGCTCGATCTCTCCCTTTTGATGGGCTGTACCTTCACCCCCCCTTCTTGCTGACCGACCACGGCAGCCGTGGCCTCGGTTGTAATAGTCCTGGCGGGACTAGAAGGAGAAGGGACGATATTCCAGGGGCCCGGTCTGCTGCTGTATTCGGACGGCGCCTGGCTGCTCCTCGCACTGGTGTTGCTCCTTCTTTCTTCCCTGTCTTCTTCATCTTCGTCTTGGTGGATTTCTATCTCTTGCTGGTGGTGTTCCTGTTGTCTCGACTGGGAAGAGTGGAATGATCCCGACACGTCGGAGGCAAATGAAGAGAAGGAAGACGAGGGATCCACGTTCTCGCCATCAGACATTTGGTCTTCAATGCCGGCCCGTGGAATATCTTCCGGCCTGGTGACATTCGCAGCAGCGGCTTGGTTGCCCCAGGCTGCGTGGTTGTTGTGATGATAATGCTGATGACTGGTAGTGTGATCAGTTTCGACTCCGTCGAGCTCGTCCTCCTCGTCATCTTCGTAGACGTCAATGTCAATGTCATCCATGTCATTGCCCTCACCGTCGGTTCCGAACCCAAACGATCCCTGGCTAACTCTCACTGGTTTGGCAGGCGAGGCGTCATGGGTCATTTCGCTATCGTAGGCGTCCGTTGAGCTTCCTTGGGTATCGTCGTCCTGGAAATCGTCTGTCATCTCCTCGTCCTCGTCGTCGTCAGGTTCATAGCCGTTGGTGCGCAACATTGCTTGGGGTGGACCGCGGCTTCCTCCGCGCTGGTAACCGTATTCACCCACAGCTTCGCTATGAGGGGTGGCGTAGTAGAACGGCGTGCGGTCGCGCTCGTCAGGATGGCCGAACATGCCTGGAGGGGCAAGAGATGGCGACCGGCTCATGCTGGTGCGGCTCCAACGAGGTGTGTTGCGTGGGACGAGACTCGGTGAGCGTGTGCCCAGTCGTCGCGTCTTGGCTGGAATGCCAGAGGTTTGGACAGTAGTGATCCGCGGGGTCGGGCGCGTGACCAAAGGAGAGGAACGCCGCTCATATGGCGCTACAGTTGAGACCCGTCTGCGGGCCAATGCTTGCGCAGACTGAATAGGTATGGAAGAGGCTGGGACTGAGCCAGCCCGAGTAAACTGTGGCGGCCAGGAGCCCTTTCGTTCTCTTTGAGTAAGAGGAGACCCGGCGCGGATGAAGCTCTGACCGTTGGGGAGTATGGGCGACTGCACACCTGTATAAAACTGTTGCGAGGGCTCAGTGGAAGAGCGTCTAGACAAACGTTGTAAGTGCGAGTTGCGAAGGCTAAGGATTGACGCGTTGTGACTCGGAGGCTCGTCCACTCGATCGTTCCACGCCCAGCATTCTTCCATCGCATCAGCCTCGGGGACATCGCTGGCGGTACTTTGAGAGTCGGGATAAACTCTGCTCAGCTCGCGAAGCCTTTGCCATGTCCAACCAGCGTCCATCGCATGATACCCCAAGGGATGATCCTGGAGATATGCCTCTGGTTGCGTGATGTACAAACGGTGCACGCCAGTGGCTTTCATGATGACGCTCGAAACCAGAAAGGTGAAATCCCACAACACCGGCGTCGCCATCTCAGCTGGTGTGAGGAATCGCAATCTCGAGTCCTTGTGAAGCTTGCGTAGAGGGACCCATGCTTGCCTTAGACCCATAAACTCGTTGAGTGGTGAGTTGGGTGAATAATCCGATCGAACGCCGGCGAGAGCAGACACCCGGAGGACTTCAGAGAAGGCATCATGGATGGCAAGTTGAACACTGCGGGCATCAGCCCCTCGAACCATAACAGTCTTGATGAGGCCCCGGCTCTTCAATCTCTGCTCGATAATCCTTCCCGAAGCGAATGCCCTTGGCAGCAGCCAGTTGGACTCGGGTGACTGACCAGGCCATTCCGCAAACTTTGGTGACTGCGGATCCGGTGTTGCCCTGCTCAGTGTGTTTTGCATCTGAGTCCACTCCCCATCGCCGCCCAAAGACCGGCGTTGTATGGGGAACTCGTTTGCCTGCATCCACACGCCTTTGAGGGGGAATGGCATGAAGACAACCTCGAGCTCCCACGGTTTAGCATAAGTTGGCAGCGCGGCTGCTTGGAGCTGGTTGACTTGAGCCTGGAGCTTTTGGATCTGGTTGTAAACCTCAACCCGGTTGGACGCCGAAATCGTGGTGTTAGTTGCGACAGATACCACGCTGGCCGTGGCATCATCAGCGGCGCCATCGTTTTGACCATGTCGTCTGCTTCCCACGACACTCCCATTGTCGTTGAGCATCTTTTCCACCTCATCCACCCGTAACTCCAGTTCCGTAACTCGCATGTCGACATTATCGTGCTTGTCGTGGCATTCCTCGTGGCCGGCAACAGAAAAGGAGGTGTTCTCGAGTCTGTCTATCCGCTGCTCGTGGGACTCGACTGTTTCGGTGAGTTTCTGGTATGCGCTGTTGTCATCAGGCTTTGGAACATTGCCCTGTGAGCGTGATGCCTTGGGTGTCTCCTCTCGCTCACGCCTGGACATTGGATCGTGTTCCTGAGTAGGGTCATCCTCGGCAAGTCCTGGACGAACGGCTTCTTCTCTAAGGACATCGAGTGTCTGTAGACCCCTGCCAGCGAATGGTCTGAGATATCTGGCCTGGCTGGATGAAGCTGTCGACGGAGGTCCCTGAGTTAGTAAACACTGAGCTGGAATTGGCGGAAACCCGCTGATGCTGATGTTATCGGCTTGGGTTTCGATTACGTCTCCCCAGTGGTTGAAGGTGTCAGGCATTGGGCTGTCCTGGGCCGGCTGAAGGTGTCCAAGTTGTCCAATTGGCAGCGGAGTGGTGGACTCTATCCTTGGGAGAGGCTCCGTGTTCTGAAAGTCCAGCAGGTTTAGATCCAATGATGCCCCAAAGCTGGCGGGCATGGGCCAATTCACAAGCTCCTGGACGGGGCTCAGAGGTTCCCGGTGACTCCTGGGCTTTTGGTTCTCCTGGCCTACTACGCCAGCCACAGGTAATATTTGAGTTGGGCCAAGCTGGGTGGTCTGGGTTTGACCTGACGGGGCATCCTCATGGAAGCAGGCATGGTGCGAGCACATGCAAATCTCAAAGGTACCCGTTGCGGCGAGGGTAGAATTGCTCCAGAAGCGGCGGCAACCGCATCGCGGGAGCGACGGGTCGGTGTAGTTGCATGGTCCGCCAGGGAGGAAGGTGGCGGGAGCAGGCACGCGCAAGGTCTGGCCATCGGTGTAGATGTCAAATACGAAAGAGTTGCCCTGGACGGAGGGATCGAAAGGAGTCGCAGCCATTGGGGCCTCGGGAGATCATCTCCCAATGCGATTGACCCTCCACACGGTGAGCTTTGCGTAGCGGGACAAGTTCGACAGTGTTGAATCCGATGCTGGGCGGTCCAGGAGGAAAGGAAAAGGGCGAGATTGCAGGAGAGGACGAGAAGTCGGGCAGGTGTTTCCGGTGCGACCCGACGCCAGGACTAAGCTGGGTCGCGACTTGACGAGGACACGGCGGGCTTAGTACATGATACTGTTCCCAGTCAGCTTGTCCGCGGCAGTTGGATGGCTTCAGGCACCGCAGCTCAGCTTCCCGAGCAGGTGTATTGGCATCCTCAGGCACCGCAGGGTGCTTGCGCAGCTTTGCGACAATGCGACAAGTCTACACCGACATGGCGACGAGGTGAGGTGGGGAAGAAGACGGGCTAAGCAAACGGCGACCAACTGGTATTTAATATAATGATTTCGAAGTGTAGCTGTGAGCAGGTGATCGGTCCAAAAGGCGCGCAGAGCACGCACGGAACAGACAGGGTAGGTAGGTAGCAAAGGCGAACCAAAAAAAAAAAGAAAAAGTGAGGCGCAGGCAGCACTGGGGAAGCTTTGGATCACGATGTCGCAAGTCGCAAATCGCAAGTTGCAGGTCGCAGGTCGCAGGTCGGAGACTCAGGTCAGAGAATCGGGCAAGGTGCAAGGCAAGGCGGGGTGGGGGAGCACGAACACATCCAGGAAGGAGGTGAAGCCCGGGAACACACACGATTTCGCTTTACGGAGCGCACTAATCATCCCTGTCGACTTGCGATAGCCAGATGACTCGGCCCTGCACACCATGCAACCCTTTCCGTGCCTTTTCAAGGTGAATGGTGTTCCTTCAGCTTGTTCTTGACAGTTTCGATCCACTTTTGGCCCGTTTGTTGTGCCTCGATGCACCGTCGATAAACAAGCAGAAAAGAGGCGATTGGATGCCTGTCCTGAACAAACGCGTCGAGGGGTGAGGATCCACCACCGGCCGCCCTCGAATTGGCTGCTGCTCCCTTGTTCGCTTCGACGTGTCGCGATGCTGGAGCTCAACCATTGGCTAGAAACCACTTAACATCCCTGTTCTCTTCAGACCGCGTCGCAGTTGATGGTTGGTACCTCTGTGAGGGAGCTTCTCCTCTTTTCTCACCCCAGCCACCGTTTTCACTCAGTTGCGTGTGTACTGTACCATGTCTGGTGGATCAAAAGCTTGTTCTCGGCAGTGACCCCTTCGTTCACATCTGATTATCCACTGGAAATGCAGGGCGACAACTGAGGCTGGAGATGTTCTATGTATTAATGCGTTGATGAGTGACGAATGTTTCTCCAATAGCCAGTGCGCCTTGCTTTCGTTGTGTGCTCCATTATGATGGGAATACATTTACCGCTTCTTGCAACATGATGTTTAAACATGACCGTCTATGGTCTAAATGCCAACAGAAAAAAACCAAAATATGCACCCTGAAAATGTGTTTCGAACCAGCCATGATCCCCATACCTTCAAACCTCGCCCCAACTTCCCATAATCGGCCCGGCGCTAGCAATAATACTGCCAGTCCCAATCGAGCCCCCGATATCCCAAAAATGACGAGATGACTGCCTCGAAGACATGCTACTCCTCCTTGCAGATCGCCTCGTGCTCTGGCTTGCACAGCTGCCGGGACCATGTCTCATTGCGGCGGCGTTAGACGGCGTTGCCGCTTTGAAAGTGCGCCGCTCCGCCGGACGAGGCCGGTGGTGGCCGTGCGAGGTCGTGTGTGCGTGTGCGTGTGATACCAGCGGGTGGTGCTGTCGTACTCGAGCTGCCTTGGCCGCTAGCTCTTGAGTACTCGAAGTGGCCAGGTGCGATGTCCCCGAGGTGAATGGAGGAGACGATGGGCGAGATGAGGTGAAGCGTGACCGGAGGTAGCGGAAAACCAGGCGGATATCAAGATCTTGCTCCCACTCTTGCTGCGTAAAAGTCTGGCTATTGCTCGTTACCATATCGGCGGTTGTGTCCGAAGGCGTCGAGGGGGCTGATTGGCCAATGGTGGGCTTGAACTGCGGCATAGAGGCGGCACTGCTGCTCATCCGTTGGACACTGTCCGGTGCTTCTGGTATCATCGGCAAGCCGGCGTATGGAAGAGATGTCTGTTGGACGCGATTGTATGTGGAAAAGGCGCCAGGGTGTGTCGACATCTGGTGGACAAGCCCGCCAAGCTCCTTCGAAATCCGTTCAAGCATGTGTAGCTGCCATGTCGAGTCATCGTGTGACTCTGTTTGCTTGTTCGTGAATGCGGGGTGAGCCGAGTCCTTGGGTGAGCCCCTGGGGGTCGTCGCCATGTCGTCGTCATCTGGAAGCACCTCCCCGACCAGAATGGCAAGCAGCTTGTCATCAATACCCATCAAATCGCATATTACCTTTCGCGTAAGTCGACTCCACAGCCCCCCCTTCGAAGCGTCCGTCGTCGATCCATCCTGGTCGTGCCATTCTGTGCCAGCAAGATTGATATCTTCTGCTTCCTCGTCGGCAACGCTCCTTGCGATCACGTCCTCCGGGACCCCCTTTTCCAACCGGGCCCTCTGCGCCGACAGCTCCGACAGCCTCCTTCGCCTCTTTGTCTCCTTTCTGATATCCTCGAGCAAAAGCTGGCTCTGTTCTAACCGCCACGCCTCTATTCTCTGATTCCGTTCCGACTCTTTTGGCTCTTCAGTCTCCAGCTGAAGACGAGCTAAATCAAAGCTCTCCTTCCTGTGCATGACGCGATTTGGGTTAAACTGTTCAAAAGCATACATGCGTTCCTGAGCCTGTACGCTATTGCCCGGCGCCTCGAATCGGAACGAGCCCAGGCCATCGTGACCTGGGAAAATATGCGTCGAATGTGATATGTCCGGTTGGTGATATGGACGATGCGTTGTCCTGAAATCTGGGAGATGGCTGTCCAGACTGTCAAGCTCGGCGTCATCTTCTGCGATGCTGTCTACGAGAGCCACAGATGGCACTACGGAGTTGGTCGGTTGCGAGTTGAAGTCGGAGCGCGCTGCGGTGCCGAGACTGCCCGAATCACTGATTCTGGACCTCCCCGGCGTGATTTGATCATCTTGAATGGAGCTCAGATATGAGGTCGTGGTCCCTGCATCAGTACCCGGCGTAAACAAAACCCAGGTGTGAGACTCATTGGTGTCCAGACGAGCCTGGGGGGAGAGGATGGCAGAACCCCCATCTTCAGACTCGGCACGGGCGATGTGTTGTTGCTGAACCCGTCGGGTAGGCTGATGGAAGGCCATTGTGAATAGCGGAGGACGACTGTGAGCACGCAGCGCAACAGCAGCAGCAGCACTGGGTTGGATGGAGGTTGAAGATGTTGGGCAACAGGGGGCTGGGGAGAAAGGACCCCTAAGTGGCAGCTTGTTTATCGCGGGGGTCCCCAAAAGGGAAGGGCGGTTCGCAAAGGACCACTCCGGCGGTCGGGCGTCGAGCCGTGACTAAAGCGAATGCTCTTGACGCAAAGTCGCGTGCTGTTACTGGTGGGAGGCGGTGAGGGGGTTTCGTTGGGGGTCCAGGTCTCTCAGCGACCAGACTTCTGATGAGTTTGAGCGCGATTTGCAATATCTGTCGATGAGGTGATGGCGATGGAACGCTGAGTATGAATGAGTATGGCCGCTGACTGCGTCGTGTAACCCGCCTCGCTGGAAGCTGGAGATGGCAACAGAGTGTCGGCTGCAATCTTGACAATGCCAGGTTCTGACGAAATGTGTGCAGGTACAAAGGATGACGGAAAGCAGACGGGAGAGATGCGGAACAGGTGGGCGGCTGGGCGAGGGGGCGATCGGGAAGACTGGGGGGATGGGGGGATCTGCAAAGCTGCGAGGAGCTGCGAGGTGTGAGCTGAGCACAGAGCCCACAGCACGGGATGCTATCAGACAGCTCACGAGGATAAGATCTTTGATGCTGTGGTGCGGGAGACCCTGTCCGTTTCTTGCCCCACCTTCAACGAGCTAACCGCTGTGTTTCTAAAGTCAACGTTGGCTTTTTCCCGCCTGTTGCGGTAATATCAACATTCGCGTCTCGTTGCAACTCTGTGTTTGCTTTCCCTGCTTGTCTCTCGTGGCAACGGTCTTGTCCAGACCGCAGGTTTGTCGCGACAAAAAAAAAAGGACCCATCCAACGCTCCACACATCAAGTTTCGTGACAGCTTGATTGGCTTTGGTCTGACGTTATCAGGTTGGACAGATCCGATAAGCCCCACCTCTCACGTCAAAGATCCAAGATTGAGCTTTTGAAACAATTAAACAACAGCCGCCATGGTGAAGGATAGCCCGAGAAATCCTTAGCCGAAGAAACCGACAACGGCCTCTGTGTAATGTCACAAAATAGCTCACATAAGCGATAACAAGTGACCAGCGCACGGAGGGGGTGCCGGCCACGGGCCCGCCGATCTCACGAAAGCTGAAGAACAAGCAAACCAAGGCGCTGGATATAGTTTGCTTAAGAATTAGCTGGGTGTCTACTCGTTATTCATTCGACACAGCCTCAAATAGAATGAGTCACAGAGCAACTTGACGCCTCCAGACCAGGACTTGTCCCTCAACAATCGTGCTGGTAAATGATGCCGATGATGTCATGCCTTTCTCAGCTATGAGTGATCAGTACTTGTTTTACCTAGGAGGAGTTGCCATCCCAGAATCATGTTCATCTTGGATGATCACGTTTCCAAGGTCATGGTTGGCATGACAGGACTAGCATCTAGTGCCAGCTTCAACTTCTCAGCATAGACACCCAACACAGATAGAGGAGTGCGTGGCCGTCCATATAGTGAAAAGTCTTGATTGTTCGCTTTTCGCATCACTGTCATTAGAGATCTCGTCCCATTTCTCGGGGGTCCGGTCTCACAAGAGGGTATAATGCACAAATCCCGTGATGAAAAATCCATGGCTGAATGGTTTCATTGACTGTCAAAGCATGACCTGTACTAGAAACATGCATTCGTCTCTGCCCTAAAAATGACCCGTTGCGCCACCCTCAAGCCAAATAACCATTCTTTCCCCCAACGACCCAGTCACCAGCACCACTTTAGGCGGTGAAAGCATCAGGGAAGCGCTTCATGTTCTGAGCGAGGCTGCCCTTGTTGGACAAGAACTGAACATAAGCACCATCGACCTTGACGCGGCCAGCGGCCTTGGCATCGAGGTACTCCTCGCGGCGGAGGGGGGTGAAGCCCCAGTTCTTGGAGATAATGATCTTTTGGCGACCGGGGAACTTGTACTGGGAGCGGCGGAGAGCCTCGAGAGCGATGGCACGGTCTGGAGATGGCAGTTAGCATATCTGCGAGAGCTGCAGATAAGAGCAGGGCGAAACTTACTAGAGTCACGGGTGCGGACGCTGAGGATGATCTGGCCAATGTTGACACGGGCGACAGTGCCGTTGGGCTTACCCCAGGCACCACGCATACCGGTCTGAAGTCTATCGGCACCGGCGCAGGACAACATCTTGTTGATACGGACGACGTGATAGGGGTGGGCACGGACACGGAGATGGAAACCTTCCTTGCCGGCAAGCTTGACGAGGTACTTGTTGGCGCAAATACGGGCGGCCTCCAGGGCCTCAGAGCTCAGCTGCTCCAACTCATTGGAGACGAGGTGAATGCAGAGAGGGAAGTCGTCGACGCCGGCACGCTTGCGGCCGAGATCGAAGATGCGGATCTTGGGGTCGGGGACACCACGGTTGAAGCGCGACTTAGGGTACGGCTACAAGAGGAATAGCATTAGCATCTTTTTCGACGACGGGTACCAAGCATCCAGAGCCTCATTGTTGTCGTTGTCATGGTTTGTCGCTGTCGTTGTCGCTGTCGTCGGCATCCTTCGTTGTCGTGGTCCTCCTCCCCGGTTCCGTCTCCTCCGTCATAGCCACCGTCCATCGCCCATTTTTTCCGCCCACAAATCCTCCCAAGTCGAAAATGCCCATCGACATTCACCAAGTTCAACAGTTCAACATCTCAAAAGATCGCAAGCTTACCTTGTTCTTGCAGTACCGGTAGCATCTGGCGGGACGGCGGGCCATCTTGACTGATTTTCGCGATGTCGCTGGGTGTGGGTGTCGTTGGGTGTTGGGGTGCGAAAGGGACAGATGGGAAGCCTCTGTATTTTGACCACATTCAAATTCGCCTTCGATTACCAATCGCGGGCTCATTTTCCTGCCGGCTGAGCTGATCACGTAAAAGTGGGACCGTTAGGGCACAAGGAAAATCCGACCCACTCCGTGCAGCCAATCAGAGCTGACCCCACGTTTGAGTGGGATTTGGAGATTTCCAAACTTTCTGAAAAACTTCACTTCGACTTTTCTACAACCCGACGACGCTCCCTGCCAAAGACAAGGACATCACCAACCTTCGAGGCCAACTTCTATCTCTTTCAAACCATCCCCAACCGTCGCAATGGCCCCCAAGAAGTCTAAGTCGGACGCTCAGTCCATCGGCGCCAAGCTGGCCCTCGTTATGAAGTCCGGTACGTTTCGGCCGCCGAGCTGCTCGTGAGAGCCTCAGTTTTGACGGGCAAATCACTAACGGTGGTGGTTTACAGGCAAGGTTGTCCTTGGATACAGATCGACCCTCAAGGCCCTCCGCACTGGCAAGGCGAAGTAAGAAAAGCAGTATTCAGCGTACGGAAGGCAGTCATTCTAACAGGATGGAAATAGGTTGATCCTCATCGCCGCCAACACCCCTCCCCTCCGCAAGTCTGAGCTCGAGTACTACTCCATGATGAGCAAGACCTCCGTCCACCACTACAACGGCACCAACGTAAGTTGATTCCCCACAGCCTCGTAGACTCTGCAACCAGAACAACACCGGGCATCACTCCTGGCTGTCTGTTCTTGGCCGTGAAGACACCATGTCAAGCGGTCTACCCAGAGAAGAAGTCTGCTATAGGCTTTGGAGGGTACCAGTTCAAGTGCTAACGACCCGGCCCCCTTACAGATTGAGCTTGGTACCGCTCTCGGCAAGCTCTTCAAGTGCTCCACCATGGCCATCCTCGACGCTGGTGACTCCGACATTCTGGCTGACCAGACTGCCTAAAGAGTCAACCTGAAAAAGACAGGGGAAAGAGTTGGCATTTGGCACGGCGTTCGGGTCCAAAACTCCGGGAAGTCACACGCCGGGCTCCCGTCTGCTCGGCTCAAAAGTGATTTTGATGGCCATGGTTGGTCAGGGCTTGCCCTGGATGGTTCCCATAGATAGTCGTAATACATGACCTCTCATTGCCATCTCTTTGTTTCATTGATAAGTGTTGCCAAGGTTTGCTGACTGAAGGCCATATATGTACTCTGGAGAAAGTGGATGTCCCGAATTCGGGTAGAATCCTCCGTGCTTTGCCTCTCGCTCAGGTTGAATGAAGCCAACAACTCAAGAAAACTCTCTTACGGTCGGTATCGGTTTTTGGTCGACCTTTTGGGTTCTCGGAAGGGAAGACCCATGCCAGATGGACCACTGACAGTTCCGCATGCCTGGTATGGAGAGGATGCATTGAAGAACATAATTGATGTAATTAAAAATGGGACGGAAACTGAATCCTGCCTCCTTTGTTGGCCATGGCCGATGCTTATGCCCACGCAAGGAGGCAAATATTCACGTAAAGGACACCTAATGAATTGTCTCTCATTGTGAGGTGTCAGGACCAGGCGAAGGGATTAATGTGCAGCTTGTGTTCCAGTCTCAGAGCGCCCGAGTTGTTGGTTTACGGTATGGTTCTCCATTCTCCACGTGCCCCGGACTCATAACGGGCGGACGAGGATTAATAGACCGGGCAATCGCTGCATGAACAACTAACGCGGGGGCGGGTTGCTCGTTTCAGCGAGTTCCCCGACCACTTTGTAGGTAAAGGTATGTATCTTACTTACCTCGCAGCAATCAAGAGGTGAGACCGCAGCCAGTGCATGATAAACAAGGTTTTAAGCCGTAATTGGATCCCGGGTCTCTTCTCTGGTCGAGGCTGGCGGTGTATTCCTCGATTCCCGTCCCGAGGCGACAAAGAGGAAGAAGATAGCTCCTAGTTACCTGCTAGCCCTTAGTCCGTATGCATATCTGCTGATGACCTGCCTCCTGCAAGACACCCGACACCTCATCACTTGAGGACTCGAATAATTACTTAGCGCTTTGGTCTCGTGGCCGAGGTGCATAACAGCAGCGCAGAAGTTACAGACGAACTGCATAGGAACTGCATACGGTAGGACGTCGGCATCCATGCTCTGAGTTACTGGTGCCCGGATGTCCATCCATTCTTGGCGATCAAGAGAGATCCCACCTATCTAGGTCCCAGCCAACAAATTCATTCCTACCTACTCCCAACCAACCAGCCCGTCTGTCGAGGCTGCCAGCACGGGCACGGCCATCTTGTCAAACTTTGTTACTTTAGAGAAGCCCTAAACAAAGACTGGCCTTGGGATACCCAGGTTCCAAACTCTTGCCTCCAGAGCCAGCTCATATTTAGTCGCTAGAGAGAGTCAAGAAGCCCAGTGACCAAGGGTCCCCCAAACGCCACTAACAACAGCGCTAGAACGCCAGACAAGGCAAGTGGGTCGGCAAATATCCTCCCTCAGCTGTTGTCCGGGGTCGTCCCCCCCTTCACAAACATAACGTCCAACTGGAGGTGAAACGTCGAGTTTCTCTTTCTCTTCACCGCCCCAAAAAGAGTCTTCGAGCCCCTCTTTCAGCCTATCGACTTTGCGCTCGTTACCTGACCTTTATTCTGCATCTTGGTTCTCTCTTTTCTTTTTTTTCTTTGGCATAGCAGAGCATCGAGCATCGAGCATCGAGCATCGCTAGACTCACCGCAACAAGAGCCTATACTGCATTCATAAACCCACCATCATGGCTGCCGTCGTCAAGAAGCCTCCAGCGACTGGTCGCGAGACACCCACAGGAACTCCGCAGCGCCCGAGTGTGAGATCGTCAACTCCGACCTCCAGCACATCGAGCACTACACCCGCCGCCGCAGCACGCGGTGCTCGTCCCCCACGCACTGGGACACCTGTTTCCGCACGCGTGGCCGCCCATGAAAGGCGCCAGTCCCTTCTTAACGGCACTTCTAGCAATGGCAGGAGCGGCAGCCCGGCCGATGCCGAGCGCGAGGAGACCATCCGCGCCGAGACCGTGGCCATCATCGACGACCTGAAGACGCGACTGGAAAGGGCCGAGAGCTCGGCCGAGTCAACCAAGCGTCAAGTCGAAATCCTTCAGGATAAGCTGGACGAGGCGCATAGAGAGCAAGCAAAGCTCGAAGAGAGGGTTCACGAACAGGAAGAGCAGATCGAGACACTCACCAACGAGAAGCGCGAGACTGCCCGCCAAATGCGCGAGATGGAGAACATCTACGAGGCCGAGCGGAGCGGCATGATGAAGGAGAAGGAAGAGATGGCCAATCGCGAGGAGGAGATGCAGACCGTGATTCAACGCCTCAAAGACAGCCTTGCTCAAAGGAACCTGGACGAGGACAGGCCAACGCGGCAATGTGAGTGTTTTTGTGGTGATTTGCGCTCCAAAATATACTGACCGCGAAAACAGCGGTGACCAACTCGCCCAGCATCGAAAGTGGAAGCTTCGCGCCCCCGTCGTCCATCCACCGCAGCGACTCACGCAACAACTCCAAGCTATTGTTGCAAAAGGACAAGCTAATTGAATCTCTCAGGCTGGAGTTGGCAGAGGCGCAGATCAAGCTCGTCGAGTCACAAAACCAGGGGGGTGGCCGTCTTCAGGAAGTCGAGCGCCAGCTCATGGAGGCTCGTGTGGCCAATGCTAGGTTGATGGAAGACAACGAAAGTTACCAGCTGCTTCTCCAGGACAGGACTCTCAAGGGGGATTTTGGAACGAATGATTTCAGCTACCTCGGTCATGCCTCGGCGAATCAAGACGCTCTCGCCGCCCTGGAAGGCAGATCAAACGGGGCCAGCTTGGCTGATGAGCTTAACGGCGCCGCCGAAACCGACCCTCCTACCGAACAGGAGCTCGAGACCCAGAGACGCCTAGAGGCAGAAATCAAGTCGGTTAAGGACCAGAACAAGGCTCTGACCCTCTACATCAACAAGATCATTGAGCGTCTGCTGCAACACTCAGGATTCGAGCACATTCTCGACCAGAGCAGCGACTTCAAATCCAATGCAAACGCAAACACCAACAAGGAGCTCCCCCCGCCACCCACCCCCAAGCAGCCGCCGCCCCCACCGGGACCTTCTCTCCTCCAGCGCGCCAAGACGATGAGCATCGGCGGCGGCGTTCGTCCCAAGCCCCGCCCCATGAGCTTCATGCCCTCAGCCACTACCGACGTCTCCAACCCGGACACGGCGCCCAGCATCCCCATCGGCCTGACCCGTAACACCTCGACTCGCCGTGCTAGGCCCATGAGCGATCAGTACACCTCGGTTGGCGCCGCCTCCCTCGTCAACGCCATGTACAAGGGCCCCTCGACCGTGGACGGACCGCTCTCCCCGTCTCTTCGATCGTCCCAGACGTTCTGGGCGCCCCAGGGAGCAGGCAACCGCTCCAGCATGGGCGGCAGCAACAGCGGCAACGGCCCGCAGAGCGCGCACTCCACCACGGGCGCCCCTCCCGCCTCGGCTGGAAACTTCCCGGGCATGCGGAGCGAAACGAGCAGCACGAGCGGGGACTCGATCCTCGAACGGGACTTTGTCTCCAGCCACAGCTCCCCGCCCCGGAGCCAGCACGAAAAGGAGAAGACGACCTTTGGGGGCAACAAGCCCAGGCCGCTGAGGCTGGTGCAGGAGAACGCCGAAGCACAAGCTGCGGCGGAGAGGGCGAACAAGAGGAACAGCTGGATGGGGTGGGCCACGAGCGCGTTTGCCAAGAAGGAGGAGCAAGGGGTGGGAAGCGCCGAGACGATCAGGGAGTGAGAATGAAGAAACATTACGGCTTTTTCACTTCTTTTTAACGAATTAGAGGTTTTTTTTCTTCTTTTTATGATGGCGGGTTTACAAGTGTGTGAGTTGGAAATGGGCGGGACGGTGAGGGTAGGATAGACGGATGTGGGGGGGGAGGGGGTTGTCTTTGTGTGTGTGTGGGTTTTTATAAAAAGATGACGAATATGGGAATGGTAAACTGATGAACACGTACGTATACGTATATTTCTGATGAAGATGAAGCAAAGACACCAACGAAATGATAGTTCAAACTGGGAAATACGGGAAGGGAAGGGGGATGTGGGAAGGGAAGGGGTAATTAGGTATATATAATGATCTGCTGTGGCTTTTTTTATCCTTTTTGCTTTGGTTCTTTAACTGTTTTATTGTGTGCATGTCTTTTGTTGTTGTTATTCATGAGGTTCTTGTTGAGAAGTATGTTTTGAGAGGAAGGGGTAGAGGAAGATTTGGTTCTGAGCAAGGCATGTTCTCTGCAGTTAATCCTCAAGCGTCGTGTTCTCTTGTATGGGGATAGATCACAAGCGGGTTTTCTACGCGTCTCAATGGGCTGGTTGCATTTGTCCCTTTTCCATCGTCATCATTGTCTTTGGCAAAATGAATGAACGAGTAAACAATGACCCTAGAATAATGCATGCGCTTAAACCAATCAATATCGAGTCATGTTCAGGACAAGTTTACCGGGAAACCATCAGGCTACACATCACGAATGTTTTGACACTTTTTAGTCTTCTCTGCTTCAATATGGACATCATGTTTACAAGGTATGTGATATTCATCAAAATCTTGTTCTCCTAAGAGTATCTTTTCGCTCTCTCAGATATTCCATATCACAATCCACCCTCACGAAGCCACACTCAAGCCCCCCGCCCCCCCCAGTAGTACTGCAGCCTTCCAACGGAAACAGCCCCCAGCATTTGTCCTCGAGACAAATACACTCCACCACTCTCACCATCATTACGTATTAGGTCGCCCCTAAAGTATGGATGATTGAGAAGCCTGTACAGTCCCGCCTTTTCCTCTTCTTCTTTGATTGCTCAATTTGTTATGATGTGAAGTTTGATTTTTGTATACCGATCCAACGCCCCCCATTTGCTTTGCCTCTTTACCAGTCCATGTCTTCCAGGGAATATATCTTAGTCCATAATGCCATGCAACGCTTCATCACACAAACACGCGAGTCCCAGAAATATACACATGTAACCAATTGCCACCGAAGAGAAGAAAAAAAAGTGCAAGAGAATAAAATAGCCATGTCTTTGTCTTCGTGAAAAAAAGGAGAGTCATTCACATAAAAGTAGAGAAAGGAAATGTATCTGCAGTCGCTGGACGCACGGTCGAAACCAGTGCCAATTCATTAATGTATAAGTGAGATGGTGACCTCGTTGTCGTCGGGTTGGACCGCAGGGTCGTCGGCCGAGTTTGGTCGGATGATTTTCTTGGCGGTGATGGTGGCCTTTCGCTCTCGTTGACTCAGAGGAAGAGTGTATGTGATGACGCCCTTCAAAATCAACGTGAACTCGTCCTCCAAGACCCGCTCCCATCGCTCAGGCCCACCGGGTTTGGTTACGTTGCCAGGGTCCTTGAGCCGAACCTCTCCGGTCGAGTACGAGTCACCCTGGTTGAAAAAGGAACCCTCAAAGGTCAGGGGACTCTCAAATCCAGTGATGGTGCCGAGGTGCAAGTTAGGCGCCGAGTCATCGTCGTCGTCGGCTTCCATCACCATCATTTCCCCTTCGGGCCTCTTGATGGGCGGCGGTCCAACCTCACCTGGATGGGTATGCCGCCACCATTCAGAATCCGACATGCCGCGTGGTGACTTGGCGAAAACCTCAATGTTACAGGAATCCACGGCGACAACCACGACGTTGGGATTGTGCGCTCTGATGGTAAGGTCGAGCATAAGCTCCTGTTGGCTGGCCACAATATGGCTCATATTGGTGAGCTGAACATTGGTAAGAGGTTGCGATGTCGCAAACATGAAACCGATGGCGCCCGACACGATGAGTAGCAGCATGACCGTCAAGACAAGGCAACTAGCGAATCGATTGAGGACCGACGGAGGCGACCGATATTGTTGCGCCTCTATCGACCGGTATGAATGCGAGTGCGGGCCCCTCCGGCTTCTGCCGGACCTTGACGACCGTATCGTGGAAGACTGGACCAAGGGTGTAGTTTCGTCGTCAGCGCCGGTAGTATTGTCGTCGAGATCGTACCCCGCCGACAAATGCGTCGACCTTTTCCCACTTGCCGCGGAATAGTTACGGGCATTAGCGTAACGAGGGCTCGGAGGGTTGGAAGAGTGTCTTGAGCCTCCGTTCCCGGCAGCTGCGGCATTGCTGAAAGGCGAGTGCTCGGCGAATAATGAGGGGTGGCCATTGCCGCCTCCGTTACGACCCCAACGACCGAAATGATGGTGATGCCGTGCAGTGCCCCGGGCAGAACCGGCATTGCTTCTGCTGGTTCCCTTTCCATCGTCATCACCGTAGATGCCGTCATTTGCATTGCTGTTGTAAGTGTTGACAAATTTCATACTCTTCTTGACAACCATTTGAGGCCCGGAGCTTTCCATCACCGTGTGGATAGACCTCATCCCGGTTCGATCGATTTGGCTGACCATCGAGGTCGCACTAGGCGTTCTGGAGTGGAATCTCGGGGGTCGGTCACGGGCATCTGGTGGGTTAGAATCGTAGACAAACGTCTCTTCCGAGTCCGAAGAGTTGGCTTCCTCGACGGCGCTCGCGACCTTGGCCTCGAAGATGTCGGCCTTGGAGGATGCTACACGTGTTCGTGTCAGTAGGTTGCTCATGTTGCTGATGTGAAAGACAATGCTCTGCCTCCTGCTGCCCGGTTCCCGCTTGGCATCCGTTATGCTGTCATGAGAACTGAAAGAGCTTGGGGGAGATGGGCGCTTGTCGATATGAGAAGAAGAAGAAGAAGAAACTGAATACATGGACATATGATGTCGTAATTTGGGGGATGTAGCTGAACGTGGTTTCTCACCATTGACCGCCGTCACAGTGGGTTGCTTCCGTGGCGGCTTCTTCTTTTCCTTCCTTGGTCGTATCGTCTCGTTGCTGGCCTTTGTGCGCAAACTGGCACTCGACACCTGGGTGCCCACGCTTGGGGCCAGCGCAGCTTGGGGGATCGAAGTAACCGTCTCCGTCTCGACCGTCATACTCTGCAATGGCAACTCGCCTGCCTTGGTCTTGACCATGCCCGGCTTGATCGAGGTGCTAGACTGCCTTGTGGTCAAGGGGGGTGGTGGCATCCCCGATCCGCCCCGTCGACTGGCCTTGATGCTGCCGCTATCACTGCCGCTGTCGTTCGGACCAGCGTTGGATTTTCCGACTGCCTCCTTGGACAGCCCAAGACCAATGAGATCCGCCTGCGACGATTCCGATGCCATGCTGCTAGCAATCTTTTCTTCCAGCGACGCTCCTGGTCCTCGTGGCGACCCCAGTGGGCTAACTTCCTGGACTGTCTCCAAGATCGAGCTGCTTCCACCGCCTCCTCGAGCGGGCGTCCGTAATCCTGACGGCAGATGGGCGTCGTCGGTATCGGTGTCTGACTGAGGCTCCTGGTATCGCGGCTGGGGCGGGGTCGCACGTTGAAGAGCAATTAGCGGCGTTTCGTGCTCTGGTCGTCGCTGCGGTGGGATGTTCGGCTGGTGGAGAATGGGTGGAGGAGATCGTAGCCTAGGGGAAACCGGCCACCGAGGTGACTCTCGAAGATGTTCCATGGACGTGGGTGACTTGACGGGTGCACCCGCATTGAAACTTGGGTCTGATACAGAGGGCAGAAGAGTAGGGGTCGTGGAGGAGGACAGGGCTTTCGACGTGGGGGGTGGTGGTGGTGGCGGCGGGTTGGTTTGTTTTCCTAGATCCTGAGTACTGTTTTTCCGCGACCGGGGCCCGGCGTTGATGGAAGATGCTCGCGAGGTGCTCGTACGTTGCTGCTGCGGTCGTGTCGGAGAGGGCTCACGCGAGTGGAGAGGCGAAGGCGCAGCCGACGAGGAGGTGGACGTGGTAGAGGTCTGCGATGCCAACTTTGAGGGCCACGAGTCGGTCTTTGGGGTTATGGTTGCCGTGCTCGAGGTGGATTCGCGGGATAACGTGGGATGGAGCAGGGCAGTTGGGATACTGCCGGTTGACTGCGAGCGGCCGGCCTCTGCTGAGCCAGTCGGCGTGTTGGACGACGGGTCCATGTCTGCAGCATGCGTAGGTGCGAGTTGAGTCGAGTGGAGGAGGAAGGGCGGAGGCTCGATCTCGACCACCACTCACACATGCCAGGGCGGGTCTTAGCTGCTCAGAGTTCGCAGGGTCCAACAAATCATTATGATGGGTCCCAACGACGATGTACTATGTAGAACCTAAACGGCTGCCGTGGAGGAACGACTGGTGATGGCAGCGTCGACTTTTTCGCGGATATCTGGAAGTGCGATGCGTCTGAGACAGTGCTTCCAGGGTCCGTGACGATTCCGTAAAAAGGCGGACAAATAGGCGACTTGGGCGCTATCGAGAGATACTAATCAGACGAGCAGTACGGGGTCCACGCGGGCGGTGTTGAGAGCTTGGTGCGTGGTGCGTGGTGCGTGGTGGGAGAAGGCAGCGAGTGGTTGATTGGGAGATGTGAGAGATGGAGGATGATGTCGTTGGTCAGATAATAGGTACGCATCCAAGCTTCCCTGCCTGTGCAAATGTGTTGCAGGTTGCAGGCACAAGTGGGCAGTGGGTTTAGCGGGCGAACGTGTGCGCTGGCGTTCCCCCCCCCCCCCCCCTTGGCCGTTTTGGGGCTCGACTCTCGCTTCCAGGCCGCTAAATTCCCGTCACATCAAACCCAAACGGGACTTCTTTAATATTTATTACAGCGCGTAATGGCTCCCGTCCATTCACCCACCGCATTCAACCTCACCAACTCAGGTCTCGACGATACGGATACCTACGGGCAGTACAGCACCGAAGATTCTTCGAGGATGGAGGATGGATTACTGTTGCCGTGGAATCGACCAGAAGGTTGAAGCGGAGACTTGGTCCGGCACATTGCACAAGCGGCCTACACACCTATCTAAAGTGAAAGTACCGAGTACTCTGTATCTATCTTCACAACAACACAGCAGAGTGGGAGCGAGCACTACCCAACAACTTTGAAGGCCCAGCAGGAGACAAACGCCCCTGAGAGATGTCACGGTACCTGGCCGGGCGGTGTGGTACATCATGTGACGATGCTGTCCCCTTTGACCATCAACGAAAAGAGGCGGCGTGTCAAGTCTCCACTTGTAGCTCTGTCAGATCACAAGTCTCCCGGTATGTCTTGGCCCGCTCTTTTCCCGATTCCAGAATTTCTCTTCCCCACCAAATCCGGCTGCGCGGCGCGCCCCAAAACTTTGTGCCAGCCTTGGAGGCAGGTGCTGTTAAGACGGTACTTTACTTTACAGGCTGCTGTTTCCATCGGACGAAGAGGCCCGGTGACGACATTCGTCTGTTGATTGTTTGCCGACCCAGCTTTTGATATTTTTTGAGTGCATCTGTCTCTGTCATTGATAACCAAAAGATGCGGGTGGCTGAGGAACAATCAGGTTTTTGATATGTGGCTGGTTAATCACGGAGCATCTCTTCCTACCACCGTCGAGTCTCATTCCATTCGCAATAAGATATATACATAACAGTTCGTTTAACAGGCACAGGACGGTTGCACCGATTAACGATTACGCGTTTGTCCTGATGCTGTCAGACGTCCGGTTGAGAACTGCCCCGAGCCGAGCCATATCCATATCGAAATCCCTTCAGGAGTTCTGAACCCAGCCATCCGATCCGGAAGCCCTGGACCGAAAATCATGGACGTAAAAAACGACGCCGAGCCTAGGAACAAGCGGTTGACGAGGTCGATCGACCGCAACTTTAATGTCATCGCGCAACGCTAACATTCGAGGCACGCGCATACAGATCTGGTGAGCACATGGTTCTCGCTGCTCTTTCATGATGAACGTTTCCACGCAGATCGAGATCGTGTACTCTGCTCTGCTCTGCTCTGCTGCCACAACTATGGCTGGTGTAGACGACGTCATGCCCTATATGGGCCAGGTACTCCCCTATCAACCCCGCATTGAGATGGTGGGCAAAGGCTCAGCCTCTCACAAACGGCCAAGTGGACGGGTGTCATTCTGGTCCATTTTGGTAACACGCCATAGCCCTTTCAGCCGGGTGGTGTGGGTGTCCTTTTAAATACAAATTCTCGCCAGTTCAGTGAAACCCACGATAAACAGCCCTCAGCCCTGGTCTGTCGAACCATCACGCCGCGCTGCTGGATCAAAACGGAGAGCACGACAGGCACTCGGATACCTTGCCACGAAACAGGCAGCTGGGAAGTTATACTGAACATGTCTCTCACCCTCCGTCTTGCACAGCGCTCTCAAGATACGTATCCCACCGGATGTATCGGGGCAAAAGCAGGTGAATTTACCGCACCGGCCTGGGCCGAATGCTAACCTCACCAGGGACAGCCGTTTGCCGAGAACTACCTAGCCCTGTCGGCAAACTCAGGGGCAGGTGTGTGTGAGTGTGCGGCGTGGGTTGTGATCACGAAAAACTTTTTCCTTCTGGCGCTCTGACGGACCTCCTTCATCATGCGATACCGGGGCCCGGGTTGTCTGAGATCGAAGACAATGCGACGAACAGATGAAGAAAAATACCGCTTCGCTACGGCAGCAAATACGCAGTAGTGTAGTCTTGAGGCCTGAGTGTCTTGTCCCAACGGCTCAATCTGGAAGTCATACCAACGGCGGCATGACACGTGGTGACGTGTGGGTTGGGTAGGGGTCCTCTCGTCCCGAACCTACCCCATCCTCCCCTTGTGAGAAAAACCCCGTGATGGGTTGCAGCCAGCGAAAGATGAGGTGCAGCAACATATCCATGGGAATTTCTGCAACGTATGGCTTATTATCATGTATGCATCGCTGCCGCCGCGTTACCCTCTTATCCAAAGGGGAAGATATTGATTGTTGTAGGATTGCAGAGAACGCATGCCAGACATGTCACAGGAGTCATCCCGCTCACATTGCCTTTCGGTCACCTCCGCAGGAACCCGATACTGTCACTGGCTGGGCATTGTGCCTCTTGAAGTTTTTTTGGCTGACCCATCACGATCGCCCACGAATCTGAGCAGCCACACGGCGTGGGGTGGCGGTTTGGATGGATGGTGACGGGATGAACCTAAAGTGAGGTTTTTGGATTTGAAATATTGACGAGTCTGCGAAGGCACTCGGGTGAAAGCCAACCCTGCATTGTTGACTGCTGACACAACTGTGTAGGTAAGCATATAGGAGTGTTTCGATATGGATCTGAGGTTCAAGTTCAGAATCGTTCAGAGACGACTTCTTCAAACATGCAGATACTTTGAGTGAAGCCTCACTCGCAGCCAAATGCAACTTTTTCACAGGGGGAATGTAAGAGCTGAAAGTTGCGGCGTCTGGTTCTGGGTTGAGAAATACTACAACAAATCAAACCCACGATCATGGCAGGGTTAGAGGTTTATATGAATGAAGAACGGTGGACTTATATGTCCTGGCATACTACACGCAAACTAGAGATGGATTCTCCCTTCTCTCAAAATCTCTTGTCATGTAACTGTTTGGCGAGAAATCTCCTTTAGAACGGTGTTAGTTGCGATGACGCCTTGACGCCCTTCCGACGACCGGCTTCATGCTACCGAATTTAAGATGGGAATTCCCTTAGATGAGTCACAGGGACTTGTTCGGTGATGAAAACACCAAGATTGATTGATGTATTAGGAGTTTTCCTGACTGTCAAAAGACTCAAACTTTTATCGATCACCACATCTCCGACTGGACAACACTGATCATGGCGGACCAAGACAGCCTCAGACCCAACGGCTCAGCCTACACCCTCTCCCAAATCTCTCGGTATCTCTCCTACGTCGGCCTCGATGAATCCTACCACCCTTCCTCGTCCCCCGTCCTCGACCTAGAGTACCTCACCACCATCTTCCAAGCCCAGATCACCTCCTTCCCCTACGAGAACTTGTCCATCCACTACAACCCATCCCACTCCATCCTCCTCGACCCCCAACACCTCTTCACCAAGCTCATCACCTCCCCCAGGCGCGGCAGAGGAGGCTACTGCATGGAGCTGTCCATCTTCTTCTCCCACATCCTCCGCGCCCTCGGCTTCGCCTCGATCCACTACTCCGGCGTCCGCAACCGCAACCGCACAGACGGCACCCCCCAGGGCCCCTACAACGGCTACGTCCACCTAGTCAACATCGTCACCCTCCCCGGCTGCCCCCAGCAGTACGTCCTCGACGCCGGCTTCGGCGGCGACGGCCCGACTTTTCCCCTGCCGCTGACCGAGCACCTCGTCCACCGCAACTCCCTCGGGACCCAGGAAATCCGCTACATCCGCGACTGGCTCCCCGACCAGCGCTTCCGCGACGAGACAAAGGGCGCCCTCAAGCACTGGATCTACGAGTACAGAAACGCGCCCGACAAGCCCTGGAACGGCTACTACGCCTTCGTGCCCGAGCACGAGTTCACCGAGCTGGATTTTGAGAACCTCAATGTCTATCTGAGCGAGTGCAAGAGGAACCACCAGACGTACACGGTCCTGGTGATACGGTTCCTAAAAGGGGAGGAGGAGGAGGGGGAGGCCAGTGGGCGGAAAATAAGGGGAAAGGTGATGATGGTGCAGGGGGAGGTGAAGCAGAATTTGGGGGGGAGGACCGAGCTGGTCAAGGTTTGCAAGACGGAGGAGGAGAGGACCGAGACATTGAAGGATCTGTTTGGGATCGACCTGACGGAGGAGGAAAAGGGGGCGATTAAGGGGTGGGCGTCGGAGTTGAAGGGTGAATAAGGTACTTCACATACCCTAAACAAACATCTTTCATGAAAAATGCTCAAATATATACGCTTCTCAACCATTACAATAATAGCCTAGCAACACAAAAATTAAACGCATATCATTACCAATGCCATTGTATAGTACACCAATGCTCTTACCCGTCCGTCTAGTCTAGGTTCGTTCGTATCAAACCCCGTTTTTGATCTCGTTTCAACTCCAGGCCTGCTCATAACCCACGGCAAACAAATAAAGGTCTCCCAAAACACATCATTAATTAACCTTTCAAGAACAACATCAAGCCTCAATCTCATCAGCCGTCCAATCCGCCACCTTGGCCTTGGCAGCAATGTTTCCACCGCCAACCACTCTCCCTCCCTGCTTTCTCTTGACACGGCTCGTCATGCCAATCTTGTCATCAAAGATGAACTGCCAAAGCACATACACCCAGCTCTCGTGTGTGGGCAGGGGGTCATAAAACTCCTTGGCAATCTTGTTCAACTTTGGCAGTCTGGTCCAGGGGATCGCAGGAAAATCGTGGTGTTCGTTGTGCAAGCCGACATTGTAGGTGAAGAAGTTCAAGATGCCATAGTAACTGTACGTCTCTGGGAGGGGAATCTTGTTCTCAGGGTCCCTGGCTTCGTCCGAGATGTGCTCGTACACGTAGTGCTCGGCGATGAAGTGGCCTGCTGTTGGGTGGAGACTGCCAGCCAGGAAGGAAGACAGAATCAAGTAGAGAACCGAGTTGACGGAGAAATAATTCGGGAGCAGGGCGATGAGGGCGTAATCGAACGAGAGCTGGACGGCAACGTTGACCCAGTGGACCCAAGTAAATGGGACGCGGTAGACGGCCATGGGGCGAAGGGCGTAAAAGAGGATCTGGAAGGTGCAGAAGAAAGCCTTGCCGAGGATAGAGTCGAGGAAGACGGCCTCAAGAGCAGTTGGGAGATCGGTATCGAGGCCATCGACGCCGAGAGACTTGTGATGGGTCAGGTGGTAGGGCCTGAACGAGGCACTATAGGGCAAACCGATAGGCAAGTTGGCAAAGATGGCAAAGAGCCTGTTGGCCATGGGCGACCTGAAAGCGAGGTTGTGGGAGATCTCATGGATGGCCAGGAAGAGATTCTGGTTTGAGGTAGCGCCAATGATGTAGGCGACGGCCCAGAACTTCAGCGACCAGAAGGGTGTGTCTCGGAGGAGGTGGGCGCAAAGGACCTGGAGGGCGACGACGCCGGCGACGACATATTTCGTTAAAGGTTCAGCGCCGCATAGTTTCAGGACCTAACAGAACAATCATTAGCCATTGATCCTATACGAAGCAGCAAATGTGCCAAACATACCTCAGGATGCGCCTTGATAATGGCCAACCTCCGCGTCCGGTGTGGCTCTTCTGTATAAGTCCAGAAAAAGTCATGTTCCTTTTGGTCGTCCGCGTTCTTCGTGGGCGCCGTCGCGCCGTTGGCGTGGCCGTTGCTGATGCCATTGGCGGCCTTCCTTTTGGCGGTGCCGTTGCTCGTAATCGTTGTGGAAGCCATGATGGGGTGGGAGATCCGAAGTAACGAGGTCGAGAAGAAACGAGCGAAACCGCAAGACCAGCTTAACGGAAAAGACAGGCAACAAAAAACCCTTCGGCGCAGGTCGGTAGTTGTGAACCCTTGAGGCTGCTCGCTTGGGTTCCTCCGTCCAATTTCAACAGTTGGCGGTGGCGACGGACAGGGGCTCGTGTGGGGTATTTGATCTGCTGGAGCCAACCAGGAGGAGCTGGTGGCCCATGCTCCAGAGATCTCCAAGATGGAAAAAGGGGTATCGTTCCAGAAGCTCGCCTATGCCTGTGAAAGTGGGCTGTCCGTCCGAACTGGGCATTGAAAGTGGTGTGTTGCTCAGGATCATACTTTGAAGTATTGATCAGATCGTTTTCCGGCCATTATATCTTTATATCCTCCATCTTTTTTCTTCAGTAAATAACAGTCGTTGGGCCGGGTAGGCAGCTGGTGAACTCAAAGCGCAGAGTGGAAGTCATGTAGACTGGTGTAAGTGATATTGCCCAATTGATCGATGTACACATATCTAACCCACCCTACCTATGTAGGCAAGATATCCGTCCTTATCCAACAACCAAAATATGGTATTCAAAACCCTTGGAGTCTCCGGCCCGCATATCGGAGCCGCTCTACAAATAGGTCTTAATCGATGCAATTGAACATCTTAGCTGCAATCACGCCATCAGCAAAGCCCACTCGGTTGACATGTCCAGAAACGTACCTCAGGCTTGAAGACAGTCAAGCAAGCAATATCTCTCAAGGCATGCAACGGCCGCGAACTCGTGTATGTGCCTTCAGCCTTGCAAGGCAACTAGAAGGCGTCGATTGTGGAATGTAGCACACACCATCGAGGTGCTGGAGCTATGGTCAACCAAGCAAAACACAACAGCATCTTTCCTGTGGTACGCTCTCGAGCCTCGTCCTTTCTATGATGAACCACAAAACACCATAGAAGAGGGGTAGCAGTGGGGGTTGATACGAACCCCCGCCTGTGACTACGACCTTCTCATACCGGATCTGCCATCACGGGAGCTTGCCGTACCGCTTGCTCGGACGGCGGCCTGCTATTTCATACATTATGTTATGCCGTGCTCCGGGTTCAGCAAGTGGTGAACTATAAGAGGGTACTTACTGTCTCTCAAACGTCTATATTCCCTTTTGACAACTTTCCACACGATTTCTTGATCCGACCCCAACCCATACGCTTCCAATTGACATCACATCATGTCACCCCCTACCGATCTCCCCGAAATGGAATACCGTTTCCTGGGCCGGTCTGGCCTCCAAGTCTCTGCCATATCCCTTGGCGGCTGGCTCACATACGGCGGCCATGTCGACAGAGAAGGCACCTATGCCTGCATGAAAGCTGCCTACGACGTCGGTGTCAACTTCTTTGACTGTGCCGAGGTCTACGCCCGCGGCGAATCCGAAAGGGTTATGGGCGAGGCCATCAAGAAGTTCGGCTGGCAGAGGAATGATCTTGTCATCTCGACCAAGGTCTGCTCTTTCTACGCCAGCGCTCATACCTAAAGCCCTACTGACGAAGAGACATGCAAGATCTACTGGGGCTCCGCATTCAGCACCAGACCGGTAAACAACATCGGCCTCTCCCGCAAACACATCATCGAGGGCATGAACCAAAGCCTCGAACGCCTCTAGCTCGACTACGTCGACCTGATCTACGCCCACAGACTAGACAGAAACACCTCCATGGAGGAGACCGTCCGAGCCTTCAATCACCTAATCGACACAGGCAAGGCCCTCTACTGGGGAACCAGCGAGTGGGACGCGGATGAGATCGCCGAAGCACGTCACTACGCAGACAAGCTCAACCTCATCGGCCCCTTGATGGGTATTCACCGCCCCCCTTTTTTTCTCTCCTTTTCTCACTAACACAACAGAAAACAGAGCAGCCCCGGTACAACATGCTCGAGCGCCTCCGCGTCGAGTCCACCCTCGCCCACCTCCTCCGCTCGCCCCAGTCCCTAGGCCTGACCATCTTCTCCCCCCTGCGCCAGGGCATCCTGTCTGGTAAATACAAATCCGGCATCCCGCCCGACTCCCGCTTCGCGCAGACGCAGCTCGAGTTCATCTCGGGCTTCTGGAAGCGCACCGGACAGGACGAGTTCCAGGCCATGGTCGACACCGTCTCCAAGCTCGAACCGATCGCCGAGCGGCTGGGCGTGAAGCAATCTGTCTTGGCGCTGGCGTGGGTGCTGGCGAATAAGCATGTCAGCAGCGCCATCACGGGAGCGAGCTCGCCGGAGCAGGTTTATGAGAATGTCGAGGCTGTGAGGATGTACAAGTTGCTGACCGAGGAAGTGCTGGGGGAGATTGATGAGATATTGGGGAATAAGCCGCCGGCGGTGGTGATGAGGTTTTAGGAGAACAGTGGACATCAATGACTCCGGGAGACGTACCCTGATCCCCCATACCAATATAGTCACTGTGGCACAAAACTCTGCTGCATTTTCAAAGGAGTGAAGTTGGGCTAATGAGAACATGATATCTATGACCATGTCCATGCCATTTCCTCCCATTCATTCATTTAACTATCTAAACATAGATGATGCTCCGTCGCAAGAACGCCAACGGTCAATAGCTACAACCTGTCAATCTGTGCACAAATCCCCTTCCCGGGCCAAGCAAAATAAGCCCCTGAATTCCAACTCCCTAAACATGTTCAACGATACACGCACCAAAACATCAAACAAAACGGGTGTAACCGATTAATTTCATATTCCCAGGTAAACAACCTTGCTAGCTAACTGCAGTAAAACTACCCTCGCTCTCATCATGCCGCAAAGAGATAAAAGACCATCAGGAAATCAGTGGTATTTTGCCATGAACTTGTCATCCGGTTGCAGGGACAAACAGACGACACCGAACAGAGAGAGATGGACACCGAGAGACATAGACATAACAACGTATACCATACGTCTACCCATGAATAACAAAACAATAAAACAAACAAAAGAGAGCTCCGTGTGGGGTATGAGGGGTATGAGGGAACTAATGATGGGTGATGATGGATGGGGGTAAAGAGGATAGGTGTGATTAGATGTGATTCGACGCCTCGCCTCATTGTAGGAAGAAAACCAGCAACATCCTCGCCTTTTGGACCACGCTTTCCAGACCAGCTGTATACCCCTTAAAAGAAGAAGTATGCCAACATGAAACTGACAAAGCAGAGGATGGCCACGACCTTAACGGACACACCCTCGGTACCTTGTCTTGTCGCCTGGGCAAGCTCGGACTGGGCGGGCTTGCTGATATCTGCCTCGGAGGTTACAGCTGCCTTCCTTTGCCTGAGTCCACTGGCCGCATCGTTCTTCAGCTGGGCAATAGTAGCCTCCGCCTGAGCAAGCCTCGCCTTGATTTCTTCGTAAGTCTCGGTAGCCGTGGCCTTGACGGCGGCCACAGCGGATTCAGCAACAGTCGATCCAGTCTCCTCCCTGGACTCTTGCTCGGATCGGCCTGGAGAGGTGTTGTCGAGAACGGTGGATTCATCGTGCGGGGAAGAGTAGGTTGGAGGAGCGGCATTGGGGGTATCCTCATGGCCCTATACACTAGTGGTTAGCGCTGGCCGCCCATGTGACGAGGGAACGAGGGGATGAGATGCGAATTTTTGCGCCCATTCACCCCCTCCCCCGCGATAGGAAAACCAGATGGGATAACATACATTTGCAAGTGAGCGACGGGGAGGAGTTGACACCCCGGGTTCCGTAGTCCCGTCGTCGTTGGCAGCGAGCCAAGAAACCCGGATCTTCCTCTCTTGAATCGCCGACTTTGGTACCCCATCCCACTGCAGGATAAACCGGTCAGTATGATATTATTTTTTCACCACCGGTTGTCAAGAGTGACCTACAATCTGTTGAACATTGGTGAAGTCCTTGTCGCCAGTGATGGTAACGGACTGAACAAGGAACTTGTCACGGCACTTGGCGTCGGCAGGAGGCTCCTGCTTCATCGCCTGCAGGAGGACTATGTATATGTCAGCCACCAAATCCCGACCTTTGTAATATATCCACAATGTGCCTACCAGAGACTTCAACTTCATGGCCAGGCTCAACACGACCAGAGTTTGGCCGAACACAGTACCTGTAGGCGGCAGTTAGCAACACAACTCCCGTAGGCGGATGTGATTTTTGTGGAGAATCGCGAAGTCTCGAGACGTACTGCTTAGGGGCTGTCGTTTTGACCTGCAAACAGGAGGATCGGTTAGCCGCTTGAAACATGGACACAAGTTGAAAGACAGCAAGAAATACCTTGAAAGCAATTGGCTCTTTGTTGGTGTTCTTGATCTTGAGGATCTGCGCGACCTCGACAGTAAATGGCCCTAGCTCGGTCAGATGGTGCTCGAGGATGTTGGCGATCTAGGCACAACCTACTGCGGAAGCCGAGCTCAAAGGGTTCGATCTCGACGGACATGATGACGGTATGGCAAGGTATGCGGCGTGCTCGAAAGGACGTTTAGATGTTTTGTGTGGATGTTTGCTGCGACCGTTTTGGTGGAGCCGAGGTGACGGAATCGCGCAGCGAATTTGGGGGGTTTTTGATATTCGTGCACCAAATGCACCAAAGGGGGGGGGAGGAACGCTCGGTATGCTGATATCGTGTGACGGGAAGGTTTTGGTCTGGTTTCGGGCGCGAAAGCCTGGCGAAAAAAGACGGTCGAGATGGGCGAGCGGCGTGGAGTTGTTGCGATGAGAAGGACGGTTGGTTAGAGCTGGAGATATGAAGGTGTCTTACGACATTCCGAGCAGAGCAGAGCGCAGCACAGCACAGTGACGGCAAAGTTGCTTCTTGGCCAGGTTTCGACCCCTTCTGATTCGAGCCTAGGCCGATCCAGGTTCGTGGGCCCGTGCTGATTCTCCAGCGTATCAGTGCCTTTCCCAATGCCACCAAGACAGCTGTTCTTGGGCTCCAATTGGGTTGCTACCACAGAACACTGGGGCCACATTATTATTAGGTACTACCGTACTTCATCCCACTTACTGCTTGCGCTTCAAAGCCTTTGTGGATGGAGTCTACGGTATCGATTACCTAGGTACCTTAGACATAGAGGTAGAAGACCAGTCAAGTAGGAGCATGAATGCCAGTATAACACATAGATGGCCAACCTATTTCGAGATCAGATGCTGGCAGAACACGCGTGGGATGTAGAAAACGATGAGTATCATCACATGCCTCATCCCCACTGTTCCTACCGGCCGGCTTGCTGCGATGACGTGCACCTTTCTACCTGTAGGCTACCTCTATCATCGCAAGCTCAAGGTTGAAGCTGAAAGCTAACAGGTAACAACTGATTCGGTTGAACTCCCAGCTCGCCTTTGAGAAGCTTTAAAGCCACGCCTCTGCCCAAAGTCAACATTGGTTCCATTGTGGCGCAAACCAGGTACAAAGTTGAACATTGCTCAGCTTGGTTCTCATCTCATAAATTTAGCCCGACCTATCTTATTGGGAATCACTTCCCCCACTTGACAACTTCCCCAAACAACACCACCTGCCTGCCTTTAATCTTGGCGTCTACTTTCACTTTCACCCTCGCCATCGCCATCGCCAGTCATCCACCGAACGGAAACATCAGATTCACTCAAAATGACGGCTGCCGATCTTGATGTGTTGCTCTCCATGGGCTTTGAGCAGGCTCGTGCGGAAATCGCCGCCAAGAAGACCGGAAACTGTAGGCATCGCCGTTATGGACACATTCGTCTTGATACCCACACTCGGCCTTTTCCCTAACATTTGGTATAGTGCAGCAAGCTCTTGACTGGCTCGAGGCAAACCAGGACAAATCTTTGGAAGAGCTCCAGGCCCAGAACCAGGCCTCCGCTGAAGATGAAGATGAAGAAATGGCAGGTGCCAATATCCCTTCTGGCGAGACTGCAAAGTCACTGGTTTGCAACGAATGTGGCAAGAAGTTCCGCAATCACGACCAGGCGACCTTCCACGCTACCAAGACGTCAGCACCCGATCTTACCAATCTTCCGTTCGGTTCGTATGGCTAACATGACTCCAGAGACCATCAAGACTTCTCTGAGTCTGTTGACGAGATTGCCCCGTTGACGGAAGAGGAGAAGAAGGCTAGACTTGAGGAGCTCAGACAGAAGCTTGCCGCCAAGAGAGCCGTCCAGTCCGAGGCAGACAAGGAGACCGCCAAGCGCAATGAGCAGATTCGCATGAAGGCCACCAAGGACTCCCAAGAGCTCAAGGAGGAGCTCCAGCGCAAGGAGAGAATCAAGGACGCCGAGAAGAAGAAGCAAGAGAAGATCGCCGACGCCGAAGCCAAGAAGCGCATCAAGGCAAAGATTGAGGCCGACAGGGCGGAGAGAAAGCGCAGGGAGGAAGAGGCCAAGGCTCTTCGCGAAGGTAGAGCACCGCAAGCCCCGGTTGTGGCTCCCGCTGCCCCGTTGTCTGCTTTGGGAGGCGCATCTGCGTCAGGTTCCTCGGCTGCCACAGCTCGGCTCAGGATCCAGACCAAGCAGAAGGGCAACTTAATGAAGACCTACCCGAGCGAAACGACCTTGTTCGAGGTGGCCCACGCCGTGGAGGAAGAGACTGGTGTTCCCGTGCAGAGCTTCCAGATCAACTTCCCACGGAAGACGTTCGAGGCCGGCGTGGACTTTGGTATGACCTTGAAGGAGGCCGGTTTTGTACCCAGTGCGGCTATCATTGCCAACTAGGTTCTCGAGGTAGATCTCATGACTGCTTTCAGCGTCTAGATAGGAAGCGATAATGGAGCCTCAACACAACTCTAGTTTTGACTTTTGTCATTGTTGGGTGAGACCGGTACCACTGCCCCTGAATACCATGAGTGAGTAGATAGTGGGGTCAACACGAGGGTCAACATCTGAAGGGCGCGCCTTGAGACCATGGAAACCATTTTTTATGTCCAGTTTTAAATCTCAAGCGAGGAAGATCACACAGACTTAACAGCCAAGGATGAGACTCCCCAGTCAAAGAATGCCCAATGGTAGGTTACCTGGTAGGTATACTCATAGTTGGCAGTTGACGTCTTCCCCGCGGCGGCCCCGCACCGCCAAATCCCCTCCCCCCTTGCGGCGATCGTCGGCATTCGTTCGGAGTACCTACACCTGCCACTACCATCTTGGAGAGGTCTCACTTTCCGCAGTCTCGGTATATATCCGCCCATAACCGCACCTGCTCACTAAATCCACCATTCCGGGCATACTAAATCGTCCGCTCCTTCACAGCTTGCATATATCCGTCCGCTGTACATCGGTGTATCCATCAAGCAGAGCCAGGAGTGGTCCGTTTATTAAGTCAATACGACTCCACCTCATGGCATCACCTCACCTGCGCTCATTTGCAGCTACAACATTCAACAGACTCACTCTTCTTCCCAAGCCCACCTCCTATTGCAGAGCCAGCAGACCCAGCTTCACTTCTTTTTCCGTATCACAGCCCAGGTTCAAACAACCCATCAGAACAATGTCCTCCACCGAAGCCCCCAAAAAGATCGAATGGCTGGTCGTCGTCCCCGACTTCCCCGGTGCTCACGAGAAGCGTCTCGAGGTCCGGCCGTATGTGTCCCATCCCACCTCCAACCCCCTTTTCCCCTCACCATATCACTAAATGAAAAAAAAAAAAAAAAGTCAACACTTTGGCGGCCTCAGACCAGCTGTCGACTCGGGCCTCTACAAGATGGGCGGCGCCGTGCTCAACGAGCCCCCCCAGGGTTCTGACCCAACCAAGTTCTCTTTTGCGGGAAGCACCATTGTCATCAGCGCTGCCTCCCGGGAGGAGATCAAGGAGGTGCTGCGGAATGATGTTTACGCCAGGGAGGGGGTTTGGGATGTGGAAAATGTAGGTCCCGCTTCTATATATCACCCCTATCCATCTCGCACGTGGAGGAGATTGACAACCTGGATGCTAACTGTGGGAATAGGCTCAAATGTGGCCCTTCCTCTGCGCCTTCCGGTTCCCAGTTCCCGGACAGGACGAAAAGTTCCCCGATCCTAATGCTAAGCAGTAGGAAGCTGGCGTATGCGGCGGGGAGAAGAAGGAGAAGAGGGCGTATATTTGACTGCTATGGTTTCAGGGGTTGTTTTGGACAGCACTTCCAAGAATAGTGTAAGTTGCGCTAGAAAAATATGAGTACCATTCACAACCTTACGTTACACTTGAGAGTGCGGGAAAAAAAGGTTTCATGAGATCACGTAGACCAGAAATGATGATTTCATGCCATAATCAATGCTCTCAATAAGACCCCCAAGCTCGTGAAAAAACTCTCCAAATGACCCAAAGTAAAACCATGACTACCTAGTTCTGCTGAACCCCAAAATCCACCGTGGCATGCCATATTACCAATGCTCTAAAACCAAATTCAAGTACAAGTGCACCCCATGTCATTAGCGAGCCGTTCATAACGCCTTTGGCCCGTATTTCAGCGCAACCCGTGCTTCCTAAAGCCCAAAATAATATCATACAAACACAATGAGGAGTAACCAGCTAGCTGTCAGCGCTGCCATCCTCCAGCTCCTCGACCGCCACCCTGAGCTCGTAACTGAGATCAAAGCACTCGGCGAGCAGTTCACTGACGCTGCCCTGCCCCTCTGGAATGTCGTTGCCAACCATGAACTTGCCGTCGACGCGCATATTGTCGATCGAATTGAGCTGCGACTTGTTAGTTATCATGCAATCAGGAGCATTACCTGGGAGAAAGGGGCAACAAACCTTCATGCTGTAAGGATACAACTCCCTCACAGAGCTCACGCCGCCCGAGTTCTTGACCTCAACCAGACACCTCTTCAACGTCTGCAGCTGGTTGTATACAGGCAACAAGGCCTCCGACACTGGCTCAGACGAGTTCATCAGGTAGTAAATGTAGCCGTAGCTGCGTCTGATGAGGTAAAGCAGCGTCCGCTGGACATACAACTCGGCCGGGTTGCCCTCATCATCAACCCAGTTCCCGTCCACTCTGCTCTCGTCAATCTTGTCGAGCTCCCGTTGGAAATCGTACAGGTCTGTTTCCCGAAGCGACCAAGCTTGTGTGATTGACAGCTTTTCTAAATCGTTGCGCACGCCAGTGAGAATCTCGTACTTGGTTTGGAAGGCTTCAGGTATCTGTCCTTTTCTGTGATTCTCCTGAGTTAGTATAGATCAGCTAATGAGGAGAACGGAACGACATACCTCTCCAAAACAATGTCTGACCACCTCAAACACCTTGCTAAAAGTCCTGAGACTAGGTCGCTGCCACGGATTTCATTTCCTTGTTCATCAACAAACTTGCCGTCGACTCTGGACTCGTCAATCTCCTTCAGCTTTGCTTGTAGCTTTTGGACCTCGGACGTGGCGAACTGCAATTCATTGTCAGCATCGCTACATGTTACCCCTGAGCGAAACCTTGGCATACCTTCGTCTTGGTGTTGGCGAGCGACATTGATCGCATGATAGATATTAGCCTCTCGTAGACGGCCTGCAAAGGCTTGTCCAGCTCGTCCAACTTCTCCCGCAGTTTGGCGAGCATGGTCTTGCATAGCTCTTCTCGTTTGGAAAGGAGTTCCACCAGGTATGGAGAATGCTGTGCGTTTGCGTTCTTCAAAATCCCATCTAACCTTCCAAGCGTATCCGATAGACTGTCAAGGTCTTTTGGCGAGAACAGGCCGGCTTCTGTGAGGTGGTCGAGGAGTCGTTTCACGGTCGAGGTTAGGGCATAAGCCGCGGGCACGTCGGTGGTTCGCCCAATCGTCATGAAGAAGAGCGAAATGAGTTGGAAACAGCTCTCGAGGACCTTGTCCACTGCCAACAGATGTTAGTATGGGTAGTTCGTGGTGGTTGGGGGTTGTAGTTCGCGTACGCCTGTTTTCCCCTGGATGCGCCCCTTTCCGCACCTCGTTCAACAGCTTGACTTGCTCCACCAGTTCCTGGTAATGCACCATGACATCTTGACTCCGGATGTACTTTGTTCGGTCCATCTTCAGAAGCAGCAGTTGATCCCGGATAGCCGTGAGCTTGTCCAGAATCTCCTGCTCTCGCGCATCGTTGGGCATGGGAATCGCCGGAGTTTCCATCTTGGGCGCAAGGAAGTGAATGGGGAGGGAGGAGTGTCGAGCAGGACTGGACTGGCCGATATCAAACGTAAGAGAAGGGCCGATGGCGGTTTATATAACCCAGCTGACAATGAGCAACGGATAGTCAGTGGCAAAAGCTTGTGAGGGGACAGCTCCCGTCTCGCTGGAATACCCACCGGGACCTTAAGGAGCTTGATCTCCCGCCCTGGCCGACCTTGCTCTTGACCAACCGGCCACTGTTTGCGCCGCACGGCTGGCAGTTCTTCTTTCGGCTACGGGTGGAACAAGGGGTAAGGTATCAGCGGGAGTCCAATCGTCGTATCAGTCATACGAGAATGGGAATGTCCGATGTAAATGCGCTCATGTGGTGTTTATTTGCTTGCAAGAGGAACCTGGGAAGGTAGGTCTAGATTGGAATTCAGCCTCTGGACGACGTGCAGTGCCCTGTCCGCGCGACGTCAGTTGTAGTGGGGGAAGCAGAGGGGAGCTTCAATGGCGGGGCCGGTCTTAGCAAGGAGATCGATCAAAAAGGCCGACTGGGGTTCCTGGCAGGCTGCGGCGGATGCCCTCTCAGTCAGCGGCTGCGCAAGCCAATCAGAGAAAGCCCGGACCTCGACTTCTTCCAGCCGTTGCCAGCCGGGCACCTTGATGGATCCCCACTCTTGCTCTCCCAAAACCGACAGGCGGCGGTCAGCTGCGCATGGACCATCACACACCTGCCAGCTGTAGGGCCACGCTATTCTCTTTTTGTCATGCGCACAACTCTTAATTTCTCCTCTTCGCGAATTTCAAGCTTCTGGCATCTCGACATCCCACGACAAAAAGTCCTTCGAGCATCAGCACCTTGCCGTTCGACAAACCACACTCAAAATGTCTACCGCTGAGCTTGCGACGTCCTATGCGGCCCTGATCCTCGCCGATGACGGTGTTGAGATCACTGTAAGGAGAATCTTCTGGTGCCCCGCGCAATTCCGTGCGACTACGGGGCCATTTGGGCGGAACGGGCGACTGACGTGCGAAACAGGCCGACAAGATCCAGACCATCATCAAGGCCGCCGGCATTGAGGAGGTTGAGCCTATCTGGGCTTCCCTTTTCGCCAAGGTACGAAAACACCGAGAACTACGCATTCCGACCGCGGGCATCCGGCCACGAGACGATTTAGATGACTGACTTGGGTTGTTTTGCTGTGATACAGGCTCTCGAGGGCAAGGATGTGAAGGACCTTCTTTCCAACGTCGGCTCCGGTGGTGGTGCCGCCCCCGCTGCTGCTGGTGGCGCCGCTGCTGCCGCTGGCGGTGCTGCTGAGGCCGCTCCCGAGGAGGCCAAGGAGGAGGGTCAGTATCCCCGCTCTGGGGTTCCGGCCCGATATGCTTTGGAATATGGTGCTAACAAATGGCTACAGAGAAGGAGGAGTCCGACGATGACATGGGCTTCGGTCTCTTCGATTAAGCGATCAATATCGGCAAGGCGTGTTTTTGACTCCTCGGGTTCCCTTTGTACTTCCAAAGCTTGCCTGGATCTTTTGCGACGGCGTATCGCATTCACGACCATTGGGATGGGTGCATTGATATCAAGGGTTCTGGTTCATCGGCGTAGCTTACACGGGAAATTGAGATGTGTTTAAGCAAAAGTGGGATGGGCTCGGTCTTGTGGCCTGGCAGTTTCATGGACTGCGGGCTCGACACCGATGGTACCTCCACAAGAGCCCTGATTCCACGGCAAGCTTGGTTGCGGCTTGGGTTGGTTAGTTGAAGGACTACCCTCGCCACATCAAATGGGAACATGACAAGTCTGATGATCAAGCTTTGTGCGTGCTTGGCAGTGACTTTCGAGCTTCCAACCGATATGTGATCTGGGAAACAAACTATGATTAACCTCAGTCTTTTAGGATTGTGAAACCACTTGCATATGCCAATCTGCCGACCACGAGAACTTCGCCTTCGGCACATAACATCAACGACGAATACGAACCTATCAAACCCTTTACGACCACACTCTTATCCTACCTAGTCCGCCGTCCAAGTCCAGAGTACACTACCAACACAGCACATCAAAGTCACCGACTACCAGCTTCAGCCCTTGCTTTGTAACACACGTTTCGGTTGATTTGCTTTCAGTCATCAAACAGCAGGCCGCGGTCATGTAGTCCCTGAACACAAGTCTCATATCTACGTGAGGCTCTGCCGGGAAATGCTGGCTCAATCGCCGTTTGTAGGTATACATGTGTGGTCTTGATTCAGGGTAGGGGGCAAACCAAGATGTGTACAATGAACCGGTAGAAATAAAGATTTGACTGTGGCTTACAAGGCATCCAATCACAAGCTGTTTTTGTTACCATTTTAAAGGCCATACATAGTATACATAGGTCAGCCCGTCTTGTGGAACTGGCGGTGGTGTATCGAGAAGCAGGCTCAGCCTCAGCCTAGTACTCGCTCAGCCACCGGAGCCGCTCTGGAGGTTGAAGAAACTGGTCATTCGGAGCCCGAAATCTGAGACTGAGGCCTGATGGTCGAACCGGCCGGAGAAGAGCGGCCTCTCTTCATCGGCAGTTGCCACGAAGTAGATATTTCAACACCACAACCAGTTTTCCCTGGATGTGAATGAGTGAGACCCCAAAAGGGCGCTAAACAGATGATGTCTTGGCAGTCGAGCCTTGGCTTCACGGGCAGTGGGGCAGATGACGAAATATGTCTGACCCGCGGGGTTCTCACTTGCTGCGAGTGCGACTTTCTTTTCGGGCCTCGACACATTGTCAGGCAAGAAGCAGTATCCACGCGATGATTTTGGGAATTCACTCGGAGTGGAGAATCTTGCATATTGCAGCAGACTGAATGCATTGTTTGACAGAAATGTTCATCATCAGATATGTATGTATGTATGTACATTGGGGTCGGGGCGAGATGGAAATGAGCTGCAACGCGGGGGAGGGGTAACTGGCAGTGGTGGCATCCCATCAGCTGCTCCTGTTGCGACTTTGCGATGAACCCCCGACGGGAATATGACAGTCACCTCACCCCCTTCACCGCTGCAATGACAAACCACCAGCCGTTATCATGACCGAGTCACAGGGCTGCGGGTTCATCCCGAGCTGCCGTTCGTATGTTCGTTTTTTGCCGTCCCATGGTCGCAGTTCGAGTGAACTCATGTGGGGTCGCCGGCCGAAACGAGGAACGCGCGTGGACCCAGAAGCTTCCAAGTCGGCACACACGATGCGATGAATGTTCCAGGATGGTGGCCTCCTGGATCATGTTGAATCTTGATCAGGAGAACTGGGTCCATGAGGTAATTCGTCTGGATTTCCAGGCAGAGTGTGACCTGACGGTAGCACTGCTGCTAGAGTAGTGTAGAAGTGGCAGAGAAAGGTGTGGCTGCATGGGTGCTTTCATAGGCCGAGACTTGGTCATTGCTCTCTAGGTAGCTCGATATTAGATCACATTGGATATCTCGCTGTGAGAGCGTGAGAGCCTCTTGTCACGTGGAGAAAGCGTTTCTGAGGGAAAAAGAAGAGAGGTTGGACTGGTCCCCAACTGGACATGGATGAGAGCGGCGCGGGTTGTTGAGAACACAGTATCTTTCCACACCACCCACCTTAACTAGGCAGTCATATCTCACTCGATGAGGCCGCATTTTGTGGCCGTCTTCTTCAGGACGGGACCCCGCTCTGCTCTCCCAACGGCGCACGGCGCAAGTTTCGTTTCCGCTGCTGTTTCGCAACGCCGCTTCTTCTGCCTTCTTTTAGTAGAAGAGGATCATAGTGTACCTAGTGTAGTCTGTTCGCTCAGGTCTTTGCCCCTGGCCAACAGGGCCGAGGGCAGAAGCGCCAACAAGCTCAACTGGGTTGCAGACTAACATCGGCATCTAAGAGATAGGGCCCCCAACTGCGCCTCCGTTGGGTTCCCAGAGAATATTCCATGGTTCCCTTGCCCTGCGTAATAAGTCACTTTAGATACAGGCACTCACAGCGCCGTAATGCATGCAGGTGTGCAGGGCCAAGGTCTTGCTTCTCCCCGTCGCTGACAAGGCATGCGCACCACCCAGCCATCTTTGGGTCTCCCCCCTTCCCCCCCCCCCCCTCCATCCCCTTCCTTCGGTCCACATCCCACTTTGCGGGTTCGCTCTCTTATACCAACAGCTCAGCCTTTTCCCTCCCACCCCCGCCCTTCCTTTCCACTTGTTGGAAATCTCTCTGCAATTTTTCCGCATTTTTGTTATCAATCTTTTTCTTTTTTTTCTTCGTGATACCCACATCGCGAGTTTTGTTTTTCTCCTCACAACGTCTACATCATCACTTATCTTCCTATCCGGGAACTAAACTGAACTGGGTGTGACCCAACAGCGACCCAACTCGCCCACCATGCCCGAGGTGTATCGCGAGACCCGTTACGCTCGGGACACGTCGCCCTCTGATGACGAGGGCTACAAGAGAACAACAGTACGCCGGTACAAAGTTGGACCGGTCTCGGTGGAGAAGACGGATCGGGTGGAGCGCGAGCGCGAGCGTGAGCGCGATGTCGAAGTCGTGGAGGAGGATCGCCGCAGCCGGTATGGTGGCGGCAGCCGTGTAGGCCGGGATCGGGATCGGGAGGATCACATTGAAGTCGACCGTCGGGTTGAAAGGGTGTATATCCCTGAGCGCCCTCGTTCTGCCTTTGAGCCGTCCCCTCACAGTGGCGGCACCTATGTAGAGCGCCGTGAGGTCATTGAACGGGAGAGGGAACGGGAGCCCAGAGATGACTTCATCCGGGTCGACCGGACCGAGTATCGCGATCGCGGAGGGGACAGGGACACTGTTGTCGAGCGAGAGCGCATTATCGAGCGGGAGCGGGACGACCGGGACTATGACCGGACCCGCACCGTCATTGAGAGGCAGGTTGTGGAGCGAGACGACCGTAACAATGAGTACTGGCGTCAGGATGTCACCGACCGCCCCAAGGTCATCTACGAGTCCAAGGAGCTTGCCCGGGTCGAGCGCGACGATGCCTTCTCCCCAAGAACCCCCCGCGATTGGGAGCGCCGCTCGTACTGGGATGAAGACAAACAAACCGAAGTGCGCGTGGAGAGGAGGATCGAGCGTCGGGATTCTCACGGCGGCGAGGTTGTGGTGGAGCGCCGTATCGAAGAGCGTGATCACCGCGACGATGACAGGTACAGCGGCGAGATTGAGCGCTGGCGCAAGGAGACCGAATACTACGAGCCCGTCGTTCAGCCTGCCCCCATCGTCATTCGCCAACGTGCCCCTGAGCAGAGAATCATCGTTCAGGAGGCGCCCCCACCACCCCCTCTTGTCATCCGTGAGCAAGCGCAAGAGACCAATGTGGCCATAGCCCGCATCCCTGCTCGGGACGAGGAATACTATTATCGCCGGGAATCTCGCGAGGTTGCTCCTTACCGTGGAGAACGCCGTGAGGAGGAATACGAGGTTGAACGCTATGGCGAGCCTCACCGTCATCACCATCATCACCACCACAGCCACAGCCGCCACAGTCATCATCACGACGGCTACAGCGATGCCGAGTCCGACAAAGAGGTCTATATCAGACGGAGAATTGTCAAGCGCGAGGAATCGAGCAGCCCTCACAGGAAGCGTCACCTTGCCGAAGGTGCTCTTGCTGGCGCGGGTATCTCTGCCATTCTAGCATCTCGCCGCAACGCCAACGGCGAGCTTCCTGAGAAGCGTGGGCGCAAAGTGCTCGCTGGCGCTGCTCTGGGTGCCATCGGTACAGAGGTTGCCAGACGCGCCCACAGCGCTTACGAAGACAGGTACGGAGAGAAGGAGAAGGAGGTTATCATCAGGGAGCGCTCTCGGTCCCGCCATGGGCGTTCGCGCTCGCGGTCTCGGTCGCGGTCACCTCACTCTCGGCTCAAGACAGGTCTTGGTATCGCCGCTGTGGCTCTCGCGGCTGCCGGTGCTGCCAAGCTGTACCAGAGCAACAAGGTTGAGAAGGAGGAGATGGCCCGCGGACGCCCCGTCCACCGCGCTGAAAGTGACAGCTCCCGTTCCCCCAGCCGCAAGCGATCCAAGAGCGCAGCGGCCAAGGCCGGACTCGGCACTGCTGCTGCGGTTGGGCTCGTCCAGCACTACCGCCACAAGAGAAGCAAGTCCCGCGATGGTAAGAGCCGCTCTCGATCTCGCCTGCGCACCGGCGCCGAGATGGTAGCCGCTGGCCTTGCCGCGGCCGGAGCCAAGAAGATGTACGACAAGCGACAGGACAAGAAGGAGGACGAGCGTGAGAAGGAGGCGCTGAAGCGTGAGCGCGAGCTCAGCGATGAAGAGCATTATGCGCGCGATGAGGAATCCTATCGCCGGCGCAGCAGAAGCAGAAGTTTACCTCGGTCCGGACCCACGTACCCCGACGCTGACCTTCCACCCACTGATCCTGAATTAGGCATGGTTGAGTACGGGGCGCACCCCCTGTATGCGAACCCGGCCCGTCCCCACGATCCATACGGCGCGACGATGGGGCCGGCTGCCGCTCCAGCGGGGTATGAGTCCGCGACGGAGGAGGGCCGTCACCGCGGACGGAGGAAGAAGAGCCACCGAAGGCGATCAAGAGGTGATGAGGATGACTATTCGGCGGACAGCGAGCCCGAGACGGACAAGGAAAAGAAGAGAAGTAGCAGTAAGCTGAGGGACTTGGCTGCCGGAGCTGCCGCGGCTGGTGCTGCGGCCTTTGGCATCAAGAAGGTTCGTGACAATAGGAAAGAAAAAGAAAAGGAAAAAGAGAAGGACAGAGACGAGAGAGACCGTGAGAGAGATCGTAGCAGGGATCGTAGCAGGAGAGATCGTGACGGAGACCGGGACCGTGATCGTGACAGGGACAGAGATCGATCTAGGGATAGGTCTAGGGACCGAAGCCGAGATAGGAGCTATGATCGTGACATAGAGCGGAAAAGAGAACGGGAGAAGAGCCGTGGCAAGGAGCGGGATCAGAGACGTGAGTAGGACTGGCTATTTTCTAGAGGCTGACATTAGAACCACCTACTAACGTGACATCAAGGCTACGAGGATGAAGACAGTTACAGGCGGACGCCGTCCCCGGCCCATGCCTCGGGCGGCTTTTGGCAACCACCACCACCCCCGCAGCCTGTAGTCAACAACGGCTTCACCAACCACCCCAACTACGTCTCTGACAATCTCCATCAACAGCAGTACCAGCCCTACCGTCCAGCAGACTACGCCGGCTTCTCCCCTCCACCACCTGGTGTCCCGCCCAACTCGGCAGCCACCCACAATGGCATGCCACCCCCCCCTCCACACCAGATGCCACCCCCGCCAGCACCCCAAGGTCCGCCACCCACCCAACCCCCAGGCCCTGAACATGTGAGTAATGAAGCTTCTCATGTCGTCGTTGGTCGTTCCATCCCAGCAACAGCTGCAGCTGCAGCCGCTGCCTACGCAGCCGCCGTCGCCACTAGCCCCCGCCCCCCCAACGTAGAAGGTGACAAGAAGGGTGCGTCTGGTCTCGGTGTTTAGCCCCCTTTCCCCATTGACAGTTGCAGACTTGTCCAACTACGCCTTGCTAAATCTCCACGACCATCCCTATCCCTAAATACTGACTTTTGTATGTGTTAGATGGTCTAAACACCAGACTCACCCCCTTCTACTCCCCTCCCACATCCCCCATCATGACCCCCCAAACCGAAACCGACGACCCCAATGACGACCTGCCCGGAACCCCTCGCACCGCCCGCTCCGTAATTTTCGTGCCCATGTCCCCCAAGTCCCAAGCCACGCTCCGCCGTCACCGCGAAGCCCAGGAAGCCGCCAGGTCAGGCGCAGAAGACAGCGACATCACGCCTCCTTCTCCCCTCGACCCGACAAGCAGCGACGATGACAAGCAGGCCCTTCGCAAAAGGTCTGGCAAAGCGGTGTCGGAGGATGATGAATCTGCCGTTGAGGAGCTGCCAGATCGATTCGACGGCGAGGGAAGACCACTCACCGCTCAGGGGCACGAAGACAGGCGGGGTGGGGTGCACTCAAGAAAGGGGTCGTTTGAATACCGCAGTCCCAAGGGCGCAGGTGGGCTGAACATGATGGGGGATTGGGCCGTCAGCGGCACCGACAAGGAAACCGTCGAGAAGATCGTGCAAAATGTCACGGGGGTTTTGGAAGGCAAGGGGAGTTGGATGGGCTTAATTGGCGGGCTGCTAAGTAGTAATCTATTGCAGGGTGGTCACGGGGAAGGCAGCGGAAGTCGGGATGGCAGCAAGGATAGAGACAGGAAGGGCAAAAGTCGAGGTCACGATCGGAGTGAGGACGAGGGCGACGACGAGGATGACCGGTATAGAAGACGAAAGAGGAGTGATAGGCGGAGGACGGAGGATGAGCGAGGGGAAAGCAGTCGGGGCAAAAAGGGGCGTCACGATTCTCATGATTACGACCACGATGACGACTATTACGGTGATGAAGATCGGAAACGGAGGAGGAGGATGAGGAGTGGGCGACATCACAGGGAGAAGAGGAGCGATGATGATGACAGTGATGATCGAGAGAGGAGGCATCGGTGATGACTGTTAATGACCTTGCGTTTTTGGCTTTTTTTTGCGTTGCGTTTATGCTGCTTTCTTTTATATACGGATGTTGTTTTTGTGGCTTCATGTTGTTGTATGTTCAGCTCGATATATCAATGTCTGTTGTTAACGCTAGATATGACTTTTGCTTTTTTTGTTGTTCATGGAAACGGATCACTGCTCAGGGGTAATAACTACCATTGGCTCTTTTTCCAGGATATTTATGAATTACACAAACATATATGACCAAATATACGATGATGACCCTTTGTCTTGCTGCTACATGTAATACATTGCAATGCCACATATTTATAAGAATGAAACCCCATCTAGTTTCCGCTCTCTAGAAGCTGCTGGGAAAAGAAAAGAAATGAAGCCCCCCCTTTCGCACCAAAAAATCATGATCATAACTCCTCATGCTCCCGCTCTTGCTCCCGATCCTCATGCAACACAACCTTTTCTGGCCGGCCGCTATCCTTGTGCAGGTCCACCCCGTTCTTTTGCCTATACTTTTGGAACAGCGCCCACAGCTCCTTCTCCATCCCGCTCTCCATCTGGTCCGGCAAGATGACCGTGTACTCGACGTAGAGGTTCCCAAACTGAGTCTTGTGGTAGACGCTGTCCCCATCCTCGTCCCAGATGGGCATGCCCTCCCCTGGCACCGTCTCGACCTGGCCAGGCTGGATGATCTCCCCTCTCTTGCGCCCTAACCTCACCACGTGTCCGTCCAAATGGGTGAGATTCCTGGTCCAGTCGCCCATCCAGGCCTCTCGGACAGACAGCACCTCCTTCCAGTAGAGATCGTTGCCCTTGCGGCGGAAGAACACGCCATCCACAAGATCCGGGTTGTCCTCTTCCAGACTGGGCTCCTTCTCGACGAGCGTAACCAGCAGATCACCAGCCACCCAGTCCGGGCTCTCGTCAGCCTCGTTCTCATAGGCGATCCGTACCCCGTTGGCCATACCGCGCTGGATGGTAACCGACACGGGACTAGGCTTGCGAACGACCCGCTCACCCCCGCAGGCCTTGCACTTGTGCTTGATGGACTTTCCCCTCCCGCCGCAGTGATCGCACTGCATCTGCACCTGGGTGACCATGCCGGGCGCAATCTGATGCCTCACCAACCTGACACCCTGCCCGTTGCAAGCATGACATTTATGCACCACCTTGTCCGCCGCACCGGTGCCCTCGCACTCGTCGCAAACTTGTTGCTTGTCCCACTGAAACTCGGTCGTCTTCCCGTTGTAAAAGTCACGGAGAGCGATGCCGACCTTGAGCTCGAGGTTAGGCCCGCGGCGCTCGCCAGGTCGGTTGCCAAAGTGGCCGCTGCCGCCGAAGAAGCGGGAGAAGAGGTCGAAGGGGTCGTGGCCGCCGCCCTGACCGCCGTTTTGCTTGCGTTGCTTGTAGGCGTCGTAGCCGAGCTGGTCGTACATGGAGCGTGACTCTTGATCGGAGAGCGCCTCGTAGGCTTCGGAGACGAGGACGAACTTGTCGTGGGCAGTGTCGTCACCTCTGTTCAAGGTCAGTATTAGTTGCGCAGATGGTTGGGTCTAACGGGAAGAGACGCACGGGTTCTTGTCTGGGTGGTATTTTTTGCTTAGTTGTCTGTAGGCAGACTTGATCTGCTTTTCTGTGGCGTCTTTGCCGATACCGAGAACCTGTGGCACCATTGTCAGCTTTTTGAGTTTGCGACGGACGAGGCAGAACGGCATGAAACGAACCTTGTAGTAGTCCTCGCCCATGACAACTTGCGCAAAGGCAAGCAGCCCCAAAAGGAGCCCCTTGCCGAACCTCATCTTGACCGTATGTGTCCTTCCGGTGTGTGAGCCCTGCCGGTGTACTTTGGTGATAGCTTCGGGGAATTGCGCGCTAGGGCGCCGGCGGTGTAAATAGGCGAACCAAGTCTAAAACGAGTGACGAGAGGCCAGACGTGTCCTGATATGAGAAAATCAAGGGAGAGATCGAGCGGTGGCTGCGACGAAACTTTGTTGGCGCTCAGGAAAGTAAAGTACACTTATACAGAATCGCAGGGCGGCAGCACAGCTCGTGGCACAGCGGCGCAAGGAAGCTTCCCATGCAGGACAGAGTGGCCATTGGGAGCATGTAAATCTTATCGGGAGGATCTGATTGGATACCTATCAGCTATCGTCTTATCGCTTGCATTTGCTCCCTGCACGTACTTTCTCGAACTTTAACCCTAACCCCCATTCTGAAAAATCTCGGCCAAGGCTTTCGGGTACAAAGGGGAGAGGGAAAAAGGAGAGCTCTGGTAGCCCCTGAGGTCTCTGTTTCCTGCCTGGAGTGATGTACGGCTTGATTGGACAGGCTGAAGGGTGTATAAGTCGCCGTACTACCGTATGAGAGTATATATATGAGCCAGCACACCCCTACCCCTCAGTTCGTCCCTTTTCCTCTCGGCCCAGTTCAGTTCTCATTCACTAACCTCTTTTCCCAGTCCCCTCATTTGGAATCTTGAACCCCCACCAGCTGAAAATCTCAGCACTCACGCCACCATGCCCGTCATGAAGCAAGACTACTCCCTCTGGGACATGCTCTCCTCCCTCCTCTTCCCCCAAAAGTTCATCCTCCTCTCCCTCACCTTCCTCCCCCGCGCCATCCTCTCCCAGCCCTCCCTCCTCCTCCCCTGGAACCTCCCCGCCCTCAAATCCCTCTGGTTCACCCACTTCTGGTCCTTCGTCGGCCCCCAGGTCCGCGAGAACTCCTCCGCCCTCGTCATCCCCCTCCTCACAGGCCACATCTCCCGCGGAATCACTCACCCGTCCCCCATCCACCCGCCCCTTTCCGGTACGGTCCTCGAAATAGGCCCCGGCTCCGGCATGTGGCTCCCCACCCTCTCCCAGATCCCCTCCGTCACCAAAATCTACGGCGTCGAGCCCAACGAAGGCAACGCCGCCTCCTTGCGCCAAACCGTCAAGTCGGCCGGGCTGGAGGGGAAATACAACGTCATCCCCGTCGGGATCGAGGATCTCGAGTCAGCCGCGCACATCGAAAAGGGGAGCGTGGACAGCGTGATGACGGTCATGTGCCTCTGCTCGATCCCCGAGCCGCAAAAGAACATCAGGATGCTGTACGAGTACCTCAAGCCCGGCGGGAAGTGGTACGTGTATGAGCACGTCAAGACGTTTGATGGGGAGTTGCCGGGGAAGGGCGACCACTGGGAACCCAAGCAGCCAAAGTGGCTGGGGTGGTATCAGTGTATGTTTCATTCTTCCTTCCTTTCTTGGTAACCGGATCAGTCACTGATCACGCACACAACAGCATTCATGAACATTTTCTGGCCACACTTTGTGGGGGGCTGCGAGATGTGCAGAGATACATCCAAGTATCTGCTCCAAGGCGCGGGTCCTTGGCAGGAAGTTGATCTGGCCCAGCCCGCCAACTCGCCTTGGTTCCAGACCATGCCACACATCATTGGTGTCTTGACAAAGTAGAATCAGAAGCCAGGGACAAACTAAAAGTCACACATGGCTCGTGTATATAATCGCCCAGACTGACATGAATCGAGCACACAAAAATTGCCCTGATCTCGGACAAACTCCAAGCAATACAGTCTCCACAACACCGCAGCATTTGTACATCACAGGATCAGTCGGTTTCAGTGAAAAAACTTCGTTTTCTGTTTATGGGGCACAAAGCCCAAGTGAAATAGCTACCTATTCAGGCACCTAATGGCTGCGTGCAAGCAAATCTTCTAGAAAAAGGCCTCCAGAAAATCAGCAGCTCAAGTAGACGGAAACCCTCAGAAAGATTCCATCCAAAATCCCAGACACCAGATTTCCATAGAGATTTAGAAAGCAGCCGATTACCAGCCGTCGCCGTCGGCAACAGGAGGGGCAGCATTGTCGAAACCGCCGTCGCCACCATCGAAATCACCATTACCACCGTCAAAACCGCCGCCACCCTCCTCCGAAACCAGGGGATTCGGGCAGCGAACCTTGGTGTGCCCTTTCTGCTTGCAATTCTGGCACTCGACACGGGAGTCTGGTTGAAGAATAGTCAGCAAGCATGTCGTTGTTGAGTCAAAAGAAGACGACATGACTTACAGTCACGAGGCTTGGGGCACTCCTTGGAGAAGTGTCCCATCTCATCGCAGTTGCGGCACTGGACGTTGTCCATGTTCTTGGGTTCGGTGCACTCTTTGGACATATGGCCCTCTTGACCGCAGTTGCGGCAGCCACGGGGCCCGGCGGAGGGGCAGTCCTTGGAAAAGTGCCCAGCTAAACACAGTGTTATTGGGTTAGCTCAGGATCATAAGCGCAAACAAACATAGACATGGTGATGATGGCTTACTCTCATTGCACTTGCGGCACTCAACGCCCTCGGCAGAGCGAGGCTCGGGGCATTCAGCGACAGGGTGGCCAGGCTGCCCACAGTTCTTGCAGGTAAATTTGTCCACGCGAGGGGTCGGGCCTAAAACAAAGGTTAGCTCCTTGTATGTACATACAATACACCCAGCAAGATTATAACTTACAATCACGGACGCGGTGGCCAACTTGGTCACAGTTGTAACACTTGACCTGGATCCGCTCGGACTCACGCTTGTCCTCCTTGCAGTTCTTGGAGATATGACCGAGCTGGTCACAGTTGCGGCACTTGGGCAAACCGCCAGCGACAAGCTCGCCAGCGTCAGCGAGGCGCGCCACGCGCTCCTCTTCATTCTCGGGCCAGCCCTCACGCTCACGGGGACGAGCGGGGTTGGGGGAGAAGCGGTAAGAGACCGTGTACTTCTTGCCAAGGTTTCCCTGGAAATCCATGTTGGTGAGGGTAGAGACAGTCTGTCTCTCCAAGGCAATGAGCCAGACGCCAAGGTCATGACCACGGAAGGCCGAGTCGAGTTGCTGGTAGGTGCAGTCGGGCTGCGACTTGACATAGATTTGGACCGCGGCTTTGAGGTCATCGATGTCGCGCTCGGCGACAGCAGCCTTGATCATTTCCCAAGCCTCCTCGGTGGGCTTATCGGGAACATCGCTGCGATCGACTTTGCGAGCATTCTCGCAAGCAGAGATGGTGTGGCCTAGGACACAAGCAATTAGCATTCGATCTCAAGGCCAATCAATCAAACAGCAAGTAACCCACCCTCTTCGCCACAGTTCTTGCAAAGCATGGGCCCAGCATCGGGACACTCCTTGCGAAGGTGTTCAGTCGAGCCGCAAGCATTGCAAGTCATGGGGCCAGCGGTGGGACAGTCCTTGCTGTAGTGGCCCTCGTCACCGCAGCGGCGGCAAGCACCAAGAGGCTTGCGCGGGTTGGGGCAATCAGCCTTGTTGTGACTGATGATTTGTTAGTGATGATTTTCTACGAAAGATGAGTGTGATCGAATAGGGACTTACCCGGTCTCGCCGCAGTTGAAGCAGCCGCCGCGGTTCTCGTCGTCGCCGCCAGAAGGGGCAGCACCACCGAAGCTGTCGTCGCCAAAGCCACCGGCATCATTGTTGGTGGCGGCAGGACCGCTGCCCCAATCATCACCGCCGCTAGTGGCGGCAGGAGCGGGAGCACCCCAGCCATCATTGCCGGTATTGTTATCCCAAGACATCTTGGTAATGGGTCAACTTGGTTGTGTGAGGTGAAGTTGACGAGTTTCTGAAGGCGAGAGTACAGGAAATGCCTGAGAGAAGTCAGACAGTCATTCAATGGTAGGAATTGCCAAAGCTGAGAAAACGTCGCTCGACCGACCTGACCTGCCGTGGGTCTCGGTCTGTAGGGAGAGAAAAAGCAGATGGGGTTGGCAAATGAGGCTGTTGCCTTGGTTGGCCCAGGAAGGAATGATTGGGGAGAGATGGAGGGAAGAGGGAAGAAATAAAGAGGAGGGGGAGGGGGGAGGAGACGGGAGTCTTACCTGTTGATGTCTCAGGTGTTCCGGTTGCTGTTTGTTGCAGTAGAAATCGAAGCAGAGAAATAGTCCCAATAGAATTGCACAGCTTGGTAGTGCAACTGATAATCAAACAAAGCCGAAGAAGTGTTCTCGGCGTTGATTAGTCGTTCAGGAAGCTTCCGGCTCGCGATGATGTCGCCGGCTTCAAAATTAGAAGTGTTTTCTTGTGTGGAGAAAAAGAGAGGGAAGCAGGGACCGCGGGTCGCTCGCCGAGAATAAATATTCGAAAACTTTTCCTCGGTTTGGTGCCCTGTGTTCGTGCTGCTTTTTCAAAGGGAAGGAACAGCTCACTCTGTGTGTGCCGACATAGGCCTGGGTGTCGGTCATGCCTGCCACCGCAGGAGCCGTTGGTGAGGAAGGCACTTCTCGGCAACTAAACCACTGGTCAAATGTGTCAACAATATGGTAAACACAACATCATCACGGTGGATGCTGCAGAGTCACTGCAACAAGTCGTTAAAAGTCAGCGTCTTTCATTTTTGCCGTCTCTTTCACCTTTGCTACGGTTTGTTTGTTATGGAGTTGGCCGTGTCAGCTTGGAAAAGGGGCTGTTGTTTACATTGGATTAGGGGCTACGCACAGACCATATCAGCAACAGTTGGGTAGCAAGTCTGACTGATGTTTGCGAACACTTTCCAAGATTTCATTTTCAAAATTTGGATGAGGTGGTGATGTGGGGGGAAAATTAGTCGGAGGAATTGCGCCACGGCTTCTGTTACGCACACCGTTTGTTGGATTAGAAAACATTGATCAATCGGACATGGGACAGCATGTCAGGCTCCTTTGGCTGCTTGACTGTCTGTCTGTCTGTCTGTTTGCTATTCCATGCAGGTCCTGCTCAATTCTTCTGGATAAATGATGATGGGTTGAAAGGCATTATTTATTCCATTCTAGGTAGCTGCATAAAATAGGTTAATCAAGCAAACAGAAAAAGAATACCAGCCTCCAAGATATTCTCACCAAGTGCCAATTTTATAGCTTCGCCCTCCCCTCCTTCTTTTGCATGGTCTCAGCCACAATGCGCCTCTGGATCTTGCCAGTCGCTGTCTTGGGCATGACATCAGTGAAGTAGACCTTCTTGGGAATCTTGAACTTGGCCAACTTATCCCCAACCCACTTCTTCACATCCTCCTCGCTCAGCTTCTGGCCCGGCTTAAGAACAATGGCAACGCCAATATCCTGCCCATACATTTCATCTGGAATGGCGAAGCTCACAGCCTCCGACACGGCTGAGTTCCGTGTAAGAACGTTGTCCAACTCGATGGGCGAAATCTTTTCGCCACCCTTGTTGATGAGCTCCTTGATACGGCCTGTGATCACGACATAACCATCCTCATCCAGCTTACCCTGGTCACCAGTTCGGAAGTAGCCACTAGCTGTAAAAGCAGTCTTGTTGGCCTCGGGGTTGTTGAGATAGCCGGATGTGACATTTTCGCCACGAATAGAGATCTCCCCCTCGGTGCCCTGTGGAACTTTGTTGCCTGCATCATCAAGAATGACCACCTCGACACCTTGACCAACACCCACAGTTCCGGGCTTTCTCTTCGCTGGAGGGAGAGGGTTGGATGTCATTTGATGGGCGGCCTCCGTCATGGCGTACGCTTCAAGAACCGGGGCATTGTAAGTCTTCTCAAGAGCGTGGAAGACGGTTGGGGAAAGGGGAGACGAGCATGACCGGATGAAGCGGATCTTTGGGAGGGGGTTTGGGGTAGGGTGCTTGAGAAGAATTTGGTGGATGGTAGGCACAGCGGTGTACCAGTTCGCCTTGTGGGTGATAAAGTCTTGCCAGAATTCAGTGGCAGAGAACTTGGTTGGCACCACCATGGAGCCACCCGTGAGAAGAGGGGCCAAGAGACCACAGAGGAGACCATGGACGTGGAAGAGAGGCATGACGAGCATGGTTCGGTCCGCGGCGGTCAACTGGTAGGTCTGCTGAATGTTTCGCATCGTCCTGGTCAGGTTGCGGTGAGAAAGAGGGACTACCTTGGGCCGAGAGGTGGTACCACTTGTGTGGAGGACCAGGGCAATGTCATCTGGCTGCGGCTTCAGCAGCGGCTGTTGACCCTTGCCCTGCAACTGCCCGAGTTCCTTAACATCCAACGCGACCTCCTTCTTTTGGGCATCCCAATAACACTCCGCGATGGCAGCATTGAACTTCTGGGCGGCCTTCACAGCAGGCGCACCCTTCTGGTAAGCGCCCTTGGGAACCAACACAATAGCCGACTTGACATCGTCAATGTAAAACTCAAACTCCTCTTGCTTGTAGGCAGGGTTCAGCGGTGCAGCAATTCCACGCTGCCATGAAGCTGCGAGGAAAGAGACGATGAATTCGTATGAGTTGACGGTAGCGATGGACACGGGGGATCCATGAGTGATACCGATGGCAGCAAGCTTCTGCTGAAACGACAGCACCTCGGCCAGGAGGTCCTTGTACGTCACCACCAAAGGGGTGGGCTTCGATGGTACAATTACTGCCACGGCGTCGCTGGGCCCATTGATGGCTGATTGGAGGGTAGACATTGCGGCTATTGTTGAGATGGGCGATGGTGCTATAGCGGGAAATGTAGTGCGCGCGCTACGAAAGATAAATGGGATGGGTATCACAGCGCTGGCCGGTTGAGATCTTTGGGAAATGTACAAAAATGGCAAGGGAAGGCTGACACTGTCAGTGATGAAGCAGAATAATGGATAAGCAACACCGATTGATGGAATATGAGGTAAAAATCCAGCTTTTGAATGATATATGAGAGGTGTCGAAGATCTGTGCCCCCCGTCACTGCCTCCTATCCGTAAACGGCGGCGCTACCGCATTGTGTCATCGGAGCTGCGACAACTTGAGACGAGTGGGGCCAACTGAGCTGTGCCGAACGCCGTGAGCCTTGGTGATAGAAGCTATCCTGATGCAGCGTAAACACGCATAAGGCCAGGAAACTGGTGTTTATTATCCGTGGTTCGAGGTACATTAGAATTTTTATACAATACCTATGTATCTCTTCAAAGTATAGTCTCTTGCAATGGTATGTTCCTATTCCTCCAGCCGCTGTACTTCGGCCATAGGATGACGTCGCATCTGATTGGTTCGTAGCGATACTGCACTGCCAGGCCTCGATGAAGTTGAAGAAAGTATGAGAGGCGAATGAGAGCCACTTTTGGGGCTCTGTTGTTAGATGCGGCAATTATCATCATTCAAAAGAAGGTCATGGGAATATTCTTCCATGGCCACTCACTGACTTAGGTTTGAGGTTTGGAAAGAAAAGGCTGGACCCTAACCCTTTGAGTGACAGAGACCTTGGAGGATGATTGAACGTCAAGAGGCCTGTGCACCCTGTTGCCGATAAGATAAGAAATTGGAACTGTTGACGCCTCTCAGATCATCACCATCAACCAAAAGGCATCGACAATGGCTTCCAACAAACGATACGCCTTTGTTCCTATGGACGATGGCCCTTCCGCGCCATCCAAAGAGCGGAAGCGCGCCGGCGATCGGTCACGGTCTCCAAAGCGGCGCAGGCGACGAGATGGCGATGAATCGCCACGACATCGACGGTCCAGATCCCCACGAGAAAGAGGCAGCGACAGAGACAGTGATCGAAGGGAAAGGGACAAAGTTAGCGGCTCTAAAATAAGCCGTGGAGATACCGGACGCGACGATTCCAAGATAAGCGACTTGCGCCTCAAGTCACGCCTCGACTATCTGGCCAAGAGAGAAACCGAGAAGCTGGCGCTGCTTCGAAAACAGGTTGCCGAAGAGACAGCTGAGTTGCGGTCTGGCGTACGACTATCGGAAAGAGAAAAGGCAGACTTCGCAAAGAATCGCGAAATCCTACGGCTGGCCGAGGAGCGATTGCGCATCGACGACTACCAAGATGGCTACCGCCTCCCCGACCAATACGGAGCCGATAGCAAGAAGAAGGAAGAGGCGCTCAACAAACGCCATGTGGAAAGGGATCAGTTTGGAAACGAGAAACACATCACCGAGTACGAAGAATGGGAACGAGAACAAACCGTCAAGGCGAAGGCGCAAATCCAGAGCCGGGAACGTGAAGAGGAGGAGGGCAAGTACGATTTCTTGCTGGATGAAGACAACATCGCCTTCGTTCGCGATGCAGCCGCAAAGCTTGCCCAGCCTAGCGATGGCTTGACGCAGGAGCAGAGGGTACTCAAGGCCCGGATCGAGGCAGCCGAACGGGCGCACATGTCCATTCAAGAGGTCCGGAAGAGCCTCCCCGTATACGCCTATCGCGAGGCTTTTCTGGACGCGATAAAAGAATACCAGGTTCTGATTCTTGTTGGCGAGACTGGTTCAGGAAAAACAACACAGATACCCCAGTACCTTCACGAAGGCGGTTACACCAACGAGGGTATGAAGGTTGCTTGTACGCAACCTCGTCGGGTTGCAGCCATGAGTGTCGCTGCTCGCGTTGCCGACGAGATGGGCGTGAAGGTGGGCAGGGAAGTTGGATACTCGATTCGTTTCGAGGACTGCACCAGCGAGAAGACTATTCTCAAGTACATGACGGATGGTATGCTTCTGAGGGAGATGGTGACATCACCGACACTGGAAGGATACTCAGCCATCATCATCGACGAAGCCCACGAAAGAACCGTCCATACCGACATTCTACTGGCTTTGATCAAGGATCTCACCAGAGCAAGACCAGAACTGAAGCTCATTATCTCGTCAGCTACGCTTAACGCTGAGAAGTTCAGTGCTTACTTTGACGGAGCGCCCATCTTCAACGTGCCCGGCAGAGTCCATCCCGTGGAGGTGTACTACACAGAAAAGCCCGAGGCCAATTATGTGGAAGCCAGCATTGCAACCGTCTTTCAGCTTCACGCGACGCAGCCCGAAGGCGACATCCTAGTCTTCCTCACAGGTCAAGAAGAAATCGACCATGCCTGCGAGCAGGTTACAGACATCAAGCGGCAGCTAGGAAGCCGAGTGCCCGAAATCATCGCGCTGCCCATCTACGCCAACATGCCTTCAGAACTGCAAGCCAAGATTTTCGAACCTACGCCCCCCAAAGCAAGAAAGGTGGTGTTTTCCACGAATATTGCCGAAACTTCGCTGACAATCGATGGCATCGTCTATGTCATTGACTCCGGTTATGCCAAAGAGAACACCTTTAGCCCAGTCGGCACGACTGGGCAGTCAACGCTGGCTGTTGTGCCCTGCTCTCGAGCTGCTGCCAACCAGCGTATGGGTCGTGCTGGTCGTGTCCGTCCAGGAAAATGCTTCCGTCTCTACACCAGGTTTGCCTATCTGTCCGAAATGGACGAATCGCCGACTCCTGAAATCCAAAGGACGTCGCTCTCCAGTGTGGTGCTGCAGCTCAAGGCTTTAGGTATTGATGATCTCCTGAACTTTGACTTCCTCGACCCCCCGCCCACCGAACTTCTCATCAAGTCTCTCAACCTTCTGTATGCTCTCGGAGCACTCAACTCGGCTGGCGCCCTGACACGTGTTGGACGGCAAATGGGCGAGTTCCCAGCCGAGCCTATGCTTGCCAAGGCACTCATCGCGGCCACCGCTGAAGAATGTGTCTCGGAGGTCCTCACCATTGTCGCAATGCTCGGCGAGGTAGCAACCCTGTTCTTCCGGCCCAAGGACAAGGCGGTCCACGCCGATTCCGCCAGGGCGAGGTTTACAGTCAAGGACGGTGGTGACCATCTGACACTGCTTAATGTCTACAACCAATGGGTAGACTCGGACTACTCTCCCATCTGGGCTAAAGAAAACTTTCTCACGCAGCGAAGTTTAACCAGGGCCCGTGATGTCCGAGACCAGCTCGCCAAACTGTGCGACCGAGTGCTCGAGGGAGCCGAATCCTCGTGCGGTGGGATATCCAATATGAATCCGATTCTACGAGCGCTCACGTCGGCATTCTTTTTGAACGCCGCTAGGTTGAACCGCAGCGGTGACGGGTACAGGACGCTCAAGAACAACATGACGGTGTATGTGCATCCAAGTAGTGTAGTCAGGGGCATTGACCCACCACCAAGGGTCATTATCTACCACGAGTTGGTGGTGACGAGCAAGGAGTTTGTCAGGAGTGTCATTCCCATCGACCCCAAGTGGCTCACTGAGTTTGGAGGACATTACTATGACAAGAAGGACGTGGAAGCTATGGAAGGCAAGAAGGTTCCGAAGCAGAGGTCCTAAGAACAGCGGTCTGAATAGTACGAATAGGTCTTGGTTGAATAATGACATATATTTCTTAATACGTTGCCTTTGAATGATAAAGTTCTTGAAGGGATTGTTCCTACCAGGGTATTCATCTGCGTTGTCATCTGCGTTGCGGCCTTGGTAACACTCCATGGAAAGGGCACTTACATATATCCCAAAAAGCCCCCACTCAAAGAGCACCAGTCGGACCCACTATTTTGGCACCTCAATGGCCACCTCCAGTTGCCTGTCTGCGTCAACCTTGGCCTCGCGTGCAAGGCTGAGCATCATCTTTCACAACGGACCATTCCAGCACCCAGTCAATCAAGATGTCAGCACCACCACCACCTCGCCCCAGTGGGGGTGGAATGTCTCTGTATGCGAATCTGCTTGACCCAGTGGGCGACAGCGGCCCTGGCCCGGCGCCTGCATCCAAAGATCAGAGCGAATCCAAAGACAGCAATGCGCCTCCCGCGAAGAAGGCGATAGATCCAGGTGTGTTCACTGCGCGTGGGTAGCCCTGTGCCCTTGTTGACATATACACCAGCTCTCCGCTTCCAACCTATGCTCCGCCGGCCACAAGTCAACAGACCAACTGCGAAACCGAAGCCATCTTTCCCCAAAGCACCTCCTACTGTATCTTCAGCATCACCAGCACCAGCAGCCGTAGCAACAGCGACAGCGCCAGCGCCAGCGCAGCCGCCACAGAGAAGCACCTTGGCCGATTGGGCAGCGACCGAGGAAGATGAATATCTATACGTTGCTTCCAACGAGAAGCGCCAGCGCGGTGGCAGGAGAAAAAAGAAGAAGAAGGCCGATGAAAGGCAGCAAACAGACTGGGACGAGATATACGACCCCGCCCGCCCAACCAACGTGGAGGAATACCTCCGAAGCGACGAAAGAATACGTGAAGTAAGAGAGTGGAAGGATATTCTCTATGCCCACAGGCGAAAGTCACGAAGCCAGGATCGATACACCGACGAAGACGAAGACGAGCCAGATCGCAGAGGAATGGGCATGAGCAACCAGTTCGCACCTCCTACATCCTTCAACTTTGCGCCGCCTCCCATGTCACCCCCAAGAGCAGCAGCAAACATACCAGAAGACGCAACCGGTGACGACGCCTATGCCCGCCGTCTGGCATTGTCACAACAGCAGCAACAACCGGCCCCTCCTCCACCGCCCTCCTCCAACCCCTTACCGCCACCCCCTCCCCCTAATAATCCAGCCGACACGGCAACCATATCCCGCGCTCCTGTCCGCTACTCCCAACCACCGCCACCACCCCCGGCCGACCCAGACGCAATGGACCTCGACTCCAACGCTTCCGAGCCCGGAGAAGGTGTCGACTACTCCTCCATCGACGTGGACGGCTCCCTCCCCCAGAAAACCCGCGGCAAAGCCTTTGCAACAAAGCTCATGTCCAAATACGGCTGGACAGCCGGCACCGGCCTCGGCGCCTCGTCTTCAGGCATCACCGCCGCCCTCTCCGTCCAGCCCCTTAAGCGCAAAAAGAAGTCCGACGCAGAAGGCGGCGGGTTCCGGGACCCTGCTGCTGCCCAGGGGAGGATTATTGCACCCAAGTCACTAGCTACTGCTACTCCCTCGCAATCCCGGCAGCAAGATAACAACAACAACAACAACACCGGACAAAAGATTAGCAAGGTGGTGGTGCTAAGGGACATGCTCCTCAACATGCCCGACCTCGCTTCCGAGGTCGAAGCCGGGCTGGGCCAAGAGATAGGGGAGGAGTGCGGGGAGAGGTACGGGAGGGTGGAAAGGCTGTTTATCGACCAGAACGAAAAGCTGGGGGAGAACAAGAGGGTGTATATCCAGTTTGTGGAGGAGGTTTCGGCTCTGCGGGTGAGTTTACTCATTTACACCTTGATTGCGGAATATAGTATTTGATGCTGACGGGAAGGGAACACCTGAAAACAAAAAAATAGGCCGTTAATGCTCTCGAAGGGAGGGTCTTCAACGGAAACACCATCCGGGCTGGGTTCTACGACGCGGACAAGTTTGAAGAGGGGATTTACGAGGAGTAGATGGATGTATGTACCCGTGCGTAGAGGAAGGAATGGTGATTCAATGCAGAGAGTACTATGCGAGAGATATTATGCTAGGGTTCTTCATTGTTTTAACTTGCAAAAAGTCAACGGCTTTCATACTGGCCTGAACTACCCGATGCACTGTACACAGCCCGGTCCCAATATCATCACTCAAATCATCACCCACGCCAGATCATGGGTAAATGACACGTAAATTGAAAGGAAGTGTTATCCGGCCGCTTGCCTCGAGCAGTGACCAAGAACATAAGAAATGTCTTTGGAGACTGTGATAGTGGCTAAAGGGGATATGAACATAAGACATTCTCTTCCGAGAGGTACCAAGTCACAACTGAACCCAGAGTACGGCACATGACAGACCATAAGTCCAAAAGCTCAACAACAATCATCATATTCGCTTTTCGCCCTACAATACAACCCCAGCAACACGGCACGCAGCCCCCATCGATATTACAACGTGTAAGAGATTTCATACAAATAAACAAGACGCCGCTAGAACCAGCCAAAAATCATAAAGTGATGTTTGTCCCCTTCCGCACCCCATCAGCCCCCGATTATGTTTTCTTGCTCTCTTCAGCCCACACTGCAACTAAATCTCCTGTCCAAACCCTTTACTCGACTGTCCTCGTTCCACTTGGTTGCGTCCCTGTTCCCTGCCCCTCCATAACACCCCCTTTTGAGTTGTCCCAAGGGATTCCTCACATGACTTCGTTGATTGCGAAAAAGAAGAGGGCCAAATGATTTCACAGCCGAGGGAGAGAAAACGAGGAACGTTCGTCAAAAGGAAAGAGCATGTTGATAAAGAGTATTAAGTCTAGTGATCCCTGCGCGTGATATGGGCGTGTGATGAAAATGCGCTCAGCCATGATTAATCGGCAACATAACTCCAGATGTCGTTCCCCTCAGAAAATAGAATGACGCAATGAGTCGCTCGACGTGACCGTGTTCGCATGGCGCGTAGGGCGCCTTACATGATTCGTCCGGCTGGACGCAACCCCCGTTCGTAAATCAGACCTTGCTTTCCGCTCCTTAGAGAGCCACAGCGAAACCGGCAATGGCGATGACGGCGAAGAGGGCGGTGTTGAGGGCCATGCCGGCGGCACCGTTGTCCTTGTCATCACCGCTGCCGCCACTGCCGCCGTTGCCAGAAGTGCTGCCGTCGGTATCCTCGTTGGCCTGAGTGTTGTTGCTAGTGCATTCGTAGCCACCAGCGATAACGCCGTTGCCACCCTGGTTCTGAGGAGCGAGCTTGTCAAAAGCCTCGCAGGAAGCGGAGATATCGGCAGATGAAGAGGCGTCGAAGGTACCGCGGACGGTGTCAAGAGCGGGCATCTCAACACTAGATTTGGATTGTTAGTATTCATCAATCAAACACAAAACATTCCATGAAGACGTACGACTCGAAGTTGCCACGGAGCAGGATGGCACCACCGATGGACTTGAGCTTGGGGAAACCAGTGAGCTCATCGAGGTTGGTGTTGTTGGCAATGGTCAAACCACCGGCAATGGCCTCAAGCTTGGGGAAAGTGGCGTTGGTGAGCTTGGCGTTACCGATGAAGGAGATATCACCGGAGGTGGTAGCAGTGAGGTTGGGGGCGGAGAAAGACTGGAAGAAGTTGGAACCGAAGCGAGCGCTACCGTTGACAGTCTTGAGGGAAGGAACGGAGAAGGTGGTGACATTGTTGATGTCGAGCTCGACAGCCCAGACAAGGTTGGGGAGCTCAACCTCGAGACCAATGCCGCCGATGCCGTTGGAAGCAAGAACAAGGTTCTTGCTCAAGGTGCGGAGGTTGCTGGAGAACTTGGACAGGCGGGCGTTGTTGTCGAGCTTGAGGTTGGCAACGTTGCCGAGGTCGAGGGCATCCAGATTCCTGAGGGAGGTGATGCTGATTCTGACGTCGTCGACCTTGCTAAGGGGGCCGAGGGTCACAGACTCGATGTTGGTGACAGTGTCCCATTCGATCTCCTTGGCGGCAGTGAGCTTAGCCATGCTGACGGAGGTGAGCTTGGTGACATTCTTCAGCTGGAACTTGCCGCCGATGGTGGCGAGGTCGCTGCTCTGAAGGGTTTCAATGATGCCATTGTCGGCCACCTTGAGGTCGCCAGTGATCTCGCCAGGGCCAGAGATATCAATGCTGGGGCCGGCGTTGCGTCCAATGACTACGCTACCGCGGACCGTTCTGCAGCTAGCAAGGCCAGTGGCATCGGCCTGGCTGTTGATGGTTGTTGTGCCTCCGGAGATGGAGCAGGTACCGCTTTGGGCTGGTGTCATTGCACGTTAGTCACATTGTCACAGCTTCATCAGATGTCCTTGTCGCAAACTCACCAGCGGCAGAGCCAATTGCCACAAAGGCAGGGAGAAGGTTCTTGACGAGCATTTTGCTGAATCTAGTTGAATGGGATCGATGTCAGCAATGGCTCGTGGGTTGAAAATGTGAAGATGAATAAGAAGTTCGTTGGATGGGCAGTGATATCAGAAGTATTGCTACAGTGCTTGTTGCTCTCGGGGAAAACCAGTCCAAAAAGTTGATGATTCACAGCTCGAGTTGCGGGAAAGAAAACCGAGAGGCGGGCAATTGGGTCAAGATGAACCACGCGAGCGGGCCTAGCGCGCAAACCAATTGTTCTCCTTCCGTTGATCGACTGTGAAGCGCTCCTCCTGTCGGGTTGTCTCGTCGGGTTTTCTTGCGGAAAGCAGGTACAGATAGGACTGGTTCAACCCGAGAACTCAAGCAACTCCTAGCAAGGGCCAGAATTTTCACACGACGTGATGTGAGGGATACAGGTTTCCCCCCCTTCTATTGGAACGCACCTCTTTTTCAATGGCGTCGCGGGATACCGGAATGTCTCAAATGAGGTAGCTTGGGTGCCGGTTTTTTTAGTGACGCGGAGGATGGACGCGACGCGGGATTCGGTGAGAAAGTCGTGATGAGGGAGAGAAAGAGGGAGCGAAGGGACTCTTTCTAATCAACGACGACGGGAGAAATATTGACAGTAACGAATGTATGAAGTGAAGAAGGTCTTCAAAATGACGGGAGGAAGAAAGGTGTGATGAGGAAAGAGAGAGAGAGGCGTGGCTTGAGAAAAGTAGTTCCAAAGGGGCAGAAAAGACAGGCACGTCGGCACCAGAAACATGCGAGGAAGGGGCAAATGGAGCTAAATTATTGCAGGTACGCTAGCCATGATACGGGCACGCCCCTGCAACAACATCCACAACATCACCTCTCCAAGCTGAAAAGGTGGGGTGTGCGCATGCACCGCCAGCATCGACAGGCCCTGAGTGGCTCACCGCGACAGCGTCTGTCCCCACTGGGATCTGGATCTGCCTCACCACGGCAATGAGCGAGACTTGGCACATTTTGGGGCTCCTGATGATCATCTCAACTCTCAAGACATCAACAGCTTATTGTTTAGATTCTGTTGCTGTTGTTGTTGTTGTTGTTTCTGCCGACCAAGAGGGCCGATTTGAGCCGTGGGCATAACCGTCCAAGCCCTGTCACATCCGAGGTGGGCCAGAATTCCAAGGAATCGCCAGCGGGCGCGCGCCCTGGAAGCTCGTCCAACTTCCAAGCTCGGCCGAGCTGCCTGCTTTTTTTCTCGAGCGTCTGGCGACGTCGATGGAGGGCTTGGCTCGACAAGGGCCGGGGAACCAATCTCGCAGGAATTAGTAAAATGGGACGTGCCGGGATCTCAAGATTTGGCCAAATTCGCCCTGCCATCAATGCTTTCTCCTGGGTCTTCTGATCACGAAGCGGTCAACTTCCATCGGCCGGTCCGATTTCATATGTGGAATCCCTTTTGCTTTCTGTTTTATGCGCTGCCGCTGCATATTCTTTAACAAGACGGCCGCCAACAGCAGCAAACAAGAACACAGATCAAAGGAAAGGACGGATACTCGAACAACACAGCGTCCTGGCGTTGCATTGTGTAGCTGTGATTGCAGCACTAGCTCGGCGGCCAGAGAATGCGGAGGAGGAGGAGCTTCTCTTCCCTTCTGAGCAGCGACGTCAACGAAAGGAAGCTTAATCGGTACCTGTCCAGCCCGCTGCGGTATGACGTCGGCACGGGCACGAGCACAAGAACCACAAGAACGACAGAAAACAACCATTTGGTCTGTTCTCTGTTCCGGCACGTGGTTCTTTTGTCTGAGGGATCCCGTCTGTATCGGTTGCCCAACCCTCCGGATACCGGCCACCTGACGGGCACGGAGACGACCGATGACAGAAAGACCTTTTGGTGTTTTTCTTCATCTGGCTTCTGGAAAGGAAGGAAACCCGCCATTTCAGGATACGAAAATTGCGAATTTCGATTGGCCAATGTCGCATCCAAGCGAGAGAGACACAACTCCACCCTGCAATTCAAATCAAGGAGCGTGATTCAGCATGGAACGAACCCAACAAATACACCCAAATGTGTTCAATTCTGCATTTCTCGACGGTTTCTAGAGAGCGTTGACGACTACCATCATCCAATTCGTCCGCCTGCAAATCCCCATCCACATGGGCCACACGACGACGGCACATTTCATCCCGTCGTGGCTGGCTTCCAGGTTGTGGACGGGAACACTGTGCCGTGGCTGGCTGCTGCGTTGTTATCTTGATCCACGCTGGTAAAAAATGGTACGGATACGCCCACCCCCAGCCGTTCGATATCCGTTTCTGGGGCGCCCCCTTTTTACTGTGGTGCTTCTGCGACCGTGCACGACCACTACGAAGTATGCACCAATCATTCGATCCAGATGTTCTCGATGTCCAACATGTACGGGGTTTCCCTTTTCTCGATTGGAGACTTGCAGATGCCACATGAAACAAGTCACAGAAAGGACGGGATAAACAAGCTTACGCAAGCTGGGCGCTGGGGAAGCAACACTGACGACGATGTGTCTTGTCCGTGATGTTGAAGTTCGTATCATTCAAAACTGTGTAAACCGAGCTACGGCGTACGTGGTGGCACATTTTGTGCAAGTGTCTAGCGCCACAGGGGAGCATTGGTTGTGCCTATCTCGCATTATTTGAGACCTCACTTCCATTACAAGAAGAGGCGAAAATTGCTGTGACAGGTCGAGGCCAGGGTCGGGCCATATTGCCGCCGCCATCCGTTCTCAGTGTCACCTTGAGATATCTGACATGGCTACCTCAAGAACGTTTTAGCACCGGCTGAGCCTCGCATTGGCATGCTGCCAAAATCCTTGGCAACGGTTTTGATATTAATGGGCAAATGCCTACCAGATCTCCTGTGGTACTTCGTGGGACGTTGCTTTAAGAATTAAGGTACAGTTAGGTATAGGCATGTACGAATTGGGTTTTGGATTTTCGACAATCCACATTGAACATGACATCAGTATGCGGGGAAAGCAGATGTGAACCTGACCCAAGGGGGTGGATGTGGAGGAACAACAGACCGGACTTTTGTGGTTTGGCAAAAGTTCGTCCCAATGCCGGCGCTTTGGGACAGACTTGTTACCCCAGATCAAGCCAGGGAAAGTTTATTTCTTTTGACGCTTGTTGTTGTTTGTTGACGGTGTCTTGAACTTGCACCCCCCTAGCTGTGGGTGTCTTTTTGACAGCATGACAGCATCTTATTGTGTCAAAGCGAGAAAAGTAAAAAAAATTATAGAACAACCTGATGAATATCAACAGCATCATGGGTACATCGACAGCTGTAGTCAAATGGTTACCTCGATTGAGCATTACGATGTACCCAGCAATACTGACCACTCATGATCCACGACGGGGTATCAATGTTTTGCATAGAGATTGCGACACACAGTTGCTAACCTCAAAGCCCGGGGTGAACCCTCTGACATCTATAGCTCGAAGATAAGAGTCTGATAGGTAGAGAGCTGGATATACGTCGTTGTTTCGGCCGTTGAGCTTAAATACCACAGTAAAATCACCAGACAAGATTACCACCATTGTCTCATGCAAATAGGGTCTATTCCACTTCGATCATCTTTTTTTCTTGTTTTGTGCGCCTAAATTGCTCTTCCTAGCAAACCTGGTGTGAGCAAACAACGCCGCAGATATACACTACATACGAAACATGGGTATAGTACTGTACATATAACCACCAACCAAGAAAATCCGAAACAACAGGAAGTTGCTGGGAATTCCCACAACCGCCTTGATGAGAACCCCCCCTGGGCTAACAGGCCGAACAGCATAACAAGAATGCCAACTCTGGGGCACGGTAACACTGTCAGAAACCGCATGAACTGGAATCTTGGTTTCGGCTCATGTGCCGGCCCATACAACCCGAAAACTGAACCAGAAACTAACACCGGCAGTTGAGACTTGGTTGGACTTGGATTTGGAAAAGTTCTGGCTGGTTAATGCTCCAAAAAATGGAAAACGATGTGTCGAACGTTGAGACATGGACAAACATCACAACACGTTCACTCCATCGTACTGATATCCGTCTCCTCCACCCGCCACATGTACCTAAATTGGGTCACCATCAGCTTCAGCCTCACCCACATACGCCAAAGATCAGGCCTACTCACCACATAAACAAACTTCGATAAGGCCTAAACCCCTCAGCAATCTCCTCCATCTCCTTCTCACTCATATACTTCCACTTGTTCCCCCCGCCCTTCGCCTTCAGCTTGCTCACATCCCTCCCCACAAAAGCCGCCATGCCCCTCTGCACCCCCAGATCGCCAGTGCTAAACACATCCATCCTCTTCAGCCCAAAACAGGCAAACATCTCCACCGACCACCTGCCGAGCCCCCTAACCGCTATCAGTTTCTCCAAGACCTCCTCGTAGGGTGCATCGGCCAGCATCTGCGCCGTCAGCTCCCCTGACACAAACTTCTCGGCCAAACCAAGAAGATACTCTGCCTTCCGTTGGGATAGCCCCGCTGTGCGAAGGGTTTCAATGGTTTTGCCTGCCACGTCTGCCGGGGTGGGGAACTTCTTTTTCCCATTGGTATTGTCATCATCTGGGTAGAAAAGGGAGACAAATCGGTTTTTGATCGCCTTGGCCGCTGCGCCCGAGACCTGCTGAGAGATAATTCCTGATGCTAGAGACTCGAAGGGGTCAATCTTTTCGGAGAGACCGTCGGGGGAGAAGATGTGACAGTGGTGCTTTTCGATCAGGGGCTTCATTCTCGGGTCGACTTTGATGAGGTGGGCGCAGGCTTCCTCTAGGAGGTTGGTGGTTGTGGTCGTGGAGGGTGTCGTTTTGATCCCTTCTAGGGGAATGGCAGCAGGGGAGGTGGGGGGCTGGGCTGAGGGGCCGGTGGTGGAGGAGATGATGCGGGATGTTTGAGGTGACAAGAGGAGGGCATTGGTGCGGTTTGGGTCGGCGAGGCGGTTGATGGCTGCTGGTTTGGGCTTGGAGATTGTGTTGACCGGTTCGGCTATGAGGGAGACAGCGTTGGGGGTGGGAGTTGCTGGTGGTGCTTGGTCAAGGTCGGGATCGGGAGCAGCACGCCGTCGACGGGGTGTTGAAGGGGCTGTAGCTTGCTCATTTTCCTCCTTTTCAACGGTTTTTCTCTTGCGGGACTTAGTTAAAGGGACAGGAGCTAGTGCTGGCTCGGTGATATTGGCAGCCTCAGTAATGGCACCGAGGCGGGCTGACCTTCTTGTTGCCATTTTGCTGACTGAAGCCGTATTGACTGTGGTTGTCGACAGGGAACGTGAGATCAATGACGTAGGTTGAGATCCTGACAAGGACAGGTAAAAGAAGGGAGCCAGTGAGGGTTTCACGAAGACAACTGTAAGAGGACTGACTGAGAAGACCTTCGAAAAGTGAAACCGATGAGAGTGAATGAGCATCGGCTGGAGTCAAGACGACAATCGCCGTAGGTTTTCGCTGGTGTTGAAGTCAGCCACAGAAACAAGGTGGAGGGTGGGCAAGGTCTGGAAAGCGAGCTGTAAGTGTCGATTGTTGATTGGCTGGCCGACGGGAATAAGGCCGGTGAGAGCGTTGCAAGACTTCACACAAAGCAACACCACATCCAGATCATGACTTCAACTGCAGTATAGCGACACGTAGAAACACGCGCCCTTTCGTAAGTCATCACGGCACTGTCGCCTTCTCACGTGGGTGGTATCGGGGCTGAGGTAAGCTTGACCAGCGGGGGGGGGGGGGAGATCCCGTCCCGGTGTTTGTCAAACAACGCCAAGTTCTCAAGAGAAGAGGTTGAGCCCGGCTAGGGATCACGGCGTAGTCTCCTGCTAGTCTCCTGTTGGTCACGGGCCTAGCCACATCAGGGAAAAGATCCTACAAACATCGAAAAATGGTCAAAACACACCAAAATCAACTGCGATTTCGTGCAGGGCCATCGAACGAGTATTTCAACCACCCACAATCAAGACAGTCAACACATCACTTCCACCCGGCCCGGCCTGCGCAGTGAATCAATGGCTTACATTGAAGCCTGTATTTCCGGGCTGCAATTGCAAGGCTACCTTAATTGAATTGGCTGTTGAATTGGCTGTTGAATTGGCTGTTGAATTGGGTGGTGGTTTAAACTGGGTGACTGGGTAAGGTGGTTTGGCTGCTGTCGTCTAAGTTGCAACCCTGCCCACGCAAGCCATACCTGAACACCTTTTCCGGCTGCGACGCATATCAAAACATTGCTTGCATCAAATTCCCAGGCTTTTGGCCTTCATTTTGCACCTTTTTTGTTTTGATTTGACTGACTTTTAGCCTTGCAACTGTGTGTGGTTGTGCGTGTGTGCTGCCACCTGTGTTTTTGGATGTTTTTCAACAGTGGTGCCAGAACCGGTTAGGCCCGTGACCAACAGGAGACTACGCCGTGATCCCTAGCCGGGCTCGAAGAGGTTGAGCCAAGAAACTTGTGCCTGAATCATCGATAGGCTAATGCCAACTCAACCACGGCCCGCATTGGCTTCTGGAGTTGACCTTTGACAAATCTTTCGGAAAGCCCAGATGAGGCTCTCAAAAAATGAACTTTGTGTGAATGGTGTGAGTGTGGCAGTGGGTGGTGATGGCCGCGGGAGACGGGATCATCCAAAGGCCACCGCAAACCAGGAATCACACAGGTGTTACTGCACCTATCGATAAATGGATAGAAATTTCCACGTCCGATGATATGCTGGTACGGAGTATGACACCGCATATCCATCCTCCGGCCTCATGGTTGCATCTCACTGCTGCCTGTATTCTTGAATCGAGACACTCGATGGTACATAGAAAGTGGTAACCAGAGGACAGTCATAGGCATTCACTCTCTATCTATTTGGACACGCAATCTCTCTCGTATCAAGGAAGGGGATGCTTGGTCACAAGAAGTGGTGGAGGGTCGAAGGAAGCTGACCCGCATGGACGCAAGATGTACAGTGTACAGCGGTAGACGCGCGATGCTTTGCAAAGATGCAACCCGAGAGATCAGCAACATCGATATAAAACTATAAAAACGACGACGAAAATAGCAGGCACGCACAGACATCACGGCCTCATTTTGAACAAGTCAAATGTCTTCAAAATGCAATCATAGGCGTGTGGAAATTGAGTGGGATGTTTGGGCGGCCAAGTGTCCAGAACCTCCCAAAAGTGGACCCTTACCCCCTAACACCGGCAACCCCTACAGAGTCGCAGACGCTAGAGCGCAGCCGAGACTTGCGTGCATGGGGACGGGAGTGCTGAACGCTGTTCGCTCGACTTCGAGAATCTGAGCTGCTCGCATTCCTTCCATCCATCACGAGCCGGCCGTCCAGCGACGACGAACAAGCGATTCCTGACGAAACCACGGCGATTTTCCCACCCGGAACCCTCCAGAGACCTGCTACCACCAGACTACCTTCTCCTGCCCAACGCACATCTCGATTGTCGCGGGCGTAACTCACGCCACACGGAAATCCTCGCGTATCTGTGGTCAACCCTACCGGCTTAGATCTGAAGCACCTCCTGCACGACTTTGGACGGAGAGACAACAGCGGGGACTTTGCCCATCGCAACGGTTGCACCATCTACCTAGTAGGGTGGTGCTGAGGGCCACCTGCACCCGGCGACCTCCAACATCATGCTTCTTCCCAAAGGCGGCGTCAGCTGGAAAGCTGCGAGAGCGAGTCTTCCCCCAACACGGGCGATATGGGTGCTGTTGACCAGAACCCGCTTTCTTCTTCTTCTCGCCGTCACTGGCACAATAATATTATTATGGCGCGGCATCAGCTCGTCCGCCCCTCAGATGAAGAGGTATGGTGTCCCTGATGTCCCCCTTTTCCCGATTGCATGTCCAGAGGGCTAATCATGACCTGCGTGTTGCTTAATAGCTTCTACTGCTGGGGCCCGAACAAACCACCTTCCGAAATGTCACAGAATGAACAAGCAGCATGGAACGCCCACCATCATACCCCAGTAATCTTTAATCACCACGCGCCTCTGATTGTCAATGAGTCCACCATCGACCACGTCGACCTAAATCCCATCAAGTCCACCACCAAGGCTGTCCAAAACGAAGAACGAGTCCTCATCCTCACTCCGCTCAAGGATGCCGCCCCGTACCTCTCCAAGTACTTTGAGCTTCTCGCCGAGCTTACGTACCCCCACAACCTGATCGATCTCGGTTTCCTCGTTGGCGACTCTACTGATGATACTCTCGCTGTCTTGTCTGCCGAGCTCAATCGGCTCCAAAAGCGCCCCGACAAGTTCCGGAGTGCCATGATTGTCGAGAAGGACTTTGGATTCAAGCTGAGCCAGAGCGTCGAGGAGCGTCATTCGTTCGAGGCCCAGGGTCCCCGGCGGAAGGCCATGGGCAAGGCCCGCAACTACCTCTTGACCACGGCGCTCAAGCCTGAGCATTCGTGGGTGTACTGGAGAGATGTGGATATTGTGGACAGCCCCGAGAAAATCCTCGAGGACTTTATTGCCCACGATAGGGACGTTCTTGTTCCCAGTAAGCTCGCCCAAAACTAGTCATGGCGGGGAAATCGGTGGCTAACTTCTGGCAGATATCTGGTTCCACCGCTACGAGAACGGCAAGGATATTGAGGGAAGATGTATGTTATGGGTTTCTCTGACATGCGTGAGGATGTGGAACTAATTGTTTGCTAGTCGACTACAACTCCTGGGTTGAATCTGATAAGGGCCGCGCGCTGACGAAGAAGCTGGACAAGGATGTTGTTCTGGCCGAGGGTGCGTTTCTGTTTCTGTCCCGTACTCATACAAGTCAACACTAACGCTTCATCCTAGGTTACAAGCAATACGATACTGGTCGCACATACATGGCTAGAATGGGTGACTGGCGCAACAACAAGGACGAAGAGATTGAACTGGATGGCATTGGTGGCGTGAACATCCTGGTCAAGGCCGACGTTCACAGATCGGGCATCAACTTTCCATGCTACGCATTCGAGAACCAAGCCGAGACAGAAGGGTTCGCCAAGATGGCCAAGCGGGCTGGCTATGGTGTTTATGGCCTTCCCAACTATGTCGTCTGGCATATCGACACCGAGGAGAAGGGCGGTAACGTATAAGCTGCTGGCACCCAGCAACCGCTCTCGCCCCCCAACCACACCACCTTCTCTTCGGCCAGGGGGCGCACGTTCCACAAAATACTAGAACACCACTACGACAGAGCGCTCCAGGGAACGCATCAGCCGTTATACGAACGCTCATGATCCACGTCGAAACTACGATATTTTTGTCAGTCTGAATCACAGGCATCTTACAGGCACGGAAAACACACCATGTCTGAAAATTTTCACCTTGTACATCGTTTACTACTTTTAAAAAATTCTGGAGCCCTGTTTTTCACCCATTGTTGTTTGAGCTTTTGTTGTCTGTCTGAGTGGGTGGTTAGCTAGTAGGACGGACTACTCGGGATATGCCCGAGGAGCTGGTGTGGGCTTCACATATTGAAGACTGTTGTTTTGTTGTCATGGCTGGGATTGTGGTGATTGTGTGGATATTTCTGTTTTTTTTTCCTCATTGGCGGCGTAGAGTGGGCTCGGGGGACATCAAATGTGTTGAACATTGCTCTTTTCATGAAAAGGACGGGACTGGAAAGAAAAAGACTAAAGTAATATATCTACTTTATTTGCTATTGTTCATCAACTCTTCCTCATCATCAGCCAACCAGCCAGTCAGTCTTTCTCCAGTGTTTTCTCAATATTTTCATGTGCTCTCTCTGTTTTCTCCTTTTCCCACAGGGACTGGCGGGGGACATGGGGGTGGTGGTGAAAAGTAGGGGACTCGGTAGCTCTTGTTACTTGTATTGTTTGGACATGGTATCTTTGATGGCTTTGTTTCAGTCGAGTCATGTGATGCTTCAGTTCTCGTACGTTTATGAGATGTGAAATCGGAGCTGTATATGTCCATAGCTTCTTGTCAGTTAAAATCAGAACCTGACCATAGCTCTTCCGTATCTTTCTGCACTTTTTCTCAATCTAGACAACACCTCTTTTCCAAGGTCATTTTCTAGATATAAAGACCAGCGGATGGATGGGTGAGCGAGTCTTTTCCTGATTTCTTCTACCGAGAAAAAAATGGAGGAGCTCTCTATACAGATATACAACAGGTCGGGTTTCGTTAGAACGTCGTCCTCTATTTTTGGCCTGACGGCGTAACCTCCCTTCCTCATCTTTTCTACCACCAGACTTCTGTCTTCCCACCCCCTCCCGCACCCCCTAACCCCTGTCGTTTCCAGACCTAGTCCATGAGCATAATACAGTTTCCCTCCTCTTTTCTTCGCCGTTTCCGGTTTCCCCTGTTAGTTGCAAGCAGGTCCATGAGAAAAGTTCTTAGTGACCCTTGGCGGGGACAAGAGTGTCGAGAGCCTGCTTCTCCTTGGCCTCGGCCTCGATGGCGGCGAGAATGGGGGAGAGGTAGCGGTCGTCCTCCTCGGGCTTGGTCCACTCGTTCTTGGGCAGGATCTTTTGCTGGAGGGAGAGCTGGGTGGCGCGGCGGATGCGGTAGATGCGGTCGTAGGACTCCTTGGGGCTGAGGCGGCCGAGGGCCTTGAGGACATCGGCGTTTTCTTCGGAGATCAAATCATCGGCCCTAGGGGGGGAGGGGTTTGGGTGTTAGGGGAACGGGTGCTGGGGAGACTGGGTGAGGAGGGGGGGAACAATATGCATACTTGAGACCCAATTGACGGTAGAGGGAAGCATTGGTGTACCAGCTGGCAACGGGCTTCAGCAGCTTGTGAAGCCAGGGGCGCTTGGTGACGTAGTTGGCGAGGGATGGGGCCGACATTTTGACGATATGTGGAGGTGGAGGTGAAGGTATTCACACTTGCAACTTTGCGACGACCAGTCTGGGTGGGCTTGGTGGTGGGAGCTTTGCCAAATTGCCGCGTCGGGAATCAGCAGACGTTGGTTGGCTCAATTGGACTGGGCAGAGCTCTGCCCCGGGAAAACCCGTTGCGGCCTGGGATTTGAGATTTATGCCTGGAAAGTTAGGCATGGTAACAAGGCAGCAATGAGGTAATGCTCTTTTTTTGGCCCGCCGATCCCGCCGCCCGCCTATCAATCCAGTGAATTGAGACTGATACCATACACATATGATATCAGAAACATCCGAATAGTAATCTCAATTGAACCGATGCATTGCATGCACGCATGGTAGGAGAGCAGAATAAAAGAGAGAGAGATGAGACGGAATGGGACCAGACATCAGTTCAGATTCTCCAACCCATCTTTCGAGAATTCTGGAGATTTGCACGAGACTCCAAAACACATTTGATCCTCGGTAGAATCGCATCTCGAAACTGTTGCGTTACGGTAGTAAAGCAGCGTTACATGACTCGGCTTGAAAAAAGCAGCCCACCAAGAACGAACGGCCCAACAGCACAGCCTACGTAATTGGCAGGAGGTGCCGCTTGTGACGATTGCGATTCTGCGACGCTTTGGAGAAAAAGACAGGACGGAGCACACGGAGCAGCAGGAAGACGGGACCCGGTCAGCGCCGACACACGGCTAACTAACTTTGTCTCTTCTCTTGCAAGTTGCTGTGCGATTGTGCAATCCACACTCAACCATATCCATGTAAGGCCGGTGCCAAGACACAGTTCCTTTCAAGGTTCTCCTCCACCACCAGCGCCGTTGATCGCTCGACTCTCTGCTGTTTTCGCGCAAGGCAGTTTCTCCATCTCTTTTCCTCTCTCTTGCACGACACAGACAAGACGTACATGACGGGCAAACCAGCGGCAGCCGAACAAATCCGCAAGAATTCGACAACTCACAGCTCCATCGCGCAAGACACAAAGAACCCCTCTGCTGGTCCGGCACACCCCAACACGGGCTATAAGACCTTCCCCGCACATCCGGCACACGACCACGATCACGGGCAATCGCAAACGGGATTATTCGCATCTACTCATCATACAATCTAGAAGGGGACATCTTTGCCTACCGACGACCCTGAGACCTCTCTAGGGTCTCAGGGATTTGGGACCCCGAGACCCTTGATTTAGTACTCTACAAAGTAGAAACCACCCAACAAAAACGAAAGAAAAAAAAACGACGGATCACAGTGCCCCTCCCCGGCTATTCCGCGCGCGCAGAGACGCGGGCATGTCCAACCAACATCACCACCTTACACCTGACGGACAAGCCGTATCTGCGCCTCGAGCGGAATATGGAGTAACACTTCCGGACCCGCCCGCCGTCGAAGAGCCGCCCTCTTCGCAACCGACGAGGGACCATTCGGGAAGAGGCGGGCCAGGAGGAGGGGGCAGCACCAGCATGGCGAGGGAGCAGCTCACGCTTGCGGAGCGCTGGGCACTCGATGCCTCGGACTCTCAGTTCAATGCGCTGGCGGGCGCGGTGGGAGGCTTCATGTCTGGAGTCGTGACTTGTCCGCTGGACGTTATCAAGACCAAGCTTCAGGCTCAGGGAGGACTATTAGCCATGCAAAAACACAGCCCACATACCGGACACCAAAGAGTAGTCTACAAGGGACTGTTTGGCACGGCGGATATAATATGGCGGGAGGAGGGTCTCAGGGGTATGTACAGAGGCTTGGGGCCCATTATTATGGGATATTTGCCTACGTGGGCGGTATGGTTTACGGTTTACAACAAGAGCAAGATTTATCTGTCACAATATCATGGTAAGGGAGTGTTCTTTGAACTTGGAAAAGTGGCTGGATGCTGACACCTGGCCACAGACAGACCTTTCGTCGTCAATTTCTGGTCATCCATCATAGCAGGAGCCAGCAGCACGATTGCTACGAACCCCATCTGGGTGATCAAGACACGATTAATGTCACAGACGACTGGCCATGACCGGACACGATTTTCGCTGTATCCTAAGGGGAGCAACACGCCCACTTCGCGCCCGACGCTCCATCAGCCATGGCATTACCGATCAACACTTGACGCCGCGCGCAAAATGTACACAACAGAGGGTATTCTCTCCTTTTATTCCGGCCTCACTCCCGCCCTCCTAGGTCTCACCCACGTGGCGGTCCAATTCCCCGTCTACGAATATTTAAAGACCAAATTCACCGGCACATCTATGGGTGCCGCCCCAGCAGTCGGCCAGGAGGACAAGTCGCACTGGTTGGGGATTCTGTCAGCCTCGATCCTGAGCAAGATCATGGCCAGCAGCGCCACCTACCCGCACGAGGTCATCCGAACGAGACTACAGACCCAGCGAAGACCCATGCCGGGGCACGAGTACATGCAGGGTCTTGGTGTGAGTGAGCCTGCTGGTTCCGGTCAGAACAAGCCAGCGGTTAGCAACGGTCCGAGGTATAGGGGCATCGTGACCACTTTCCGCACCATTCTGAGGGAGGAGGGCTGGATGGCGTTTTATGCGGGCATGGGGACCAACATGATGAGGGCCGTGCCGGCGGCTACAGTCACGATGCTTACGTATGAGTATGCGATGAGGCGGATGAACGGATTGAGGGAGAGGGGGAGACAGAAGCTTGAGGGCGGTGGGGGAGTAGAGAGGAGGGAGATTTTGGATTCATAAACCCCCTTCCTTGAGAAAGGGAGAGGAAGAGGAGGCGCATATAAGATTATTTGTAAGTATTAAGCACTTGACAAGCAGGAGCATAGCAAGCAAGGCAGCATTTATTTGATATGCGTACGCAGAGCAAGGCAAAGCGAGGCGAGTCAAGAGCAGGGAGGCAGGTTGTCATTTTTTTGGTTGATATGGTATGGATATTATTGTTTCCCTCATTTTGCTGTCGCATCTTGCATTGGGTTTCGTTTTATCGGAGACAAGGAAGGGGGGGGGTAAAGGTATATCTGGCACAGGAGTTTTTCAGGGGCATACAATTGCATAAGTAGGAGACAGAGAAAGAAGATAGAGGCTGTTACAAGAATGAGAAAAAAATACCAAAAAGTTGACAATGAGTTTCATGTGATGAAAAGTTGATTCTGAACCTAAATCTTGTGCTGTGCTAGAATGCCCGACCGCAACAGCTATAAGTGATGCGAAAAGTGGTGTGATATGTTGTCGCTCTTTTTGACAGGCGGTTTTTTTGCCAAACTCTCCGTAAACACCCGCAAAACACCAACCACAGCACACTTTTCCAAATCTTCAACAGTATCCAACATTGCAGCACCATAAAAGAGCCTAGGTATGAAATTGTAATAGCAAGAAAGCGAAGATGGTGAAATTCAATTCCAGAGTGAGTCCTCCCCCCACCTTCCCCACCTTCTTTTAGTTAACAAAAAAACTCATGTTAGACGGTCATGGCCCCCATGGCGGCCTTCACCATGGCCTCGATCCTGTTCGTGTAAGTCGGCGCAGCATATCTATCATCAATTTACCTACCCGCGCAGACCACGTCGCAGGCCTCGACCTTTTGATCAAAAAAAATAAAAAAATAAAACTGACATGGCGATTTTGTTTGTACATACAAAAGGTACACCCGATCCTCAATCCAAGCCGCCAAAACAAATGCTGTAAGCCCCCCCCCCACCCCCTTTGTTTTTCTTTCTTTCTTCTCAGGCCATATTCCTGATCAATAGCCCACACCTCCCCCCCCCCTTAGTATGTATGTGTGTGAGAGAGAGTACAAACACCCAACTAACTCACCTTCCTTGTCTTTTTCTTCGAATAATCAAGAGAATAAGCAAAGAGACCCACCTTCGAGAGCAAAGAGAGGCGAGAGAGAGGGAGATCAACGAGTCTAGGTAGTGAGTGGGAGATGAATAATTCTCACCATTGAGGGGGCGGCTGGCTGGACGGCGGCGGTCACTAGGTATGATGGATGATGAGCAAGCAGGAGGTCTTGCCTAAAGATCACACATCCAAACCTGAAACATTAATACACTAAGCTTCTCATCGCATACACCCAAGGGTATTATCACTGGTGCTAACCTCGAACTGCCTGTTTATGTTTCTCTGTTTGCCGTGGTCCATCTCCTTGCGCAGAAGGCCAACCGTATAAACCCGGTCTAACAAAATGCAAGATTTAATCTCTGTCCCGAAAAGGGAAATGACAGTTGGAAATAAAAATGGTGAAAGGATCCAATGATACTCATCTCCCAGACATACCAATCCTGAACCAAACACTTCACTTTCAAAACTCAAGAGATATTCGCAGATGATAGAAACTAGACCGAAAACTACTACGAAATGTCAGACCTCTTGGGAATGTGGTTTGTATCTTTCCGACTCTTCCCAATCGACAAAGTTGACCAAACCTAGTAAGTAATGGAACCTTTCAAAAAACAAAATTACCAACAAACAGCAGCCACTAAGAGATATAAATGTGTCAAATCTCAAAAGCCACGACTCCTTCCCATCCAGACCTAAATCCTCTTTCCCTAAAATGACAACATCCCCCATAACTCCAGGTGTTGATGCCCCTTCTTGATATCCCTCTCACCTTCATAAAAGCCATCAATATTAGTTCTTTAGCAATGTGTTATGCAATCTTGCGGGTGTCGCTTGTGTACCCTTGTTGTTCTGTATGTTTTGAAGGAAGGATCTCTCTCTTCTCTTGGTGTCTTGCTCAATTATTTCTTGTATTTCTGTCCATAAAGTCAGCACATCATTTTGAAGGCAAGGAAAATAAAGAGAACCTACCGCCTCCGCCCGTCTTCTGTTCGCCGGGTCGAGACTATTCGTCGCGCCCAGCAGGGTCTGTCCGATGGCCTTGGTAGCACCAATGGCAGGCCGGAAGATAATCGTCGGCGCCCGCTTCAGCACAGCCTTGGCCGCCCCCTGAGCGTTCGAGCTCTCCATCACCTCGGCCGGCACCGCAATGATTGCGTCCCTCGCCACCGCCAGGTCTCTAGCCAAGCTCGAGTAGGCACCCCGCACACCCTGGAGGATACCAAGCGGCTGGTTTGCGTACAGGCTGATCTGCCTGTTGGTGGTTTCCTCCACATCTTCGTACTCATCCCCCTCGTCCCAGTCGTCGATTGCGATGGGGGCGGCAGAGCTACTTGACTCTCCTGCCGGCTTATTGACCAGCATGCCCTCGGCTCCCTGGAGGGCGTATTGTGTTCCAATGGCGAGTTTGGCGCCCAGCTTGACCACTTCGGTGCCGGTCGTCTTCGCAAACCGTGTGGCTCCCTTCCTAATGCTGCGGACAATGCGTCCATCTTTTTGATATTCCCTGATCGGAATCTCAATCAGCTCACGGAAGCCGCTGCCGGCGTTGACAAGAGAGCGGACAGGCGCTAAACCAGCCAAAACACCAGGGAGCTGTGTGCGCTTGACATTGTCCGTCCAAATGTCGTTGAGCTGTTTTCCGAGCTTGTCAAAGCCAGCAATACCGTAGAGGATAACATGACGAAGGACCAGACGGGAATCCTCCAGAATCAAAAAGTTCATAAACTCAGTCGTATGGCCCGATCTCAGACCGGCATAGTCCACCCGCTTTGGCTTGAAATCCAGCCTGATAGGCACGTCATTGACCTCGGCACGTTGAATGAAGGGTACGTCGCTCGGGGAGGCGTGAACTGGCACCGAGTCGTCCTTGAACTCAAAGAACCGCGTGATAAAGTCTAGCGCATCCTGATCGACGTGAAGACGCAGAGGCAGAATGCTGACTTTCAGGACGATCTCGGAAGCCGGCATAGAGGGCACAGGCTTCGTGTTGAGCAGTTCAAGGTGGGCCATGTTCGCACCTTCCTCTCTGTCACCAGCGTCCTCGTCGTACGTGACAAACTTTTTCCAAGTGGACGTAGCCACATGATCGAAAACAACCAGATCGCGGACCCGAACATCGACGGAACTGACCGTCTCCCCTGAATCGGGCGGGAAGGTAACCAGGTCCACATTTACACCATTGAGCTCAAAGGTGATCTTGTGATCTTTACTCCTGCCCAATTTCAGGCTCTTGGACCTCGAGTGGTGATGCTTACCAGCAGGGCGGACGGTGGAGGTGGTGAAAGCTGTGGTGGCGACCGACTCGGTATCGTTTCCATCCCCCAACTCCTGGTTGATGGCCGCGGTCAATTCCCTTGGGTCCCGAGTAACTGGAATTCCAATGTAAACGGAATTAAAGAGGAAGTCGCCAACAATCTCCTCGTCATCCAAATCATCTTTGCGTTCAGCCTTGGCCCGCTTCTCATATGCCTTATTCTCAACCTCCTTGACCGCCTTGGCGATGACTTCTCGAGTCCGCACCCAATCATAGCCGTCATACAGGTGCCAAATGAGATGGACATCACGGACACCGACCTTGAGCGGACTGCGTTGGATCTTGGTGTCGTTGCCTTCATCGTACCTGTTCTTCTTGGAGTTCCACCGGTGCGCTGTGCCCTTGACAGCAGACTTCTTCTTCTCAAAAAATCCCTCTTCAACAGATAAACGCCCGCTGCTATTGTCCGTGCTCAGGCTGGCAGTGCTAAGCAGGACGCCATCGTTTGTCTCCTCGACCCTGGTTTTTGACAGCTCAAGTGACTGAGCCGTGGCATCAAACAGCTCCTCGTGGACCACCTCTTCGTCGTAAAACTGTGAGTCCATATTAAGGGGGCTATCGTGCCCCCCATAGTAGTCGTGCTCACTGCCCATCTCGCCGCTCTGCGCCCCAGCAACGGGGAGGAAGTCATTGTCAAAATCATAATCTCCCTCAGCCCGGCCAAAAGCATCATTTGTGATTGAAGCCAGCAGATCTTCCACCGGAACGATCGATGTCTTATACTTGACCTCTTTGCTCGGCGGAGTTGGTGGCGTCAGAGCGTTTGCCAATGCGATGAGTGTGTGTGTTGAGTCGGCACATGTCTCCATAACCAGAAGCTTGTCCCGCAGTTCCACCTCCAGCTGCGAGTCGCCGTTTTTATCCTTGGTTGTGTTCACAACAGCCTGAGCCTTGGAGATCTGACTTATGTGCACAAAGCCCTTGGAGCATAGCTCGGTGATTTGCGGTGTGGGGATGACTTTGGGTCGTCGCTTCGAAGCAAACGGCGCTCCAGGTGTGTCCAAGACCGTGACATCATCAATTAGCAAGATCGATGCTTTGTCCATCTCCAAGACGGCATGAACACTCTCGTCTTTTCCAGGTATCACCTCAAGTGTTGCCGTCGTAAGGGCAAGCACTAATTTGGATGGCGGGCCAAGGGGGTTGAGACCAATCAGACAGTCCTCAAAAGCAACATCAACCTTGATGGGCTTTGAAACGGTCTCTTGCCCGGGCGGCGCTAAGCCGGCTGGTGAGCCCTTGATGGCGGAATGAGCGTGATCACCAAGATTGGCGACTGAGGCTGCAAGGCTAGCTTCATAGTCTTGCGGTGTGGCATCCTCTGAAAGCTCCAAGACGGCCATGATGGTGGGCACTCTGTATTCGACATTCAATCCATTCAGCCTGACCTTGAGTACTGGCTCAATATCATCCACCATTCTCATCCTCAAAACAGGCGGCTTTGGTGATGGGGCCGTTGCAGGGCTCGGTGGTGTCGTTACAAGGTCCTCGACTTGGTTTCTTGTAACGGAAATTCCGGTCACAGCGACGGCAACTAGAGTAGGAACCGTGATGTGAGCTACTTCCAGGTCTGCGATGGCACCCTGTACTACTCCAAATCGCCCGCCGATGTCGACACCACATTCAAGGCTCTTCACGTGGATGAAAGAGAGGAGGCCGGGCCGATCATCTTCTGGCAGATACTTTGCGACAGTCCCGAGTTTGGCAAGATCTTCTGCGAGACCGGGCAGACAGCTGAGCTGTTGAAGTCTACCCACGTGAACGTTCACTTTGCCGACAGTCAAGTTCAACACCGAGCCCTTCCGCCGTTGACGAATAAGCATATCGACCATGATCTCGTCCCCGTCCTTGTCAAACTTGCTCTGTGACGGGGTGATGAGTTCTACAAGTCTCTCAAGATCTTGTTCCCGTGGAGCCGTGACAAAGTCAATCCGAGTATCCGCAATTTTAGCGATGACAGGAGCTCCGGCTTGAGAGTTTCGAAGATATGGCCCTGCCAGCTGTATCTTGCTGAAGTGGACACCAAGGCCCTCTGCCCTGTTGATTAGCTTGAGAGCGCTGGTGTCAAGGACCACGCTACAGTCTCTTCCGACGACATCCAGTCGAATTCCATTGATACGCATCTCTGCCTTGTCGCCTGATGCCACAGGTCGGTCATCTGAGATCGGAGTTTCGAATCGAACACCCTTGGGCTTCTGAGGGGCCACAGTTGCGCTCTTTGCAGGATTCGAGGCGAACGAAGAGCCCATGTTGAGGAAGCTGCTCAAGCCTCCAAACCAGCTGAATGTTTCATCCAACTTTGGGAGATCCAGTTTGACATGCAGAGGAAGTGTGTTAACCTTAAGGCTTGACTTTCCAGAGCTCTTTGTGAGCTTGACTGAAACATCTTGCCCAGCAGACAAGAGAGTACTGGCAGCCATCGATTCATACATCTGAATGGACCGATCGAACGAGATGATTTGATCATTCGCATACCCGAAGGTGAGCTTGTCGATAGCCAGGTCGGCTTCCATATCGGGGCCAGTACTTGAGAGCGAAGCTTTGATTCTCGTCATGTTCGCTTGCAGAAGAATATCGGACGCAAAGTCCGGCGACCGCTTCTCGAAATGTCTCTGTGGCGTATCGGCAACACCTGCAAGTTTCTCCAGGAATTGAAATGACAGGCCCTCCACCACTAGCTTAAGATCTACCGCGGGCTTAGAGTCTGGCATGGATGAAGTTGTATCAGGTGCTTCGGATGTTTGCACTGCTTCCAGCAGACGGCTCACGACCATGGTCAAGAGAAACCCGATCGAGGCATCAAACCGCACCTCGAGCGGTTTCAGAATCACCTCAATAGACGGGTCATGAGGGTGTTCAGCCGGGGTCTCGGCGATGGGTGATCGGGGGCTGAGCGGTTCGGGGGAGTGGACAGAGAATGCCCCTGGGAGATCTGGGGTAGTGCTTGCGAGATCAGGAGTTGTGACGTGGATATGTTTGTGGTTCGATGGCAGGTAGACGGATATTGAGCTTAGTGAAACGACTTCTTTCACTAATCGGGTCGGTCCACGAGGGGTCGGGATGTCATCTTGGTGATGCTCAGGCTCTTGGTCCAAAGTGTGATCTTCTGAGCACTCAGAAACGGGGCTGTGTGCTGATATGGGTGGGGTGCTTTGGAGAGTTGGAGAGATCCGATCTGGTGGTTGCCCACTCTCGTTATAGAGAAGCCCGCCCTGTGTTTCTGGAGGGGGCGAATACTGGCGATGCGTAGATGATGGGCCAGCAGCGTCGGACTTTGCCCCTGACGAGACAGACTCTTGATCGTCCCAAGACCCGGGCATTGCAGCACGTAGCTTTACTGAGCCTGTCTGTGAAAAGGCACTCATATACATGCTCTCGGCATCCTCATGGCTGTAGAGATGGGATTGCGTGAGGTCTTCGGCTCCGCCACTGGATTCGCTACTGGCAGCCTCTGAGTGCACAGAGGCAGCAGGAGAGACCGATGAGCCAAATCGAAAGCCTTCTGGAGGCCGGAGAAAAGGTTCTGACTGTGCTTCTCTCTCCGGAGCAGACCAGCTTGAAGCTCCTGGCTCCAAGAGTGTAGACTTGGCGTGCTCCTGAAGGCCAAAGGCTGCCATATCTTGGTACAGAGATGCCCGGGGCGTGGAACCAGGCGAATTCGGCTCTCCAGATTCACCAAACGTATTAGGTTGATCAAAATCATAGGGGATATTCAGAGCCGCCTCGCTATCCTGCATCTGGGCTTGAAGTTGCGCAAAATCATCCGAAGTGATGGAAGCAGAACTGATGCTGTCTGCCAGATTGGCCCCGGGGTTTGGGAACGAGGGTGCGGTGGGGCTGGAAAACGACGGGGCCTCAGTTGCTACCGGAGACTGGGCTGATCCTTGAGAAGATAGCATCGATGGGGAAGGTACCAAGGATGAAAACACATTTGCCTCGGTGATCAAGAAAGCTCGAATGTTGTCCAGGAGAACATGTCGTTTGCCCTCCTTGTGAACAATCTCTGGGCCGCCCTCGGCATCAGGGGCTGACGTAGTGACACCTTCCACATCCACCTTATCCAGCGAGAGTTGAAAGGTGACCAGCTCAGGCGTTTGAGAATTCGCGTCCAATGGCACTTCGGTATCAACCTGGAAAGAGACACCATGTATCCGGACTTGCATTCTGTCGACAATGCCCTGAAGAAAGTCGGTCAAGAAAGCTGGCAGTGACAGAGCTTGGCCGGTGCCAAACGACGACTCGTCATCGCTCTCAGGTTCGCTCATGGTTACAGATGCCCCGAGGTCTTCCGATTCTGCAACAAGCGCCTGTTCCAACTCTTTCTTATCTGATACTGGTTGTGTTTCCAGGAATGACTGCGCAAGATCAGCAGCAGTCGGAACGATATCATTAGCGGCTCGCCATCTCCTCCTCTTCTTTGATTGCAGCTGTTCCACCTCGTGTTGTGATACGATCTTTAGCTGAACGTCAACACCATCCACCTCGGCTATGATCGGGCTGGTGTAGAAGTCCATGGGAACTGTAACTCGCAAGACGAGGATCTTGGCTTTCTGGATCGAAAAGGTTGGAGGGAGCCCCAGGAGCTTTTCCAGTTTCTGTTCAAATTACGACATGTTAGATAGACAAGCCTTACAGGAAGTTGCGAAAGCATTATCAAAATCAACATCATCATCATCATCAAAAACTAGGCAGCAGGTTCGTACCTGGAGTACAAGCCCGACATCTCGGAATTCCAAGACCGTGTTTCTTCCCAGAGCAAAATCAAGGTTTTCCAAGTCAAGCGCATTTTCGTCCAAAATGTCCAGCCGTGCCAGCGCAAACCGAAGCAGCTGCTTGGGCATCAGCGACTGGCGAAACGACTGAAAGAAGGACGCCATGATGATGATGGGTGATGATCGTTATCGCTTATCGGCGATGCCGGTCGTCGGCGCGGGGCGGTTCACCGGGTCGCCGTCACCGTCAGCGTCTGGCGAGGACGTCGGTTTAGATATGTTAAGTCTTGGTTATCGGATCGGATGATGGCTCGATATTGTGACAGGCACTTCGATATGCAATCGTCCAACTGTCTGGGGGACGACGGGGCGGATGTGCGGGGCAAGGTCATATTGGGGCGAGCATCATCAGTGACAGCGATGGTGTAAGGTTAAGAAAGAGAGAAGCGTTTTCGGTTTACTTTTGGGCCCAGCCAGAGACTGACTTTCTCTGGATACTTTGTTTAGGGGACAAACCAAAAAGCAGCCCCGGGACTCCAGGATTCCAGGATTCCAGGTGGACAAGAGGTGCAACTGGGAACCAGAAACACAGCCGTGGGTTGACGTGGTGAGGTGCTTGCAAGAGACGACCCGTGACAAGCTCTGGGTGTAACTGCACACCAATCAGTTGATCGGCCTTATCGGTAGCGTGCTGGGCGTCGAGAGAGCCCACCTAGGGCAGGGATCCAGCTCTTGCCCCACTTTCCCAGCATTAGGTAGGGGTTCGCTACAGGTAGGAGCGCCCCGCCATGACACCGGCACCTCAGAACGATGACACTTCGGCCTTCCCAAAGCAGCTCTAGAGAGAGGCTGGATGCTGCCCGGATGCTGGGAAATAGAAAACCGGTAGGTTGAACCGTCGAGAGAGGTCGGGACCTAAGGACGACTGGACAAGTCTGCCGGGAGGAGAGGGGGATTTTGCAACAGGCTGACATCCTCGAGATGCAACCGTCTGCACCAAAGCAGTCATTTGACTCTAGCTGCCCGCCTCACCATTTCGCAAGCAGCCCTCGCTCTGCAGCAGACAAGGCACAGGGCCACAGGCAACAGCAGCAGGGGGCCCTAAACAGCAAACAAAACGCTGTGACCTGCCGCTGCTAAGCTGCAATGGGTAATTCCTCTACCTTGAACAATAGGTAAACTAACGGCTATGCAGTCATATAAATATAGTGTAGTCAACCTGTCAATAATACTTGCTGTGATCGCTCAGGAATGTAACCAACCGCTACCTAATAACCTAGACCCCGTTCTCTCCCCGCCACCGTTTTGATACCAAAATCATAACTACGCTAAACTAAACCCTACCTAACCACCTATCCAACCCACAGCAAGTCGTCAGTTGGTGGTGATAGCATCCTCCTTTCCCAGCTTCTCCGCCATCCTTTTCCCATAACTCCCCGCCACCTTCTTTGCAACCCCTTCCCCGCTCCAGTAAGCCCCTGTCACGGTTCCGAGAGCAACAAACGGCGCGGTGTGCTCCCCTGCCAGCCAGATCCCCTCGCCCGGTATTCCCTGCCGCATCATCTCAATGTCGATGTCGCCCTCCTTCAACCCCTTCTGGAAGTTGGCATAGCTGCCATTTCCCGCCAAATCGTCACCCAGCCAGTCAGTGGCTACCGCAACTGTAGGATGGCAGTCGGGATTGTGCTCGTCGTATGATGGAAGCCGTGAGTAGTACGGCTTGAAGAAGTTGAACAAAAAGCCCAGCTTCTCTTTCTGTGAGGGCAAAAGGCGCAAAGTGGACGTGATGTGTCGTGATTCATCGCCGTACGTGTAGAATAGCAACGTTGGATGGGAAGACGGCCCCATGGAGGCGAGTTCGACAATCTCGTTGGTCCACCGGGAGGGATTGCTGTCTTTGCAATAGTTGGGGGACAGCCACTGGCAAAACCCTTGAACTTTGCGTCCATCTGCGTCGGGGGTGAGCCAGAAGGCACTTGGGAAGGAGATGTACACCTGTGGCACACGGGGTGTTAATCATATATGTGCAGCATGGTCATCATGAACACTGACCTTCTCTAGGCACCCGTATCCAATGTTCTGAATCGCTTTGGATAGTCGGTCCGGAAGAGGAGGATGAAAAGCTTGAGTGTTCTGCTTGAGCCATCCAAGCGGTGTGGTAACAACCAGTTCATCGAACTCGAGTACCTGCCCGTCGGCAGTCTTTACTCTGGGAATCCCATCGGGTGATGTAGATTTTCCGTAGATCTCCGTTACCCGTGTTCCATACCGAATGTCAGCGCCATCCACAGCTGGCTTTGCAACTCTTTCCAAGATCTTGTGGTAGGTTCCAGCACAGAACAGATTCTCTGCATTTATGTCAGTGGATTGCAAAGACACAAAGTTAGTCCTCTTGAGAAAAGTCTTACCACCGTCAATGCACTCTTCCAACCAAAAGAATCTGAGACTCTGTGTCTCGACCGGACTGCCAACGAACGCTCCCCAGAGATCGGCCATCTGCAGAATGAAATGCCTCTGTCGTTCATAGTCGTCTTCAGTGTCGGGTATCTGTTTGGGTATTTGTTCCTGGAAAAAATCCAAAAGTGTCTTGTCCGCATCTATCTGAGCCCCGTGCTTTTCAGAGTACTCGAAAGCCTCTCCGATGATATTCCACATGATTGTCGAGTATTTCTCTCCCTCCTGCGCAGATAGTATCGTACCATCTTCATCAAACACATATGATTCGCTGTCAAAGACTCCAGTGTGTGTCTTGGTCTCCTTTGCCAAATCCAGGATTGGATTATCGTTAGTGCCGTGGATCCAGTTCGCGCCCATATCTATCAAAGTACCGCTGGGAAGCTTTTCTTGGTGTATCCTGCCACCGAGGCGATCACGGGCCTCGAGAACGGTCACCCGGAAGCCATATCGAATCAATATATCTGCACATCGAAGACCTGCAAAACCAGCGCCGACGATCCCTATGTGTGGTTTTCTATCCGGATCCAAAGACTCGAACTACCAAGCGGGTTAGCGGTGTTGACACCAGCTTTTACGATGAATCCCAGGTACCTGTAGGACTTTGTCCATGATGCTCAGTCTCTGATGTGATCTGTCAAACGTATAGAGCCTGGCTATCTTCAAGTCTTGATACAGCTTCGAAGTGACTTTACGGGAAGCGCTACTAATTGACATCGAGTAAGCGTCCATCTTGATGAGCTCTTTGGGTAAATCATAAGCGTGACAGCACTGCGGGAATTGTGGTAAAAGTACTGTAAATGCGGTGTTTTGTACAAATAAATGTAACAAGGACGACGGTGACAAAGAATGTCAAGCAAAAGCCAGCACCGCAAGATCTACGAAGAGACGGGTAGTTATAATCGTGAGATGGACACCACGAGGTCACATATCAGCGGGGCAAGGCTCGGAATAACCACCTTCTGAGTCAAAAAGAGGCACCTGCCATGCTGGCGGGCAAAATGCCCAACCAGAGCCATAGAGATGAAAGCGTATGGGGAGAAAGGCATAGTCGGTCAGGCAGGCAGCTGCCTTGCAGCATTGGAAGGAGGGTTCGATGGTGGTATCAGCCATCCCTTGTCAAATCAAAGAAAGTCGATGAGAGGCTCGACTGATGCTGTGGCACACCAAGGGGCAGGAGAGGTTCACCGACACCCTGTGTAAGTGGTGGATAGACAATATGGAAAGTGTAGGTTTTTCGGATAACCAAAAGAAGCTGTCCGATGAGCTGCTGTCCCACACAGATTGTGGTATCGGTCAAGAGGATGTCCAGACCACTGGGTCTAGAGCAATCTCTTGGAAGGAAGCTGGAGTGAAGTAGCCAATGGCTTGCTGATAATCGAACATGCAGCTGATGCAGACGGAGAGCTTAAACCACCGGGTCCCACTCAGCCGCGTGTGCCACAGACACCGTATATGACACCAAACTGCGAAGAAGCACTTACAATACGAGAAAGTTTGAAAGTTTCTGAAATGTGAAGAGATAAGAGCCGCCCAGGGCCACAGACATGAGATATCTCTATCTGATGTCACCCTGCTTGTAGAGGGCAAACCTCGCAATGCTCAAGTATCCAACGTAAGAAAAGAGAAGGGGTTGGTAAGAGACAAGAAACAAGATGTTGTCTTCATCGCAAGTTCGTAACACTCAGTCTGGACCTCAATATCGCCCGAGGCATCCGCAACGAGTTGTTCGATGGTGGGGCGTAAGGCAAGGTCAATGCGGGGTTGCGTGGAGCAGATGCAACAACGGAAACCGACTCGAGGAAACGCCGCTCGTGGGCTGAAACTTTGACATCTGGGGAAGACCGATGAGATCTGTCTGAGAAACGATTGAGGCTCTTCAACATCCCAAAAGAGGTTGTAGACAAAAAACCCAATAGGTGTGTAACGACTGGCTGATCGGTGGTTAATCCCTGTTCAAACCCCACGCTCCAGTCGTCGATGACGACACTTGCCGACGGCTGGCTGGAACCCCCTGCGAGGTTCCCCGCGGGGAAAAGAGACACCAAAAGCGTGTTTGACATGGTTCTGTAGAATATTTCGGCAGAATTCCCCTGAAAATAGCAGAGAATCCTCACCGACTCCAAGCTGGCAATGTGCCTTTGAAGAAACCGAGTCATGGCGCCGTCTCGGAAGCCCCAACCCGCAGGCCGAGTGCCGCAGCATCGACGCAGCATCACATGCTCCGCACAGCGCAAGCTGGAGATGACCTGGAGCTGTCTTGGCGAGGGCTTGGGGACGTGGCCAATCACAGGCAATGCAATCCTGATTTTGGAGCATTCCCCACATTCCAGGACCCCGGCCCAGCCCAGCTTCCAAAGCCGAGGTCGTCCAACAACATGGGCGACAACCTGCCGAATCAAGTCCAGTGACCCGCGGTCAATTGGGAGGAATGCCCCCTGGTCCAGGTGATGATGGCCTGAAGGTTGCCGGGCCCGAGATCTGAATAAAAACCACATGGTAGCCGTCCTTGACCCATTGTTCCCGCTCTTCTTGTGTGAAGCTCTCTTCCTCGTTGATACCGGTTTCTTTGTTTAGGTTTCTCCCGTGTCTTGCTTGATCTTTGCGACAGCGACACCCACTTCTTGTTCAACCATCCATCTCTGTGATACCCCCTTTTCTGTATTTCGAAACCCAAAACCAAAAATCAAACGACCGCCAACATGTCCACCTCCGTCCTCGAGGTTCCCTCCAAGACCTTCACCCGCGCTGAGGTCGCCAAGCACAACACCGAAGACAGCGTCTGGTTCGTCATCGACACCGTCGTCTACGATGTTTCCGAGTTCCTAGATGCCCACCCCGGTGGTGAGGCTGTTCTTCGCCAGGTCGCCGGCACCGATGCCACCGCCGCTTTCTACAACCTTCACAGACACGAAGTCCTCCAGAAGTACAGCGACCTCGCTATCGGCACCATCGAGGGCGAGAAGCAGTCCATCATCACCCCCCAGGCTGGCGATCTTTCCACCGTCCCATATGCCGAGCCCCTCTGGCTCACCCCCCAGTTCAAGTCCCCCTACTTCAAGGAGAGCCACCACAAGCTCCAGAAGGCCATGCGGCTTTTCCACGACAAGTACACCACCCCCGAGGCTCTCGAGAAGGAGCGCTCCGGCGAGATCGTCTCCCAGGAGTATATCGACCGCATGGCCAAGGCTGGTGTTCTTCACATGAGAATGGGCCCCGGCAAGCACCTCCACGGTGTTAACCTCCTCGATGGTGCCGTCGACGGCAAGGAGTTTGACTACTTCCACGACATGATTTGCTCCCAGGAGGGCGTCCGCCCCGCCTGCCGCGGTTTCCAGGACGGCAACATGGCCGGTATGGTCATTGGTCTCACCTGCGTTCTCAACTACGGCCACAAGAACCCCGCCCTCAAGGCTAAGATCGAGGAGGAGTGCTTCTCTGGCAAGAAGAAGATTTGCCTTGCCATCACCGAAGCGTTCGCCGGTTCCGACGTTGCTGGCCTCCGCACCACGGCCAAGAAGACCCCCGATGGCAAGCACTACATCGTCAACGGCACCAAGAAGTGGATCACCAACGGTGTCTTCTCCGACTACTTCGTCACCGGTGTCAACACTGGCAAGGGTCTCTCCGTGCTCCTCATCCCCCGCGGCGAGGGCGTCGAGACCAAGCCCATCAAGACCTCATACTCCCCCACTGCTGGTACCGCCTACGTTACCTTTGACAACGTCAAGGTCCCTGTCGAGAACCTTTTGGGCGAGGAGAACAAGGGCATCTACGTCATCCTCTCCAACTTCAACCACGAGCGGTGGACCATGGCTTGCGCCACCATCCGCTACATGCGCTTGGTCACCGAGGAGTGCCTCAAGTGGGCCCACCAGAGAATCGTCTTCAAGAAGAGGCTCATCGACCAGCCCGTCATCCGCCAGAAGCTCGCCAAGATGATTGCCCTTTGCGAGTCCCACCAGTCTTGGTTGGAGACCATCACGTAAGGCCTCCCCCCCGCCCCTCTTCTATCTATCCCCCTAATTTCTGTCACTATACTAACGTGATTCATCCCAAACACAGTTACCAAATGTGCAACATGTCCTACTCCCAACAGGCCAAGCACTTGGGTGGCCCCGTCGCCCTCCTCAAGATGTCGTGCACCCGCGCCGCTCACGAGATCGCCGACGAGGCCGTCCAGATCTGGGGTGGTCGTGGTCTGACCCAGACGGGCATGGGCCGCGTGATTGAGAACTTCAACCGGACGTACAAGTTTGATGCCATCCTGGGCGGTGCCGAGGAGGTGCTCGGTGACCTGGGCGTGAGACAGGCTATGAAGTTCATGCCCAAGGCTGTGTTGTAAATGTGACAAGATAAGGAAGAAGATAAATAACAAGAAGCAAAAAAAAAAGTTGGAAAAGATTGAATGCTGGTTCATGACAAGGGGCGACCTAATGAGGGACAGAAAGTCGTCAACACATGTCTTGGTTATCGGTTTTTGAATAGCAAAGGCATTATGGGTGTCACAGCAAAATATAGAAGGGCCCTAAAGAGGCTTGTGTTCAATATCACCACCGTATTTTAGTGTTCACAAGATCATACATAGCAATGTCATATCACAGCAAGACACTCAAGTGTTGTAAACCAGACCAGTTGTCATTTCTATGGACCCTTCTCGTGAACCCTTTTCCAGTCCCGATCCATGATCTAGTAGTCATAAAACCGTTTTTGCCATAAAAACCCAGAACCCAGATCCGCGACTTGGTCGATTTCTTCTCTGCTGCTGCCTTCGTGAGCAAGACTCGGAATCCCATTTGGAGATAGCCCTGCCTGTCCCAAACGCCAATGTGGTTGTGCAAAACTTTTCCGTGTTTGCCCAGGTAAAGTCCGTATGATCGTCATGTCGTGACAATTGTGAATGGGTAACTTTTTGCAATAGTAAAACAAGTAAAGGAAAAAAAGGAAAATTTGGGGAATCTTTGTCCCGACCTAGATTGCAACCAGGCCGTGGAAATGCCAAGCGGAGCGATATCCAGATTGCCTCTGAGATACCAGCAATACACCGTCGAAGCACTGATGTGTGAACATCAAGAACTTCATCCAGACCGGCCGCACACACCGGTCCCTGCCGTCAAACTACCTCCGAGCTACCTCCCTCCCAAACAACTCCACTTGTTTCCATTCTACCCCCATCGTGGCGAAAATAGCAAAATGCAAAGGCTGAAAGTGGCTGAAAGAACAGGGTGAGAAGAAAAATGCTACCGCTCCTACTTTGCTACACCCAGAACTTAGGCGCTGTTGGGGCACTGGGACTGGACGTGGCCAGACTGCTGGCACTTGTAGCAGATCTTCTCACCGCCAGTGGACTCCTTGGGGCACTCGCGAGAAAGATGGCCGGACACGCCGCAGTTGTAGCACTTGTTGCCGTTCACGCAGTCGCCTGGAGAGTATGTGTTAGACTATTGTGAGAGCAAGACGGCAGTGGGAGAACTTACGGGACAGATGGCCCATACCGCCGCACGAGTAGCAGGTCTTCTGGTTGAAGTTGCCACCATAGCCGCCGGAGTTGTAGCCACCACCACCATAGGAGTTGCCACCCTTCTGGCAGTTGCGAGCAATATGACCGACCTCGCCGCACTGTAAACCGAGTTAGTATGGACGTTGGACTGTGGTACAGCGGATAGCAAGAGCTGACCTTGTAGCACTCAGCAGAGCTGCCACCACCACCACCCTGGCGGGGACCCTGGTCACCACCGGTGGGGCAATCGCGAGAGATGTGACCGGCCTGGCCGCAGCGGTAGCAGGTCTTGGTGTCCTTGGGACCCTCGGGGCAGTCACGGCTCATGTGGCCCTCAACTGCGAAACACAATATCTGATCAGTCTTCTGTTTATCTTTGGCGTAGGATGTCTTCAGGCCAACTTACTGCCGCAGTTATAACACTTGGCGGCACCCTTGTTGGGGCAGTCGCGGGCCTGTTCGCAACATGTCAGCGACTTGAAATCCAGCAAACCAATACCTCTCCTCGATGGGGAGTCTCTCGCCGTCGGTGTCATACCTGGTGAGTGGTCTGCCCGCCTATATTTTTCTCATGTTAGATTGTCTCTCCCTCACACAAAAAGTCAGGCGGTGTCATGGTGATGTAGTGCGGGGTGCGTTTTGCCAAGAAAGGTAGGAGGGTTTTCCACTGCTGTAAGCTGTCCAACCAGGATGTCCCAACATGGAAAGTCGGTTCCAGTGAAGGCAGCGATCCAGGGCGATGACATCCAAGCAGAGGGATAGATAGACTCGACTTTGATGGGCCGACCGACAGCCAGCCATCCGACTGCAAACAGAACATGACGTGAAGGCCATGCGGACGTAGAAAGCCAAGCGTATACTCAAGATGTATATCATGTGCAGACCACCCGATGAAAGCAGCCATGACGGCGTGTAGCGAGGGCATTGAAGTCACAGCATCGGGCAAGGGAAGAATAGGAAGTCGTCGAGGTTGGACCGACGGGGGGTGAACTCACAAGTAAAGCAGGCACGTCCTTGGGAGCCGTAGGAGTCCATTGTGATAGTGTGGTGGGGTTTGTGGGTTGTTGTTAGGTTTGTGAAGAGGATATCGAAACTGCGCGGTCGACAAGAGTCAGCTAATCGAATTGATGGGTGAGGCGACGATGTCGGGAAAGTTTGGGTCGAAAAATAAAATTTGTTTTGGCGTCGGCGGGTTGGGGAATGTGAGGGCGCAAACTCAAACTTGGGAAAGGTGGGGGGAGGAGAGCAATTGGTGGGTAGGTGTGACAGTGTGGGGTATTTACTGACCTTTGGTAAGTTTGTGTGGATGGCAGACGCACAACACAAAGTCGGTTTGGGTAATTGATGGGGAAGGTTGTTGTTGGATGGAGGGAGGAAAGCTGCCAACGGTTGGAGGGGAACGGGCAACTAATAAAGTACTGCTCCGGTGAATAGAGTTGGGGCAGAAAAAAAAGTCGAGCGAAGGAGCGGGTGCTGTGGTTTGTGATTGAAATTTTCTGGACGGACAGTCTGTGTGGGGCACCCTTGCTCACAAGCGACCTCGCCTGAATTGGCAGTGTCTGGAGCTTCCAGTTCCCAGCGAGTCTCCTCTGACCGGACCAATCTTTCAGCCTCCGTCAACCTCCGTCTGAGCTCGGCTGTGGCGCAGAGCATGTCGATCTTGAATAAGTTTGTTGAGCTTTCAATTGCTGCTACAAGTCGCTACTACTACCTAGGGCCGATGCCCATCTGTCCTCTTAAGGTAGCAGGGTAGGTAGATAGGTAGATAGATGGAAGCACCACCGGAGCCGTAAGGGACCTCTTGCTCCCGTCCGTTTGTCGCACTTTCTTCCTTGCTACATATTTGGTTTACCGGTTTATCAAGTTTGGATCTCATCAAACGGTACATCTAGATTGCCCTGATGCAACTCGTGATCTCATTAGGTGGCACTGGCAAGTAGACGGCTGCCCGCACCCACCAGTGAGCTTCCAGGGCTGCTGTCACGGTACCTGACCGTACGGTATATCTACACTGTGCTGTGGCTAGCCCTGCAGTTTGCGGTTCACACTTGCCCTGTTGGACATGGGAATCTCACTCGTTCGCCACAAAGGGCATCCTGGGCCGAGGGTTGTATACATACGGCGTCCAGGCACGGCTACAGCAGAGCCCCTGCATAGCACTTAGGTTGGACGGTGGACCTCCATTTCGTCTGAGCTGCTTTTTCCCTTCCCATATTTCTTCCAATGGTTTCAACAGCTCACCACGGAGCCAATGCAGTCCTGATACGTGGTCCCATGTTGGCTTCATCTGTCCTGCAGCAAGTGGTTACCTGCCTCCACATGCGCCTCAACATGGCAGAAGCTGAGATACCCTCTTCATAAGCCTGGCTGGCTACCACGTGCAGTGCGACTTCTGGCTCCATATCGCTGTCCCGAAGTCTATGCCTTCTCGTACAGACTGTTTGTTACCGAAACAGATCTCGGGGATCAGAGAGAGAGAGAGAGAGAGAGAGATGAAAAATAGACGAACCCGGGACGATTTTTTGGACCTAATTCGAGTCTATATCATCCTGGCTTCTTCTGGGTGTCTTCTGGAACTCTCTTAGAAGGGCGTTCTTGTTTGATTGCCGGATGTGCCGCATTGCTACCCCATGTAGAAGTGTCTCCTCTTCAGCCTGTTCGCCATAGCTGTCCCTTCTGGCCGGCATCTCAGCCTCGGTTCAGAGACTGGTCAGATCATTGAACAACCTGCGTCAATTGCGATGGCTGATGACGCGGAAGCGAAGTATCCGCGCGGGAAGGGAGGCTCGTTAGCATATTACCACGGCCTTACCTGCTAAGGGTGCGATCGGCTGCTCCTAAACACCTATGAAATTAAGCAAACAGGCCATAATAAACTATGCGATCGGTAAACGGTAAATCTTTTTAATACTGAAATTAATAGCGTTATAGATTTAAACTAGGTCGGCTTTATTTTCCTATATCTTCTAATTAAAATTATTATTACCCTTTTAAAACCTTTTAAATACTTTTTCCTAAATAAAAACTATTAACCAATACTAGAATTATAGTAAAACCCTAGCTTTTTTCTAAAAGACCTTTTTTCTATTATAAAAGCTATAATTCTATTATTTAAGAGTAGGTTTTACTATTAAAAACTATACCTCCGTTTACCTTTATTTACTATTAACGCCGCCGAAAAAAGACTATTTAATTATTTATTATAATAAATTTATTAAAGTTTAAATTTAAAGTATTAATAATATTAAGGAATTTTAACCTTATAAAAGGTACTTTTATTATTAATAAGTTATTAAATAACTATAGTAAATAATTTAAGAAGCTTATTTATATAAAAGTACTTACTTTTAAAGTATTTATTTTTTAATTTAATATTAATATTACTTTAAATAATAATAATACTTTATAAATTAATAAAAAAATATTAATATATTTAATAATAATAGTAAATAAATTAAACCGTTATATAGCTATATTTTAATTCGGTTATAATATCGTTATTATTTATAAATTAGTATTTTAAATTTTAATATATATAAAAAATAATAATTTACTTATATAAAAAAAGTATTTTATAATATTAATTAAACCTTATAGTACTTTATTAAATATATAATTTAACTTTTACCCTTTAACCCTTTTATAAAGATTTTATTAAACTTAAAATTTAATTTCTTTTTTTTATTCTATTTAAATATTATCAATAATATTTATATTTTCATTAAAGTACCGGATAATAAAAAGTAAGTTATTTAAAGGAATTAAAAGAGTTATATTTTTATTAATATATTATTTATTTATAATTTCGAAGG